>OY755244.1:64902617-65177649 GCA_963576725.1 Azorinus chamasolen
AGAATCCAAACTGTGCTAGGTCTCCCTTTGCACTTTTGATAACAACTGGGTTGCCTCCCTTCTTGGTAGACAACTGATATTTTTAGATCTGGCCTATTTCACAGACAATTAACCCTTTGCTCCATAATTATGCATTTCTGAACCATTGCAAACAGAGTAGACCCAGATTAGGTGGCTCATTTAGTAGCCATATGATGAATCTGCTCTGTTTACTTATGATATTATATAGTGCAAATTGCATTAAATTATTTCCATTTTTGTGTACAATATACAATGTACTTATAATATGTTTACTTAACCCTTTCCCTCATATAAATGCCTTTTCATGCATTTGCAAACAGAGCAGACCCAGATCAGGCGGCTCTATTAGCAGCTGTCTAATTAGGGTCTACTCTGTTTGTTAATGGAATTTGAAAGATGTTTTTCATTACTTTCTAAAATGGCTACACTTTCTATTTTTCATTACAACTAATTTGTCCATGAATATTCAGTAGATATTGAAATTTTGAATAAACATAGAACATGGGAAGGGTTAAAAATAAGTTAAGATTTGAATAATGATATGAACTCATGTATCATCATCTTCAGGTCCTTTACAAAAGTTATATTAATTATGGCCCTTGGGTCAAAATTGGCCCTGCCCAGGGGTGGGTAGTTTTCAGTAGAAACATATAGAGCAAACTTTGAAAATCTTATGAAACTGAAAGGTTCTCAGCTTTCATATTTGGCTCATAGCATCATGTCTAAGTCCTCTACAAAAGTTATGTAAATTATGCCCCTGGGGTCAAAATTGGCCCGCCCCAGGGCCGGCTAGTTTTCCATAGAAACATATAGTGAAAATTTTGAAAATCTTCTCCTCTGATTGTCTGGTGAGCGCTTCAGGGCCATTCTGGCCCTCTTGTTGTTTTTTTTTCTTTTTTTTTTTGGGGGGGGGGGGGGGGGGGGGGGGGGGGTCCATGGGTGAGTCCAAGCATGCATCGAGCACCTTTGCTAAATAGCAGACCACAGTGAGGAGGCATCTTATATTGGCCTGCTCAGTGCTTGCAAAGATGTTAAAAGGTGTATTTTATAATGGAGTTAACCCATTCCCTCATATTGACGCCTCTGTAAAAGTAACTTTTTGAAACCATTGTGATAAATAGAACATTTGCTCCATATATATGAGCAAATGCTCTATTTATCACAATGGTTTCTAAGCTACACAATTAAGGGGCCATTCATTTATTGAACATAAGAGTCAGGTGGTTGCTTAATGCAGGACAAAAGTAATGCAGAAAGCTGCCACTTGTCATACAGACCCTTAATTAGACATCTTTTTGGTGACCACTGAAGGAATGTTTTACTGTATTTTGTCCTTTTCTCAAGTAAATGCTCCTTTTCGGTACATTTATTCAGAGGTTGGATCTTAAAATAGTCTATGAGGGAATGTGTTCAGATGTTTATAAGGTACAATATATTTTACAGCATCATAAAGGCAATAGTCATTAGTACCTGTAAGTAATTTCCTGGAACTTGTATTAGTGAATGCTTTACATAAAACTGATTAAAAGTTTGGCTTCACTACACAGCTGGCTCATTAACCCTTTACCTGGTAGAAGAGCCTAGTGGTGTCTTTGGAAACAGAGTTGACCCAGATTAAATGGCTTCTGTAGGAGCTGTCTGATCAGGGTCTGCCCTAATTGCAAATGCCTTAACACTATAAATGTTACTGCATTCAAAGATTGTTCAAACTGCAACACACTTGTAAATGTATCATTTGAACTCCTCTGCAGATCATTATTACCAGTATTTTCATGTTAGCCCATCTATCATGAATGAGTAAAGTTTGTAAAAAAGTATTAAATTGCCCAATAGTGCAGACCCATATCAGGTTGCTCCTTCACTGTTTGTTCTGCCCAAGTCCTCTGACATCCCTTTTTTCACTGTTTACTCTTCCTGAGCCTTCACTATTTGCTCTACAGGAGCCCTCTGATCTCAGGTCTTCACTGTTCTGTCTACAGGAGCCCTCTGATCTCAGGTCTTCACTGTTTGCTCTACAGGAGCCCTCTGATCTCAGGTCTTCATTGTTCTCTCTACAGGAGCCCTCTGATCTCAGGTCTTCACTGTTTGCTCTACATGAGCCATCTAAGTTCAGGTATTCACTGTTCTGTCTACACCTGGAGCCCTCTAATCTCAGGTATTCACTGTTCTGTCTACAGGAGCCCTCTGATCTCAGGTCTTCTTTGTTTGCTCTACAGGAGCCCTCTGATCTCAGGTCTTCACTGTTCTCTCTACAGGAGACCTCTGATCTCAGGTCTTCACTGTTCTCTCTACAAAAGCGCTCTGATCTCAGGTCTTCACTGTTTGCTCTACAGGAGCCATTTAAGTTCAGGTCTTCACTGTTTGCTCCACAGGAGCCGTCTAATTTCAGGTCTTTACTGTTCTCTCTATGGGAGCCCTCTGATCTCAGGTCTTCACCGTTTGCTCAACAGGAGCCCTCTGATTTCAGGTCTTCATTGTTCTCTCTACAGGAGCTCTCTGATATCAGGTCTTCACTGTTCTCTCTATGGGAGCCCTCTGATCTAACATCTTCACTGTTCTCTCTTCAGGAGCCCTCTAAGCTCAATGGTCTTCACTGTTCTGTCTACAGGAGCCCTCTGATCTCACATCTTCACTGTTCTCTCTCCAGGAGCCCTCTAAGCTCAGGTCTTCACTGTTCTTTCCTGGATCCCTCTGAGCTTAGGTCTTCAATGTTCTGTCTACAGGAATCCTCTAATCTCAGGTCTTCACAGTGTTCTCTCTACAGGAGCCCTCTAAGCTCAGGTCTTCTCTGTTCTGTCTACGGTAGCCCTCTAAGCTCAGGTCTTCTCTGTTCTGTCTACGGTAGCCCTCTAAGCTCAGGTCTTCTCTGTTCTGTCTACGGTAGCCCTCTAAGCTCAGGTTTTCACTGTTTTGTCTACAGGAGCCCTCTAAGCTCAGGTCTTCTCTGTTCTGTCTAAGGTAGCCCTCTAAGCTCAGGTCTTCACTGTTCTGTCTACAGGAGCCCTCTAAGCTCAGGTCTTCACTGTTCTCTCCTGGAGCCGTCTAAGCTCATGTCTTCACTGTTCTGTCTACAGGAGCCCTCTAATCTCAGGTCTTCACTGTTCTCTCTACAGGAGCCCTCTAAGCTCAGGTCTTCACTGTTCTGTCTACGGTAGCCCTTTAAGCTCAAGTCTTCACTGTTCTGTCTACGGTTACACTCTAAGCTCAGGTCTTCACTGTTCTCTCTCCAGGAGCCCTCTCAGCTCAGGTCTTCACTGTTCTGTCTTCAGGAGCCCTCTGATCTCAGGTCTTCACTGTTCTCTCCTGGAGCCTTCTGAGCTCAATTCGTCTCTGTTCTGTCTACAGGAATCCTTTAATCTCAGGTCTTCACTGTTCTCTCTACAAGAGCCCTCTAAGCTCAGGTCTTGACTGTTCTGTCTACGGTAGCCCTCTAAGCTCAGGTCTTCACTCTTCTCTCTCCAGGAGCCCTCTAATCTCAGGTTTTCACTGTTCTCTCTATGGTAGCCCTCTAATCTCAGGTCTTCACTGTTCTCTCTACAGGAGCCCTCTAAGCTCAGGTCTTCCCAGTTCTCTCTACAGGAGCCCTCTAATCTCAGGTCTTCACTGTTCTGTCTACGGTAGCCCTCTGATCCCATGTCTTCACTGTTCTCTCTCCAGGAGCCCTCTGAGCTCAGGTCTTCACTGTTCTCTCTGCAGGAGCCCTCTAATCTCAGGTCTTCACTGTTCTCTCTCCAGGAGCCCTCTAAGCTCAGGTCTTCACTGTTCTCTCTCCAGGAGCCCTCTAAGCTCAGGTCTTCCCAGTTCTCTCTACAGGAGCCCTCTGAGCTCAGGTCTTCACTGTTCTGTCTACAGGAGCCCTCTAATCTCAGGTCTTCACTGTTCTGTCTACAGGAGCCCTCTAAGCTCAGGTATTCACTGTTCTCTCTACAGGAGCCCTCTAAGCTCAGTTCATCACTGTTCTCTCTCCAGGAAGCCCTCTAAGCTCAGGTCTTCACAGTTCTCTCTCTAGGAGCCCTCTGAGCTCAGGTCTTCACTGTTCTCTCTGCAGGAGCCCTCTAATCTCAGGTCTTCACTGTTCTCTCTCCAGGAGCCCTCTAAGCTCAGGTCTTCACTGTTCTCTCTCCAGGAGCCCTCTAAGCTCAGGTCTTCCCAGTTCTCTCTACAGGAGCCCTCTGAGCTCAGGTCTTCACTGTTCTGTCTACAGGAGCCCTCTAATCTCAGGTCTTCACTGTTCTGTCTACAGGAGCCCTCTAAGCTCAGGTATTCACTGTTCTCTCTACAGGAGCCCTCTAAGCTCAGTTCATCATTGTTCTCTCTCCAGGAAGCCCTCTAAGCTCAGGTCTTCACAGTTCTCTCTCCAGGAGCCCTCTGAGCTCAGGTCTTCACTGTTCTCTCTACAGGAGCCCTCTAAGTTCAGGTTTTCACTGTTCTCTCTCCAGGAGCCCTCTAATCTTAGGTCTCCACTGTACAGCAGTTTTACAGCATCTGCCTGAGCTCAGGTCTTCACTGTTGTCATATGCCTAACTTCAAGCATCCACTACCATTCGAACTTGCTAAAGAATAAGCTAACGTCCCATAAGGCCTATATGGATCTCATCAATGATTCAATTATGACTGTCTGGCCACAAAAACCTATTATTTTCTGTAAATCTGTCACTGAGTAAGCCTTTTTCCATTTTTCATTCACGAGACTGGACAGTCTGATTTTTATGTGCAGTGCCTTTCCTTTAAGTGTTGATTCAGAGATTCCTAAAGTCTAATGCATTTTCAATCTATTGCAAATGTCAGTTGTAAATGAGATGGACAAAGAATAAAGTTATACTAGGGTATGTGACAAATTATGTCTGGCTAATAATCTTGTATGGATTCACCAGATATTATCCCTTTAGTCCATGAATACTTGTGTAAGAAATTATGACATCATGAATATTGATTAGATTAAATTTGTAATGGTATAATATTATGAATATAGGACATAATTTCGGCTCACTCAGACAGAAACTAGAATTATATCTATATTATAACATAAGCAAACAGAGCAGACCCTGATCGCACGGCTCCATCTCATCTGGTTCTACGCTGTTTGCAAAGGCATAGAAAGTTTAAAGATGCTTATGCAACTTCATTGAATTTGGCTCTCAATACATAGTAACCCAAATTACCTACAAGTATAGTAATTGGATAGATAAACTTAAGTAAATAGTGCAGACACAGTTACTGCCCTTTCATGAGCAGTTTGATCTGGGTCTACACTATTTGCTATTATCATGTCAGTATTATTTATTTAAAGTTATCAAAATGATGGCTAATTGGTTTGTTGACCTTTACTAAACCAGCGGAGAGGGGAGAATACTTAGGGTAATAAAGGTATGCCAGACAAGATTAAAATATCACATCCACTGGCCAATGGCATTCCCATTGCAATAAACTGTGTCATTATTTCCAGACACATGCTTCAAAAAGCTTCAGTTTGGACTGGAGTTAATACCGCATGTAAACTAGCTAGCTGTATGGAATTGATTTACTTTTGACTAATGGAAGAAAAAAAGTAAAACTGAACGATAATATTCACACCCTTTACTTCATGAATATTCGTGTGAGAAATAATTACATCATGAAAGTTTATTGGATTAATATCTAAAATGGTACATGAACATATTAATTTTTGGTCATGGCAGAAATCATAATCTATAGTACTTCATAAGCAAACGGAGCAGACCCTGATCAGACATTGGCTCCTAGTACAGGAGCTATCTTATCTGGATCTACCGTGTTCACAAAAGTGTATAAAGGAGTATCTATGGAGTAAAGAGTTAACCTACATGAGAGAGTATTTCAGATTTCTAATTTACCCCTTTACTCCATGAATATTCATGTAATAAATAATGATATCATTGATATAACAGGTCACTATATATTTTGTAAAGGCACTGTATATTTTGTAATGGCACTGTATATTTTGTATTGGCACTACATATTTTGTAATGGCACTAAATATTTTGTAATGGCACTGTATATTTTGTAATGGCACTATATATTTTGTAATGGCACTTTAATTATATGAACAAATTCTTATCATGACAGAAACTGTAGAATTAGATGTATATTATATAAAAAAACAAACAGAGCAGACCCTGACCAGACAGCTCCTATAGGAGTCGTCACATCTGGGCCTACTCTGTTTGGTTTTAGAGTAAATAAGAGTGACTGGATTAATCCTTTACTCCATGAATATTCACGTATTTAGAAATACTGAAATCATAAATATTAGTTAGATTAATTATTGTGGTACTAGCACATGGACGCAGGAATGTTTGGCCATGGCAGAAAGTGTAGAATCATATTTATATCATAAGCAAATAGAGCAGATCCTGATCAGATGGCTTGGAATACCTACTTTAAATGTTTGCAAAGGTGCATAAAGACAAAAATATGGAGTAAAAGGTTAATTTATAATCCCATTGCATTGCCTTTGTAATGCATGTAGCAATTTAAGCCTTTCCCATATTCATGTAAGAAATAATGACATCATGAATATTTATTAGCTGATTTTTTATAATGGCTTAATTATATGTACACATTAATGTTTGGCCATGGCAGAAACTGGAGAGTCAAATCTGTCATAATTTCATAAGCAAATAGAGCAGACATTGATCAGACGGCACCTACAGGAGCTGTCTGATCTTGGTCTACTCTGTTTGCTAAAGTGAGAAAAGGTGTGTGTATGAAACAAAGGATTAACCCTTTACCCAATAGCCTATTTCTAGTTTTGAAGACAGGTGACCACTTAAAGCAGGCTGAAAGTAAAGCAGATTGCGCCTTAATGCGCATTCTGCTTTACTTTCAGCCTGCTTTAAGCTACCACCTCCTAGAATATAGAAACTATTTATGATGCTATATGTTCATTATTTTAAAAAATGGAACTATTTTCTTCAGCGGAGGAATATATTAAACTCGCTTAAAGCCGCTTCTATCAGGTAAAGGATTAAGGATAAGTTGTACTGTGTGTTATGCATAACAGCAAAGACAAATAAACATTTCTGCAAACTGCTCTTAACCCATTCCCACTTAGGCTATTTTTAGACCTAACCCCTTTGATTAAATCTACCAAAAAGGAGCATTAGCTAGAGAAAAGGAAATTTTCAGAATTGTGTAGTTTTGAAGCCATTGTGATAAATTGAGCATTTGCTCCTGTGGAGCAAATGCTCTATTTATCACAATGGTTTCACAAAGTGACTTTTACAGAAGCGTCAAAAGGCGTCAATATGCGGGAATGGGTTAACCCATGATACAAGACTGAATTTTCAAATGGATTATTCCAAGATTCAAACAGGTCAAGCTTATGGAGAATATTTAGGGATTTTTCTAAAGAAAAATGTAACATGACAAACAGTGCAGACCCTGATCATGAGGTACCCTCTCATCTGGGTCTTCACTGTTTGCAAAGGACATTAGTGACTTGTGTCTCGCACTGGAAGGGTTTACTGTTGTCGGAAAATTTTACGATTTATGTTTGTATGCAATAAGATTTACTACAAATTGCTCTTTGTTGTAGACAAGTTTTTACAATTTACGTTTCCAACATTATTTGGAATTCTACAAATTTTGCAAAGAGGTTTATTTTTTTGTGCTACACTAGGGAAATACAGAATAGTGTCTGTTTACTCTTATATTAATATTTAACATGTGGTAGGTGTAGCAATGTTAACTCTTTCTTTCATATAAATGCATTTTCACACATATGCAAACAGAGTAGACCCAGATCAGGAGGCTCCTATAGGAGCCATCTGATCAGGGTCTGCTCTGTTTGCTAATGGAATTTGATAGATCTGTTTCTTTACTTTCTAAAATGGCTACAATGTTCTACCTTTCATATTTCATTATGACAGTATTTTTGACCATGAATATTCTGCCGACATTAGGAATTGAAATTTGGAATAAACATAGAACAGGAAAAACAAGGGCATGCTGTATTGCTATGCAAGACATGAGTCCCCCACCGGACTGAAAAAAAAACTCCACTCTCCCCACCCCACCCACCCATGGTGTGGTTGACCATGGTATATACATGTCCACCTGAATGGTATTAGTACCTACTTTCATACATTGAATCAGTAAATAAAGTTATTGTCCCGACAAGAAAATATGAAAAAGGGGAGTAACTCCAAAAATATTGATGCTAGAGTTATTGCTCTTGTGCATGACACTACACCTCATCATGCTTGTTCCATATGAGAAGTTTCAAATCAATTGAACCAGTACATAAAGAGTTATTAACTGGACAAGAAAATATGAAAAGGGGAATAACTCCAATAATATAGATGCTAGAGTTATGGCCCTTGTGCATGACACTACCCCTCATCATGCTTGTTCCATATGTGAAGTTTCAAATCAATTGAACCAGTAGATAAAGAGTTATTGTCCGGACAAAAAAATATGTAAAAGGGGAATAACTCCAAATATATTGATGCTAGAGTTATGGCCCTTGTGCATGACACTACTCCTGATCATGCTTCTTCAATGTGTGAAGTTATAATGAATTTGTCCTAACTTTGTAGGAGATATGGCCCGGACACAAAGCGTGACAGACGGACTGACAAGAAAATATGAAAAAGGGGAAGAACTCCAAAAATATCGATGCTAGAGTTATGGCCCTTGTGTATGACACTACCTCTCAACATGATTGTTCCATATGTGAAGTTTCAAATCAATTGAACTAGTAGATAAAGAGTTATTGTCCGGACAAAAAAATATGTAAAAGGGGAATAACTCCAAAAATATTGATGCTAGAGTTATGGCCCTTGTGCATGACACTAGCCCTCATCATGCTTCTTCAATGTGTGAAGTTATAATGAATTTGGCATAACTTTGTAGGAGATATGGCCCGGACACGAAGCGTGACAGACGGACGGACGGACGGACAGACGGACGGAATCGAGCAAACCTATAGTCCCCCAACCGGTAACCGGTGGGGGACTAATAATGTCCACTCTTATATGTAGTTACTGGTGATTCATTCAAAATTTTGAGAAACAGCTGATCCAGTTTCAAACAGCTCGGATCCTGATGAGACGCCAATCTACTTTGTGTCTTACCAGTTCCAAGCTGTTTGCTGTAAGGTCGGGATCAGCAGGTCAAGAGTTAAAGAGGAAGTCCGTACCGTGAATGATATATTTTCGATACATATCTTAAACTTGGTATTTGTTATGTTCAATCATTATTATGAAGATTGTCAATTTGAACTTATATGAAAAAATACCCCTGTGATACAAAATAAACCTTATATAGAAAAATGCCCCTGTGATACAAAATAAACCTTATATATAAAAATGCCCCTGTGATACAAAATAAACCCTATATAGAAAAATGCCCCTGTGATATAAAAATGCCCCTGTGATACAAAATAAACCCTATACAGAAAAATGACCCTGTGATACAAAATAAACCTTATATATAAAAATGCCCCTGTGATACAAAATAAAAAAAATGCCCCTGTGATACAAAATAAAAAAAATGCCCCTGTGATACAAAATAAACCTTATAGAAAAATGCCCCTGTGATACAAAATAAACCTTATATAGAAAAATGCCCCTGTGATACAAAATAAACCGTTTTCATTGATACTTATAATTTTTGTTCTACAACAAAATATTACATTATAGACTTTGGTCAAACAGTTAACGAAACTAAAGCATGAGCTGAATAAATACTAATACTTTGCCGAATACACAGGCTCTTTGATATCAAACACATGAAAGTTGTGTCTAAATCTGCATTTATTCAACTGTTTTTCTTGCGATATACTTTTTTTGGGATATAAACAAATTATTTTTTTAGGGATTTTTAAAACACATTGCAAGTAGAGACTATCACTCTAAAATAACAGTTTGAATCCTGATTAGACACAGAGGGATTTAGTGCTTGAAGCAGCAAACAGATATGCTAGTCAAGCATTTGAAAATAAATAGAAGACGGGTATTCTGTAAAAACTGTGGCGATACATAAATATTTGCAAAGGACATTAAAATTTTGTTAAGCATATTGTATAAACCTTCAAATGCTGAAATTTCGAAGTTGAAGGCTTATAATTGTGTAACAGTTACATTTGATTCAGTGTAAAAGAAAGTATGTTTGTCATAGGATTTATGAGGACAATTAGTGCAGACCCTGATCAGGGGCTCCTCTTGGAGCCCTCTGGTCTGGGTCTACACGGTTTGCAAAAGCCACTTAACCTGTTTCCTGCATTCAAATGGCAAATGACAAATGCATCACACCAGCAGACGGAATTGCTCTCATATTTCCTGATGAAAAAGTGTAGAATGTTTGACAGAATTATTCATTTAGCAAGTCGACTGCTCCAGGATTTCTCAGCTAGTGTGCAGATTATGTGAGAATTTTCTTTGTTTTTGTCTGGGAACAAAGCTCTTTTGTTCTGCATGACTTTCATGTATTCTTTAAAGCCAAAGTACAGGTATACCTAAAGAATGCGATTCTTCTTGCGAATCTATACATTCCAATACATGTATTTGTTTTTCAATGCATTAAAGTAAATTTATGTAAATACTAATATTCAATGTTTAGTTTTCTAATTATGTAATCTGCTGGTTTCACTGTTTACACCATAATTGTATACACATTTTAACTTCTTTGCAAAGAGAGTAGACCCAGATCAAATGGCTGCTGTAACAGTCAACTGATCAGGGTCTGCTCTGTTTGCTTACAAGTGGAATAATGTACCGGGTAGATCTGATTCTTAAATATGCCATGGGCATATTCATATTCCACACACGAAAATCAATCAACTCATTCATGATGTATCACCATCTTTTTTTTTATGCCCCCCCCCCCGATCAGATCTAGGGGGCATATTGTTTTTGCCCTGTCTGTTTGTTTGTTTGTTTGTCACCAACTATAACATTGGTCATAATTTTTGAGCCAGTACAGATAGAGACTTGATAGTTGGCATGCCTAAGTATTTCATAAAGCCGCATATTTTGAGGGGTGACGTGACAAGGTCAAGGTTATCCTTTGAGGTCAGAGGTCAAATATATAGGTCAAATCACTGACTTTAACATTTGCCATAACTTTTGAACCAGTATAGATAGAGAATTGGCATTTGGCATGCATGTACATGTGTATCTCATGAAGCTGCACATTTTAGAGATGATGTCAAGGTCAAGGTCATCCTTCAGGGTCAAAGCTCAAATTGGCCAGAGGCATAGTATTTTACATTACATCTTGTCGTATGATAGTTTTGGTAGTTGCTATAGGTTAACTGTCAATAAGCTAACTATTGCTAGTCAGTTACATCTCACGTACAATAGCTGAGGGCTGTCTCGACAGTAACATCCAGCAGCACAACAGACTTGGTAACAACATAAATAAACGCTTATAATATACAGTTAAACCTCTCTAAATCAGACTTTTAACAGAACAAATGTTTTATCTTTTTAGGCAGGTTACTCTTTAATGCAGGTAGAAAGTCATGTAGAAAGCTCCTTTCTATTCAGCTATCACCAGTCTTAACCCTTTACTCCATAAATACCCCTTTCTACGCCTTTGCATAGAGTAGTAGCAGATCAGACATTTCCTAGAGGAGCCACCTTATCGGGGTCTGCTCTGTTTGCTTATGAAATAATAAAGATATAATTCTGCCAATTCTATCCTGAAGAAAATTCCATGGTTCATAATGCCATTATAAAAAAATCATTTAGATAATTGAAATTCATGATGTCATTATTTCTTGCCTAAATATTCATGGAGGAATTAAAGGACTTAAAGAACAACATTTATGCTGATTAGAACATTCAGTTTATTGTAATATAGATAGTAAACCATCTGGATAATAAATACAGTAAAATCTCTTTGTAGCAGACATTCATGTATTGAACATGGGACTGTAATATAGATAGATAGTAAACCATCTGGATAATAAATACAGTAAAATCTCTCGTAGCAGACATTCATGTATTGAACATAGGAGTCTTTGAAAGCAAGTGGTTGCTTAATTCAGGGCAAAAGTAATACATAAAGCTCCTGTAGCAGCTTTTTGCATTGCTTTTGACCTGCATTAAGCTACCATCTGCCTTTACAGACCCATAATTAGACCTCTTTTTGATGGCCACTTAGACAGGTTCTTCCATAATACTTGTAAGCAAAACAATTTACTGTTACAATGATGGAATTATTTCTTTATGTGGACATCCATGAGTTAACCCTTTCCCTCATAGGCTATTTTTAGATCCAACCTCTTTGAATAAATCTACCAAAAAGGAGCATTAACTAGAGAAAAGGAAAATTTTAGAATTTTGTAATTTGAAACCATTGTGATAAATAGAGCATTTGCTCCTATAGGAGCAAATGCTCTATTTATCACAATGGTTTCAAGAAGTGACTATTACAGAGGCGTAGAAAGGCGTATTTATGGAGGAAACGGTTAAAGGGTTAATACTTGTACTAAATCGTAACATAAAATATTGGTACATTGTAAAATGATAGCACATTGAAATTGGTTGATATTATTCGGATTATACTGCTGAATGCTTTGGTCTGTGAAACCAATTACTATTTACAGTATATATTGTCAGAGGTGGTAACTCATACAATACAAGATAGAAATTGATTATCAAGATATCCTAACTGACAGAACTATTGCTGTTTTTCCAGTTCCAGAACACATGGGTTGTTAACTCTTTCAATGTTGAATTTTTAGAGTGGAATAGCCCAGCTAGTAGTGGTTACCTATAGAGTCCACTCTGTGTAAAAGGCTTAAACTTGCTAGAGGATGTTAATAGCAAACAGTGCAGACCTTGATCAGAGGGCTCCTTACTCTGATCTGGGTCTTCACTGTTTACAAAGGACATAAGTGACTGGTTCCCTACATTCAAAGAGTTAATGATCCATTCATCATGTGAGACTGGAGATATTTGTAATATGTAGTGGCAGCTATTGTAAGGTTACATGAAGTTGGTAATCTGTTTTACATACTACTCTATGGATGCTAATAGGCTCTACCCTAATTACCCTAAGTATTCACACACCTGTAAGTATTCACACACACCTGTAAGTATTCAGACACCCGTAAGTATTCACATACCCATAAGTATTCACTCACCTCTAAGTTTTCACACACCCGTAGAATTCACACACCCGGTCTCTCCTCCCCACCAGCTCATACAGCTGAATACATGATTGTAGTCAACAGTTTGACTCAGTGCTCCATTTTGATAACATTAAAGGGGATTCCCTACATTTGACACGTTTCATAAACACTTAAAATATTCAAAACTCATTTATTTATATGCTGAAAAGTAGTATATCGCAAAAAGCCCCATCCAATTACCGTTTATGACAAAACATCCATGTGTTTGATATCGCCGATCCCGGTTTTACTACCCGAAGTTTCAGTTTTATTCGGGTTGGGTTTTAGTTTCGTAACTGTTCGCCCTATTCGCGATCTCCGACCACTTCCGAGAAAGCTATTACTTAAACAATGGAGGGACCGGATGATCATCGGCAAAACGCGGAAGAATTTAATGGAAAAGGCCGATAATATTGCGTTGTAGAACAAAAACTATCAGTATTGATTAAATCGGTTTATTTGTATCACAGGGGCATTTTTCGATATTAGTTCAAATTGGGAACCTTCATAATAATGATAGAGCTTAACAAATACCAAGTTTTATGATGTTATTGAAAAATATGCGATCATTGTAGGGACTTCCTCTTTAAATTAGACTGGCATTATAGTAAATACTGTAGACCAGGCTGATTAAATCACTCCTTTAGGAGCCATTTAATCTGGGTCTGCACTATTTTCCAAAGTTTGAATCTGTCAAACTAATTTCGGGTTATTAGGGTACTATTGTCATAATCTCAGAGTTGAAATAAATTTGGATTCTTTGTTGGCAGTAATAACATCAATGTTATATGGAAATTTGTTTATTTGTTACATGTGTATTGAGCTGGCAAAATGGAATCATAGAAGTTATGTCAATATTTTGTTCAGAAAAATGTGTTCTACTTCTGGTAATGAATATTCTCAAAAGAAATTGTAACCTCCTCTTCATTCTCAAAAGACAATGTTTTTTGTTTGTTTTTAAAAACAAAATACGATTAGAGTGTCTATAACCACTTTGAGTGAGAATGTCTGAATTGACTTGGTGTCTCATACCCTAATTACCATAACCCTTTACTCTATGAATATTCATGTAACAAATAATGGCATCATGAATATTAATTATAGTGTTATAATAATAGCACATAGATATAGGAATGTTAGGTTATGGCAGAAACTGTAGTGTCATATCTATAATATATCATAAGCAAACAGAGCAGACCCTGATCAGACAACGTCTATAGGATCCGTATGATCTTGATCACTACTCTGTTTGTAAAGGTGTAGAAAGGCATTTTTATCAAGTAAAGGGTTAAATATTTGGACATGCAGTCTCACCATTCCATCTGTTCGTAAAACTAAATAAGTCATGTTGGCACAATGTAACTCTAATAACTGATAGGTACATCTTTTGATGTGTTTTTATAAGGTAAATGGTTAACATTTACTCATGAATATACTTAGCATCTTAGAAATAATGACACAATGAATATTTATTAGTTTTGTGTTTTTTCTTGACATTTAAAGTTGGCTTTGGCCATGGCAAAAACTGTAGCATCAGATCCATATTACATTGTATATGCCATAGAAAACAGAGCAGACCCTGATCCAGACTTCTTCTAAAGTGTAGCATCAGATCCATATTACATTGTATATGCCATAGAAAACAGAGCAGACCCTGATCCAGACTTCTTCCAAAGGAGCCATCTAATGAAGGTCTACTTTGTTTGCAAATGTGTAAAAAGTCATTTCTAGGAAGTAAAGGAATAATGAAGAATAAGTCTCTGTTGACAGCAGTTTTATTTAACCCGGCCATTATAATCCCATATATGCTAATTTTAGGATCTTACCTCTTTGAATAAATCTACCAAAAAGGAGCATTTACTAGAGGAAAGAAACGTTTTAGAACTGTGTAGTGTAGAAACCATTGTGATAAATAGAGCATGTGCTCCTATGGAGCATATGCTCTATTTATCACAATGGTTTCAAAAAGTGAATTTTATAGAGGCGTCAAAAGGCATCAATCAATATGAGGGAATGGATTAAGGGAGAATTTTCTCTTCAAACATTTGATTTCCTTTTGGGTCCGGGTTTATAAAAATCTAGCATTTACGAGTCAAAATACATTTATGGGTATGCTAACAAAATTTTAATGTAGTGCAATAAAATATGTCCGACCCATATTGCAACAATTACCGATATAGCAGTATACTGCTGCAACAATTACCGATATACCAGTATACTGCTGCAACAATTACCGATATACCAGTATACTGCTGCAACAATTACCGATATACCAGTATACTGCTGCAGCTCTAATTAAATCACAAACATAATTACTGTCTAAAAATAAATACAAGCAGACATATACAAGCAATTGTTATCATAAGAACAAGTTGGTGTCTCAGTAATTTGGTCATAAAGTAATTCTCATAAGTTTCAATTATTTTATTATATAGCAAGTGTGTATATAGGTGTGCTCATGAACCCTTCCTCAGAAAGAATAAAAATGATCATCGGCCTCTGTCTGTCATGGTTGACGATGGATTGTGCTCTGCGGTGGAGCAACGTCTGCGATTACTGAACAGGCCGATTATCCTTAGGAATGGCAGTCCTTTGAACAGTCGATGCAGATGAAGGCTGTGACGTCTTTCTCAGTAGATGATGCCTTGCGCTTTTGTCGCTGTAGTGCCTGCTTCTCGCTTCGATCCTCCTCTGACATTTTCACTCCTGTTTTCACAGCATGTCTCCATTTGTAACGGTCTGCTGCTTTGTCTTCCCAAGAATCAACATCAATATGGGCTAAAAAATTTAAACTCTAAATAAGCAATAAAATCAAGGTCTAAGCAGGGTTAAGACTTCCCATTGCACCTCGGTCAACAAAATTCAAGCACTTTTCCCTTTTTATAGCATATATACTTTCTCTTTTGCATACAACTTATATTTTAAGCCTTTCCTTCATATTATGTAAATGCCTTTTCACGCATTTGCAATTACAGGAGACCCAGATCAAATGGCTCCTATGGGAGCTGTCTGATCAGGGTCTGCTCTGTTTGCTAATGGAATTTGATAGTTCCGTTTCTTTGCTTTCAAAAATGGCTACCATGTTCCACATTCCATATTTCATTTATACATTGTAACTATTTTCTCCATGAATGGTCAGTAGATATTGAAATTTGTAATAAACATAGAACGGGGAAAAGGAAGAAAACATACATTGCTGTTTTGTTATAACATCTGATTGATGTTTTGAAAGTGATCAGATTTGTTGACATTGTTGACCCAAACAAGTCTACCATATGGAGAGAAGCCTCAGTGGCTGAGTAGTGACGGTCTTCGACTGAGTATCACTTACCCCTTCACAGCTTTGGTTTGAATCCCTCAGCTGGCCTTAGGCATTGGGATTTTTCATGTGAGGAAGCTTTCCATCTGGCTTGTGATAGGTCAATGGTTCTGACATGGTGTTCTTCTGTGCACGAAACAATATTAATGCAACTTATTCTGGCACAGAAAACATGTGGGGTCTTTCTCCTGAGTCCTACCTTAAAAAGCTTTGCAATGGTAGAATTGATAACAAAATCCATACAGGATTTAGACAGACAATCTTAAGCAAATAGTGCAGACTCAGATCTGACAGCTCCTGAGAGTGCAGTTTGATCCGAGTCTACATTATTAGTCCCCCACCGGTTACCGGTTGGGGGACTATAGGTTTGCTCGATTCCGTCCGTCCGTCCGTCTGTCCGTCTGTCCGTCCGTCCGTCTGTCACGCTTCGTGTCCGGGCCATATCTCCTACAAAGTTATGCCAAATTCATTATAACTTCACACATTGAAGGAGCATGATGAGGGCTAGTGTCATGCACAAGGGCCATAAATCTAGCATCAATATTTTTGGAGTTATTCCCCTTTTACATATTTTTTTGTCCGGACAATAACTCTTTATCTACTAGTTCAATTGATTTGAAACTTCACATATGGAACAATCATGATGAGGGGTAGTGTCATACACAAGGGCCATAATTCTAGCATCAATATTTTTGGAGTTATTCCCCTTTTTCATATTTTCTTGTCAGTCCATCTGTCACACTTCGTGTCCAGGCCATATCTCCTACAAAGTTAGGCCAAATTCATTATTACTTCAAACATTGAAGGAGCATGATGAGGGCTAGTGTCATGCACAAGGGCCATAAATCTAGCATCAATATTTTTGGAGTTATTCCCCTTTTACATATTTTTTTGTCCGGACAATAACTCTTTATCTACTGGTTCAATTGATTTGAAACTTTTTTTTGTCCGGACAATAACTCTTTATCTACTGGTTCAATTGATTTGAAACTTCACATATGGAACAATCATGATGAGGAGTAGTGTCATACACAAGGGTCATAACTCTAGCATCGATATTTTTGGAGTTATTCCCCTTTTTCATATTTTCTTGTCAGTCTGTCTGTCACGCTTCGTGTCCGGGCAATATCTCCTACAAAGTTAGGCCAAATTCATTATAACTTCACACATTGAAGAAGCATGATCAGGAGTAGTGTCATGCACAAGGGCCATAACTCTAGCATCAATATTTTTGGAGTTATTCCCCTTTTTCATATTTTTTGTCTGGACAATAACTCTTTATCTACTGGTTCAATTGATTTGAAACTTCACATATGGAACAAGCATGATGAGGGGTAATGTCATGCACAAAGGCCATAACTCTAGCATCTATATTTTTGGAGTTATTCCCATTTTCATATTTTCTTGTCCAGTTAATAACTCTTTATGTACTGGTTCAATTGATTTGAAACTTCTCCTATGAAACAAGCATGGTGAGGTGTAGTGTCATGCACAAGGGCAATAACTCTAGCATCAATATTTTTGGAGTTACTCCCCTTTTTCATATTTTCTTGTCGGGACAATAACTTTTTATTTACTGATTTAATGTATGAAAGTAGGTACTAATACCATTCAGGTGGTCATGTATATACCATGGTCAACCACACCATGGGTGGGTGGGGTGGGGAGAGCGGAGGGTTTTTTTTTCAGTCCGGTGGGGGACTCATGTCTTGCATAGCAATACAACATGACCTTGTTTGCCAATATATCAGTATAATATAAAGTTACCAAAATGGTGCTAAATGGAATTACTCAGCTTAACAAACCAGTGGAGAGAGGATGTTGGGTGTCTGAAAACTTAGAGTGAACTAGGCAGTGTTGGTTTCCATACCATGTCAATGTTCTTATAGTATTGATGTAGTGTTCAGTCCAGTAAAACCTCTCTAAACCGGATGTTAAATTTGGTATAAATATCAGTCTTAAAGACAGATGGCAGCTTAATACAGGGTGAAAGTCACACAGAAAGATCCTCTAGGAGCTTTCTGCATGGTTTTCACCCTGCATTAAGCAGCCACCTGCCTAAAATTATCTCAATTCTTCTCTACTAGAATTCGAGTTTAGAGAGGTTTTTCTGTATTTGTCAAATGGTGATGTAGAAGTTACCTCAAGGGAAATCTAAGAAAATATCCAAAGTGATATTTATGATAAGTGGTTTCTTGGAGAAATGTTTTGCTTCAGTCTAATACGAGTATTTTGCTCCTGGTAACAGAAATTGTTGTGATTTGTGTGTCTCAGGGGAGGTGATATTTGCTGGACCACTTGGAGTATCATCAAATAGAAAAACCTCCTTGGCGGAAACAATAAAATTGGCAGCATCGGGACCATTTATTAGACATTCTGGTGAACCATACTGCTTACATGAAACCTTACCTTGTTGAATATTCATGTCAGAAATAATGATGTCATAAATCATTATTAGCTGAAGTTTTATAATTTTTGTATTGGTACGACACTGTAGGCTCAGATCTATTATAAATTTTATAAGCAAACAGAGCAGACCCTGATCAGATGGCTCCCGGCAGACGTTATTGCCAGAAAAAAAGTGTATAACCCTCTTGTCCATTCAGTATGAAAGGCTCAAACCTGCTAGAGATTTTTTAATGACAAATAGTGCAGACCCTGATCAGAGGGATCCTTCAGGATCTGATCTGGGTCTATGTGTGCAGATGTTAGAGTGCATGTATGGGTTAATTCAAAATATTTGTTTATGTTATGATGAATTTTCCACTAGCTAGCAAACTGTACATTAATGTATTTATACGTATTGTAATGGAATAGAGTTTTCGGGATAGATGATCTAATATTTTGAATTCTAGCTTGTTTTTGGCATCAGGCTGTTGTAATTTGTTTGGCATAATAGCACTATTTCTTGATTGCATTGTCAGACAAAACTTGTTTTATGTTAGGGGCTAAATTGCAAACAGTTTGGACCCAGATGTGATGTCGAGTAATTCATAGTTCCATCAGGATCCAAATGGTTCGACCCCCTGATTTGGGCTTTTTTTTTTCAAAAATAATAGGGAAAATGAGATTTTGTGGCAGACAAGAAAGTTTGCAGAATGTATTTACTTATGCAAAATGTTTACTCTTTCCCTGCCAAATTTTGTTGTCTGCAGACTTTATTGTCGTCTGCAACAATTTTCATTTTTAATTTTACATCATTTCTGTTTCAACAAACAATCACAGTAATAAACTGCTTGGATTCCCACGAAACGTTGAGTTACTCGATGTCTCATCTGGAGCCAAACTGTTTGCATAGGTAATCACAGTTGCGACATTGGCAGGAGAGGAGCTAATGGAAATGGATGTGAAAATAAGTGTCTATAGGTTCTAAACATATGTTAACTTGGGTACTAATTGCAAGTATAAATTGCATACTGTCAGTAACAATTGCATGTTGGATGTAAAGAATCACACAATTATAGTAGATCGGTTAGAACCTGTCTTCATCCTTTACCCCATGGAGACGACTTTTGACATCTTTGCAAACAGAGTTGACCAGATCAGACAGCTCATGAAATTGTTAATATTCAAGTGTTATTATCTAATTGTATGATTTACTGGTATAACCTATTATTACATAGATGTGCTTTTTAACTCCATTGAAAACAGAGCAGACCCAAATCAAGTGGCTCATGTAAAATCCATCTGATCAAGGTGTACTCTGTTTGCTTATAAAATAATACAGATCTCTATTTCTACAGTTTCTGCCTGATAAAAAGTCACATCTTGCTCATTACACCATTATAAAACTTCATGATGTCATTATTTATTATGTCATTATGTATGAATATTCATGAGGTTTAAAGACACCAGTGACTATTTTATTGACTGAGCATCAGACTTATTAAAAAACAGATGTTTGCATACAGGGCTAAAGTAATGCAGATAGCTCCTATAGGAGCTTTCTGCATTACTTTTAGCCTGTATAAAGCTTACCACCTTCCTTGAAGGTCCCATATTAGAATTCTTTTTTGTGATCACTTAAGACTGTACATTTGGACTATATTGGTATTTGTTCATAAAATGAGATGTAGGCAGTCAATGCCCATTTGTGCAAATAAAGTAGATGATTCAAAAGAGCAGACAAATAATTAAGTGTTTGATGGGGAAATGATTGTTTTAATATTTATCAATTGCTCCGGCCTCAGATTAGGCAGGGTTTCTCCAGATATCCTCTTGTTGAGTCTGCACTGTATGTGCATGCCTTGGTTACTAGTATTTTTTACATTCAAATAGATTTTGTGGACATGTAATGTTAACCATTTCCTCCATAAATACGCCTTTCTACGCCTCTGTAAAAATCGCCTATTGAAACCATTGTGATAAATAGAGCATTCGCTCCTATAGGAGCAAATGCTCTATTTATCACAATGGTTTCAAACTACAAAATTGTAAAAAAAATTCCTTTACTCTAGTTAATGCTGACCTTTTCGGTACATTTATTGCAAGTGGTTTGATCTATGAGGGAATGGGTTAATAAGAACGGGAAAAAAGCGAAAAATCAAAACACTCATAAATGGTAAATGAGAAACTTTGTTGATGGCAAAACAAATGTATTGCTTGTTTGCATTATGATTAATTTGTCTAGACCATGTTGCAAATATTGTACACATGAGATATTAACCCATTTCCTCATATATACACCCTTTTTTATGCCTTTGCAAACAGTGTAGACCAAGATCGATCTTAGGAGCAATCTTATCAGAGTCTCAGCTCTCTAGTTTGCTTAACCCATTCCCACTTAGGCTATTTTTAGATCTAACCTCTTTGAAAAAGTCTACCGAAAAGGAGCATTTACTAGAGAAAAGAAAATATTTAGAATTGTATAGTATTGAAACCATTCTGATAAATAGAGCATTTGCTCCTATGGAGCAAATGCTCTATTTATCAGAATGGTTTCACAAAATGACTTTTACAGAGGCGTCAATATGCGGGAATGGGTTAATGGACTTGCATAGATCGGATCCTTGACAGTTTCTGTCATTGCCAAAATGTATTGTGTTCTGATATACCATTATAAGAAATCCTAATTAATATTCATGATGTCATTATTTCTTATATTAATATTCATGGAGTAAAGGGTTAGTTGATAAAAACCTTTAGTGTCTATGAGTATTACAAAATAAATGACAGCTTGTGATAGAACTGGGACAGGAATGGACAGCAAAAATGTGCTTGCCTGTTAGCCCTGTACTCGTGTAAAAAATAATGACATATCAATCATTTTATTTTTTATAATGACACAGTCATGAACACCGGAGTTCTTGGCCATGGCAGGCTCTTTATAGGCATATCAATGTTATACCATAGGCAAACAAAGCACTGGCCCTGATCAGATGGCTCCTACAGGAGCTGTCTGATCTGCATCTACTCTGTTTGCAGAGGCATAGAAAGGCGTATTTATGGAGATAAGGGTTAAGATCTCAGCTATTTTTTTTATTATGAGCAAAAAATATTACTAGATCTAGATTTATCAGCCCTTGAATTATCCAGAATGTCACAGTGTTACCATGGTAACTGTGGTACCTGGTGAATATTCATGTAATAATGATGACACCTTTTATATTTATTAGCTTATTTTATATAATGGCATATGAAAACAGGATGTTTTGGTATTTGTAGAAACTGTAGAATTTCATAAACAAACAGAGCAGACTTTGATCAGACGGCTCCTTAGTAACTGAGCCATCTGATCTGGATCTACTCTGTTTGCAAAGGCATGAAAAGGGGTATTTATGAATTAAAGGGTAAAAATTATAACACCTTTATCTTTTCACAGATCCTTTCATATTCAGAGATGTTTATGATTTACAGTCACTGGTTACTATGTTTGATTATAGGAAAACACAAATATCTCCAAAAATGGCATTTTAAATATTATTAACCAGTTCTTAATACAAATGCTTTTTCATGCATTTGCAAACAGAGTAGACCCAGATGAAACAATTACTGTAGGAGCTGTCAGATCAGGGTCTACTCTGTTTGCTTATGAAATTGAAAAACTCTCCAGACTCTACAATTATTAATTGTTATCAATATCAAAATGTTTTAATAAATATTCATGATGTCATTATTTCTGCCACAGTGAAAGGTTACCTCTGACATTTTCAAAACCAATATCCTGTAGAAACCTTTCTTTTATTTGTTTCAATTGTAGAAAAAAGTTATTTGGGTCTTTCACAAGAAGAAGGAACAGGTTCACAGGTCTGCATTTAAGAAAATCTAGAAACTATGTTTAAAAAACTAATCTATTGGGTTTCAACGATTTCTTGTTTCTCCTGCTTTTAATTGAATTTCTTTAAAAGTGATTAGAAAGATTCTGTCAGCAAATAATTTTGTTTCCAGTGTTAATGTTCTTATCATTTATTTAGTAAATGCTTTCAACTCTTTACTCCGTATACAGTAAAACCTCTCTATAACGACAACAAAATTACATCAAGTATTTTTTGTTAAAGGCAGGTGGCTGCTTAAAGCAAGATGAAAGTAAAACAGAATGCTCCTATAGGAGCGTTCTGTTTTACTTTCACCTTGCTTTAAGCAGCCACCTGCCCTAAATACCAACTAATTAACACAATTTAGTGGCCGTTATAGAGAGGTTTTACTGTATTTGCATGTCTACTCCGTTGTAAACAGAGCAAGAACTGTATGATCAGGAAACAAGTGTACTCTTATTGCAAACAGTGCAGACCCAGATCAAAAGGCTGAGACCTAGAGAAATATGCACTGTTATTCAGAGGCATCTTGCAGTGTTGTCCCCTTTCATACAGAATGAAATCTATCATGAAACAAGAAATATCTTTTAAAAAGATATTCAGCGGCATTCAAATATTGACATAATGTACAAAACAATAATGATATTAAATCTCTGCCAACTTAATTTCAATGTTTCGAGATTCTGTTAGTACAGGGAACTAGATCTATGAAGGGTTGCTTGTAATTATACTAGCAGAGAAGCATGCAATGGAAATGACTTGGAGTAGAATAAGCAATTATTGAAAAAATCAAGTTACTTTTATAGGAAATCACTATTAAAATGTACAATGTCAAAGTATTTTTTTAAAACTATCTGAAGTTAGTTCTTCATTTTACCTATTATAAAAATTTACTTGAAAGCATGTATATTTATATTGATATGAAGATAACTAATTGAATACACTTTAAATAAAGCATACAGAATTTAGTTTTTGTTTGTGCAGAGGCTGTAATTACTTAAAGAAAGGTATTTATCTATAGCCTGGATCAACGCATTAATTGACGTGTGTGCATCATCATTAGTGACACCATTAACTGAATATACATGTTTTTTTTAAACAATATAAAGTTAGCTATCTCAACCTACTACTCGATCCAAAGCGCCAGGTGATAGAGCCGTAACAATAGCCTTCAGTAAGTAGCTTTATATCACAGAGAGCGAATAACCAGAGGCTTAATTGGTGCTGTGGTCGGGGATAGTAATTAATACTATTAATGCCACTACTCTAATATACTAAACAACATTTCTTCTTTATTTCCTATAGCATTGCCTGTGAATTATGGTGGTTTCGGCAAACTACCTGTTCGTCAAAGTGGATGTGATCAAATGTGGTATTAAATTGATAGCAAAATGATAATAAATGTTTAAAAGTTTAATACTGGTTTTGGCAAACTGGCAATAATGCTCAGCAATCATTACCATGAGGTGATAAGTACGATAATGGGTTAGGAACTGATATAAAGTATGACACACCAAAAATTGAATAGTCAAAATTGATCCACACCTTTTGAGGATAATAGATCTATATAGTTTTATTCAGTAATATTGTTTATGTATTATATACTCTAGTTTTGATAATGACCAAAGTAATAAATAATTCATATTGTTTTACCGGTCATAGTAATAAACAACTATGTGACTACAGTATTGTACATGTATTTGAATCCACCTAAAGTTGAACTAAACAACATTTTGACTGAAAACAAAAAGCATAAAGTGAGTGGCAAACAGTTTGGACCAAGACTAAAATCAAAACTGAATGGGAGAGTAAATCATTAGTAATGTGTTATGTGGTCTGGGGCTGTTTTAATGACTAAACAATGTGACTATAGTATTTGAAAGCACCTCTTTATCACTCATTGTACCCAAGGTTGAGTAAGTGTGAATATGTCACCTGCTTAGCTAATATCCTGATCTGTATAAACAAAAAAATGGACCACATATCAATATTTAACATATACATGTAGATAGTTATTTAATGATTTTGATTATTCAATTTTTGCTTTTTAATACAAATTTTCAATTTTTGCCGAAACGTCCTAGGCCGAATAAATAGATGGCCAAAACGTCCTGGGTCGAAACATCCGGGGCGAAACTTCCTATGCCGAAACGTCCTACATTCAGTTTGGCCATGTGTAGAGGCATTATAAAAAGGCTGTATGCCAGTCAAGGGATTAACTAATGAAAATACGGTTTACTAGCAAATACGAGTAGGTCATAATTTATGCAAATTACAATGTAACATAGTTTCTGATTGGTGGAAAACTAGAACAAAAGTAAAAATAGACAGCTAAACGCTGAAAAATGATGGACCATTCCACTATGAAAATTTGGCATTCAAAAGGTGGATAAGGAGAGAATACATCAGTAGATTAGTGGTAACTTTCTATTGCAAATTGTAAAAAGATGTATTGTCATGTGTTTAACCCTTAGAATGTGGGAAACATGTGCACATTTGAAAAACAGTGTAGACCCAGATCATACGGCTGCTAAAGGAGCCCTCTGATCAGGATCTACGCTGTTTGTCATTCAAAATCCTCGCACATTAATTTTGCCCTTTGAGACTGTATAGACTCTACCAATAAACACTGATGAACAATTCCTCTCTTCTTAATTATTAACCCTTTCCTTCATATAAATGTGTTTTCACAAACTTGCAAACAGAGTAGATCCAGATCAGATGGCTCCTAGAGGAGCCGTCTGATCAGGATCTGCTCTGTTTGCTGATTGAATTTGAAAGGTTTGTTTCTTTACATTATAAAATGACTACAATGTTCTACTTTTCATATTTTATTATAACTATTTTTTCCATGAATATTGAGTAGGTATTGGAATTTAAAATACATTTGTAGATATAGAACAGGGAAATGTTTTATAGCGGTTAAGGGTTGAATGGAATGAATTTAAACCTTTACTCCGTGAATATTATTGTAAAAAATAATAACATCAGGAATATTTATTAGCCTAATTTTTAGCTTGTCTGTTTCAAAGAAGCGTTGTGGTCATATGATGATCGTTGTCACCGTCGGCGGTGGCAGCATGCAAAAGCTGTAGCTCATTGATTGAAAAGTATAAGAGGTATCAGCATGAAACTTCATAGGTTAGTAGATCTCATTGGGGAAAAGGCCCCTACATAAGAACGATAACTCATGATTTCAATATTTTGGAGTTATGGCCCTGTATTGTTTTCAAAAAGAATTGATTTAGCTGGACAAGCACCAAATCAGACGAGCGTTGGAGCCACACACGGCTCTTGTTTATTATAATATAATTATGAAACTGAAATCTTTGACTGTGCCAAACACTGTAGAATCAAATCTATATTGATTTCATATGCAAACAGAGCAGACCCTGATTATAAGACAGCTCCTACAGGAACTCTCTGATCTTGGTACACTCTGTTTGCAAAGGTGCTAAAAGGCATATGTAGGGAGTATAGGGTTAAAAGTAATGATCATTGACATTATTTAGTTACATGTAGTTAGTTACAACAGTTTCATGTCAGTCTACCAGTATGACGAAATGTTATAGTTTTTCATTATAAGCTCCTTGCATTCTTAACCCTAAATTACTCCATGAATATTCATGTAAGAAATAATTACATCATTAATTTATATTAATTAGATTTTTTTATAATAACATATAAACATAGGAGCTGTCTAATCTGGGTCTACTCTGTTTGCAAATGTGTGAAAACACGTTTATATGAAGGAAAGGGTTAATAATTTAGGTCTGCAAAAATTGTCATCTGCTTCAATTGTGAGTCACATTTTCTTACTTTTCTCATTGATGATACTGTCAGAGTGTCAAAGAGTTGATATCCTAATAAGATACTGTCAGGGTGTCTTTGTATCCTGATAAGATACTTTCAGAGTATCAAGGAGTTTGTATCCTGGTGAGATACTGTCAGAGTATGACAAACAGTTTGTATCCAGATAAGATACTGCCAGTGTCAGAGTCTTTGTATCCTGATGAGATACTGCCAGTGTCAGACAGTTTGTATTCTGATGAGATACTGCCAGTGTTATACAGTTTGTATCCTGGTGAGATACTGTCAGGGTATCAACCAGTTGTATCCTGATGAGATACCGTCACTGACATCATAGTTTGTGTCCTGATTAGAGACTGTCAGAGTATCAAAGTGTTTGTATCTTGATGAGAGAGTGTCAAAGAGTTTATATCGTGATAAGATACGGGCAGTGTCATACAGTTTATATCCTGTTGAGATACTGTCAGAGTATCAAACAGTTTGTAACCTGATGAGATACTGTCAGAGTGTCAAAACAGTTTGTATCCTGATGAGATGCTGTCAGAGTGTCAAAGAGAGTTTGTATCTCGCTGAGAGTGTCGAAGAGTTTATATCATGATTAAGATACTGCCAGTGTCAAAAAGTTTGTATCCTGATGAGATACTGTCAGTATCAAAGACTTTGTATCATGATGGGATACTGTCAGTGGCATACTGTTTATATCCTGATAAGATACTGTCAGTATCAAAGACTTTGTATCATGATGAGATACTGCCAGAGTGCAAAGAGTTTGTATCCTGATGAGAGAGTGTCAGAGTTTTTATCCTGATGAAATACTGTCATGGCATACTGTTTGTATCCTGATGAGATACTGTCAGAGTATCAAATAGTTTGTATCCTGATGAGGTACTGTCAGAGTGTCAAAAGAGTTTGTATCATGATGTGATCCTGTCAGTGGCATACAGTTTGTATCCTGATAAGATACTGCCAGTATTCAAGACTGTATCATGATGAGATACTGCCAGTGTCATACAGTTTGTATCATGATGAGATACTGTCAGAGTGCCACAGTGTTTTTATTACCAGTCAGAGTAAATCCTTGGAATTTGATTGGTCAGTTTGCCAAAAACTGCCGGGGTGTACAGTACCGTATTCAGCGGCTTCCACGGAGAATACAGAATTATTCAAATTTGACGCGTGACGTCATTCGTTTTGTTTTTATACGCCAACCTAATAAAGGTGGTCGTATATTGGCGTGGCCCTGTCCGTCCGTCCGTCCGTTCGTTCGTTCGTTCGTTCGTTCGTCCGTCAACATTTTGTTTGTCCGCAGTTTTCTCGGAAAACTGTTTGACAGATATTAATGAAACTTCACACAAATGTTTAATGTATCAAGATCTGAAGCTGAGTTGATTCTGAGGTTCATTTGATTTTTCATTTCAGAGTTATGGCCCTTGTCCTTAAAAAATGCAAATACTTTGTCCGCTGTTTTCTGGGAAAACTATTTGAGAGATATTAATGAAACTTCACACAAATGTTTAATGCATCAAGATCTGAAGTTGAGTTGATTCTGAGGATCATTTGATTTTTCGTTTCAGAGTTATGGCCCTTGTCCTTAAAAAATAATGCAAATACATGCAAATAGTTTGTCTGCTGTTTTCTGGGAAAACTGTTTGAGAGATATTAATGAAACTTCACACAAATGTTTAATGCATCAAGATCTGAAGCTGAGTCGATTCTGAGGTTCATTTGATTTTTCGTTTCAGAGTTATGGCTCTTTTACTTAAAAAAATAATGCAAATATATGCATATAGTTTGTCCACTGTTTTCTGGGAAAAACTGTTTGAGAGATATTAATGAAACTTCACACAAATGTTTAATGCATCAAGATCTGAAGCTGAGATGATTCTGAGGTTCATTTGATTTTTCGTTTCAGAGTTATGGCCCTTTTACTAAAAAAATAATGCAAATATATGCAAATAGTTTGTCCGCTGTTTTCTGGGAAAACTATTTGAGAGATATTAATGAAACTTCACACAAATGTTTAATGCATCAAGATCTGAAGCTGAGTCGATTCTGAGGTTCATTTGATTTTTCGTTTCAGAGTTATGGCCCTTTTACTTAAAAAATAATGCAAATATATGCAAATAGTTTGCCCACTGTTTTCTGGGAAAACTATTTGACAGATAATAATGAAACTTCACACACATGTTTAATGCATCAAGACCTGAAGCTAAGTCAATTCTGAGGTTCATTTGATATGCCGTTTCGGAGTTATGGCCCTTGCACTTAAAAGAAATAATGCAAATCTATGCAAATATATATGAGGATGGCCATAACTTTTTCATTTGAAATGATATTTACTTCAACTTTTTTTATATGGTTAAACCTTAATATGAATTTTCACATATGTTGCGGGTTTTTGGTAAGTCATTTTATTCTAAAGTTATGGTCCTTGAACTTTGTGTGTTCGTTGCTTTGTTTGTCGGTCAGCTTTTAGTTTGTCTCTTGTTTTCTGGGAAAACTATTAAAATGATATAAATGAAACTTAAAAGAAATGTTTTAGCAACAAAATCTGAAGCTGAGTTTATTTTGAGGTTCATTCAGTTTGTCTATACAGAGTTATGGCCGTTGCACTTTTCAAAAATCTGCAAATATGAGGATATTTTTTATTTAACTTTTTTATTTAATAAGATATTCACTTCATTTTTTTTAAAAATAGTATCACCTTAATATGGAAATCAACTTCTCAAGCACAGATTAGAAAATATCAACACTTATAAGGCATGTTGAATCAGAGAAAGTTTGCAAGTGGGCGTATTATGTACCGTATGCGGTACTCTTGTTGTTTTTAGCGTCGATTCGAAATTTCATATCCTGATGAGAGAGTCTCAAAGAGTTTGTATCCTGATGACATACTGTCAGAGTGGCATACTGTTTGTATCCTGATGAGATACTGTCAGAGTATCAAAACCAGTTTGTATCCAGATGAGATACTGTCAGAGTGTCAAAGAGTTTATATCCAGATGAGATACTGTCAGTGGCATACAATCAGTATCCTAATGAGATACTGTCCGTGTCATACTGTTTGTATCCTGATAAGATACTGCCAGAGTGGCAAAGTAGTTTGTATCCTGATGAGATACTGTCAGTGGCCTACTGTTTGTATCCTGATAAAATACTGTCAGCATATCAAAGAGTTTATATCCTTATGAGATACTGTCTGTGAGATACTGCCAGTGGCATACTGTTTTTATCCTGATCAGATACTGTCAGAGTATCAAAGAGTTTATATCCTTATGAGATAATGAGGTTATGCTCAGCATTTCATCTGAATCCAAACTGTTTGTGTAAGAAATAACAATCTTGTCGTAAGCTAGCAAAGAGTTAATTCAGTTATCATTCTACTTCTTCTAATTTCTTTCAGAGTTTCCGGAGTGATTTATTTCACAGGCTTATCAATATATAACCGTACATATATATCAAACGATCTGTCAATCATTTCTTGTCCAAATAATTGTAAAGCAAATGGAAGTCACAGACTTAATACTCTGAGTATTCGGACACAAATATAGGCATAGATTTTGTCCTAATTAATCTAATATTTGGATGCATTATTAGGCAAATAGTGCAGACCCAGATGGAACTGCTCCTAGTTATTGTGGCAAATGTATCCTTAGCATGCTAAAAGTTGAAAAGCTTAACTCTTTCAGTACAGGACACCAGTCACTAATATGTATTGCCAACAGTGTAGACCCAGGTGAGTGGGCTCGTAACTGGAACCCTGTCATCAGGATCTGCACTGTTTGTCATGTTATGCTTTTCTTAAAAAAAGATCCCTGGATATTCACGGTATGGACCTGTTTGAAATAGTTTATTTGAAAATTCAGTATTGAAAGTGTTTGGTGTAAAATAATTCTCTGGAAGGGCTTTAATGTGGTCATGAATTTTCAACAGGATATCTAAAACCTTAAGCCTGCTGTGAGCTTTGTTGTAAACTTTCCAAATGGAAGCCGAGTAACTCAATGTTTTATCATTATCCAAACTTTTTGAAAGTTTGACACACTATTGTTGTGAAACAAATGGAGAGAAACTCTACCTCAAAATCTGAAATTTATACCGATATAAGATTTGCTGAACTAGCAAAAGGTTAAAGACTGCTCAGTTACAAGCACTAATGTCAAAATCTTTGCAATCTTTCCCCAGCGATTGACATGATAATGTTTTATTTTTATTTTGAATTTATTCATTGAAATAAAAACTGTAAAGAATTCTTGTGAAGAAACTGCTTGCAGGTCATTGTTTTGGAAGACACCAGGACATATGCTGTTTAATATTAACACTTACCATGCCTTAGCAAACAGAGTAGACCCAGATCAGATGGGTAGTTCTTGTAAGAGCCATCTGATCTGGGTCTGCTCTGTTTGCTTATGAAATTATATAGATGTGATTCTACAGTTGAGCAGCCAAAGCCATAAAATCATGTGTTCATATAATGGAGTTATGATTTCTTATATAACTATGCATGAGGTACATGATTAAAACATCTCTTGATTCACTGTATAGAAAGTTCATTCCACAAACAGCTTAGTGTGACTTCACTAAACAAATGCAAATAATATGTTTAAGACGTATGATCAAAGGCAGTTTTAGTTCTATGGTTACATTCACTTAGTTTTCGATGTGTCTTTGCCTATTCTATGTGAAAGGATTGAAGTTGCTAGAGAATACTGAATGACCAACAGTGCAGACCAGTGGCCCATATGACAGAGCTCCTCTGGTTTAGTCTTTCTGATCTGGGTCTATACTGTTTTTAAAGGACATTTAACTTATTTTCCATATTAACCCTTTCCTCCATAGGCTATTTTTAGACCCAACCTCTTTGAATGAATCTACCAAAAAGGAGCATTAAATAAAGAAAAGGAAAATTTTAGAATTTTGTAGTTTGAGACCATTGTGATAAATAGAGCATTTGCTCCTACAGGATCATATGCTCTATTTATCACAATGGTTTCATAAAGTGACTTTTACAGAGGTGTAGAAAGGCTTATTTATGGAGTACAGGGTCAAACAACTAACAGTCATCAGATACATCATGTACAGTGTTTAATGTACACACAGAACGTACTAATTAAACATTGTGTTCGAAGGAAAACTATTGTCACATGCCAATAGGAGTGTGACAAGAAAAAAAACATGAAACGAAAAGCATGACAGATGAAAGCAGTCAAACATATGGAAGAGAAGTGCAGGACCCTATCTGTCCTCCTGTTAAAGCAGATGGCACAAAAGTTAAATCAAAAGATATTTTTGCTTCAGTTGTAATACTCTAATTATTGTTTCTGTATATGTTTATGCCGCCACAAGGTGGGAGGCATATAACCTTGCACTTATCTGTCTGTATGTCATATGAACACAGGACATATACATAGAATCAGATCCATGTATTAACCTAATCCCTCATAGGCTATTTTTAGATCCAACCTCTGTGAATAAATCTACCGAAAAGGAGCATTGTGTGTAGTTTTGAAACCAGCATTGTGATAAATAGAGCATTAAATTTTCTCTTATGGGGCAAATGCTCTATTTATCACAACTGTTTCAAACAAGGACTTACAGAGGCATAAAAAGGCGTCAGTTGGAGGGAATGGGTTAAACAATAAACAAACAGAGCAGATCCTGATCAGATGGCTCCTACAGGAGCTATCTGATCTGGGTCTACTCTGTTTGCAAATGTGTGACTCCAAAGATATTTCTGTGCACAGAACAAATTGCATTGTTCCATGCACAGAAGTACATCCAGGTAGAATCACGACCTACAGCAAGCCAGCATGAAGGCTTCCTCGCATTAAAATCCAAATGCTCCGGTTTCGATTTGAACATGGATATGTTTTGTCAATTTGCAGACTGACAAGTCATAGTGCAGTGTTAATTCTTAGCTATGACACATTGTAAAGTAACTATGACACTTTGCAAACTAGCTATAACACTAAATAAAAAAACAACAACTTTATATGTCACTTTGCAAACTAGCTATGACAATTTGTAACATAACTATGACACTTTGCAAACTAGCTATGACAGTTTATTATATAACTATGACACTTTGCAAACTAGCTAAGACAATTTATAATATAACTATGACACTTTGCAAACTAGCTATGACAGTTTGCAAACCGGCTATGCCATTTTTTAACATAACTATGACACTTTGCAAACCAGCTATGGCACTTTGCAAAACTGGAAATGAAACTTTGTAAACTAGCTATGAAACTTTGCATACTTAGCTATGAGCCTATGACAATTTGCAAACTAGTTATCAGACTTTGCAAACTAAGTATGAAACTTTGCAAACTAAATACATTTTTATGACATTTTTGCAAAATAGTCGTGACAGTATGAAATATAGCTATCAGACAATCTGCAAACTAGTTTATGATGAAACTTTGCAGTTTGAATCCTACAGTAGAGACACAAGATAATTTGGTGTCACGTCAGGATCTACACTGTTTGACCAACTGGGTACAGATTTTGAAGAAACTGGAGATATCCTTTAATCCTTTATTCCATGAATATTCATGTAAAAAATAATAACTATTAATTAGCTTAATATTCATGTTTTATGAATAAGAAAAGTTTTAACACAGATAAAAAGTGTAGAATCAGATCTATAAAAAAATCCAAATGCAAACTGGGCAGAGCCTGATCAGATGGCTCCTATATCTGGCTCTACTCTGTTTGCCAAGGTGTATCTATAGAGTAAAGGGTTAATAAATTGTAGATGACAAATTTTGCTGACAACAATTCTCACAACATTCTGTGATATAGCAGCACTGTCAGCAGAATAGCTCCAATTGCTCATTTAGTGTCAGTTCATCCCCTAGTTTCCACTTTCATTGATATATTAGCTGTTATTGTGCATAGCAAATGGTTGTGACTTTTTTGGTCCCTGGATGAAATGTTTTTGTTATTATATAAAAGTACACAGCTTCTTGTCTCGAGCTTGTACAAATAATATTTAACCCTTTACTCTATGACTATTCATGTTCGAAATAATGACATCATGGATATTAATAGGATTGATTTATATCATGGTACAGGGCCACATGAATTTTGATCATTACAGAAACTATAGAATCATATCTATATTATTTAGTAAGCAATTAGAACAGACCCTGATCAGAAGGTTCTTACAGGTGCAGTCTGATCTGGGTCTACTCTGTTTGTAAAGGCATAGAAAGGTGAATTTATAGAGTAAAGGGTTAAAACATCTATGGGGAAAACTTGTGATTAACCCATCGCTTGCTATTCACGTCAATATACCTACCTGTAAATAGTGAAGACCCAGATGAGACAGCTCCTGCAGGAGCTGTCTCATCAGGGTCTGAACTATTTACAAGTTGATTGTGCAATGTTTACTACTAGGTACTAGGAGGAGGGGTTATGATAGCGCGTGCAGACACCACATGAGGTCGAAAGAAACAAACTTCTTAATGATTAAGTGCTGTACTTAATGAGGTGCAACAGGCAGTTTGATTGGCTAAAAATGTAGGTTATATTTGATTGGCTAAAAATGTAGGTTATATTCTAAATGGATTGAAAGTTTTCTGCTGATGTTAATTCATAAAAGAATTAGATCCCTGTTAACCCTTAGCCTGCTAAACGTGACCTGGGTCCATGCTTATAAAACGTTTAGTTGAGTCTGAGTTTGTTCTCAAGTTTTTGATTGGTCAGATTTGAGCCAAAGGCTCAAATCTGACCAATCAAAAGCTTGAGAACTCAAATCTGACCAATCAAAAGCTTGAGAACGAAACTCAGACTCAACTAAAAGCTTTATAAGCATGGACCCAGACTGACAAGTTTGCCAACAATGTGTATCCAGATGAGACATCAACTAACTTGGCCTCTTAACCAGGATCCAACCAGTTTGACTATCAGTAAATAGTTCCTCAAACAGTTTTAACAAATCAACAGTAAGTTATAATTGTTACCTTTTTTAGCAGATAAGAATTTGAGCATACATCATTTTTTCAGCAGGTTAAGGGTTAATCTTGGCACATAATGGATTTTCATTTATTTCCTACAAGAAATCTTCTCTAAACAGAACTTTTAGTAAAGAAGACTTTTAGGTCTGTGATTGCTTCATGCAGGATGAAAGTCATGCAGAAAGCTCCCAGAGGAGCTTCTGCATGGCTTTCATCCTGCATTAAGCTGCCAATATGACTTAATAGCCAATACTTATTTGAAAACTTGCATTAGCAAGATATTCCTGTATTAAGATTTTCTGATGAAAGTTGCTAGGAAGCAAATGTAACAAGCTTATCACTTATTCACTACTCTGTATGACCTGTCAATCATTCTGGTTCAATTCATTAACTCTTTCAGTGAGGGACACAAGTCACCAATGTCCTTTGCAAACACTGTAGACCCAGATGAGAGGGCTTCTAGAGGAGCCCTCTCATCAGGGTCTGCACTGTTTGTCATGTCACAGTTTTTCTTAAAAAAATCCCTGAATATTCACAATAAGTATGACCTTTTCGATTTTTGGAATAATCCATTTGAAGAATGGGCATTGAAAGGGTTAAAAAGTCGCTGGAATACTGACAATCTCTTCCTGCTTTGAAAGGGTTTAATTAAGCATAACTTTAGGAACCAATTCTGCTAATGAAAACTTGGGGTTGTTTTTTGTCAGCATCAATTTCATCTGAAATAGCTACCATTATAAACTTTATAGCCTAAACAATTGATAGTTCAGTTCTAATTAGGTCTGAGATGTGAAACGGAATTGTCCTTAACCCTTCAACACTTAGTTTTCAAATGGACCCTTCGAAATTTGATATTGGACTGTCCCATGCTAATTAGAGATGGTATTTTTCCCATTAACTATTAAAATATGGCAAATGGTGCAGACCCTGATCAAAGGGCTTCTTCAGTAGCCCTCTGATCTGGGTCTACACTATTTGCAAAGGCTATTTAATTCGGTTGCCATATTGTAAGGGTTAAAGAAAATCTCATGAAATTTACGGAGACTTGTGAAAATTTGTATGACAATAAACAGTAAATTAACTCTTTACTCCAGATACACATTTTTACACCTTGCAAGCAGGGTAGACCCAGATAAGATGTCTCCTATTGTAACCATCTGATCAGGGTCTGCTGTATTTGCTTGGAATTATATAGATATGGTTTTACACTTTCTACGAATACCAACATTCCTGTGTACATATTCCATAATAAAAAATATCAGTCAATAAATATTTATGATGTCATTATTTCTTACTTGAAAATTCAACAAGGAAAGGGTTGTGGTCATTGTTACTAAAATTAATTAAAACATTTCAGAATATAGCCTGATGTAAAACATTATAACTTATGATGTGCCAATTAATCGCAGTTAACTCGGGGATCACGTCTTGAAGGTTCCGACGTGATGATTGACGAAGGAATCGGGCTATCGACAATTATTTCTACGTAACCCTATGGAGACCATACAGGTGAACACTCGAGATCTCCTACATATAAACGCCTTTTCACACATTTGCAAACAGAGTAGACCCAGGTCAGATGGCTTCTGTAGGAGCCATCTGATCAGGGTCTGCTCTGTTTGTTAATGGAATTTGACAGATCTGTTTCTTTAGTTTCTAAAATGGATACAATATTCCACCTTCCATTTTGGCGCATGAATATTGGGTAGGGAATTGAAACTTGGACTAAATACAGAACAGGGAAAGGGTTAAAACATGTCAGAATGCATGCTAATACATTAATAATATACCGGTAATGTGTTTAACCAACATTCATGTAACAAATAATCAAATCATGAATAATAATAAGACTATTTTTATTTATAATGGCATGTGAACACAGGAAAGTTTGGCCATGGCAGGAACTGTAGAAATAGATCTATAACATTCTGTAAACAAACAGAGCAGACCCTGATCAGATGGCTCCTTCTGGGTCTGTTGTGTTTGCAAATGTGCCAAAAGTTATCTATATGAGGGCAAGGGTTAATGTGCACTATATAGATGAATTAAGGGTTAATGTACACTATATTATATTAATTAAGGGTTAATGTACACTATATAGATGAATTAAGGGTAAATGTACACTATATAGATGAATTAAGGTTTAATGTACACTATAGAGATGAATTAAGGGTAAATGTACACTATATAGATGAATTAAGGTTTAATGTACACAATATAGAGGAATTATGACTTAAAATATTAACCCTTTCCTCCATAAATACGCCTTTCTACGCCTGTCTAATAGTCACTTCTTGAAACCATTGGGATAAATTTTATCACAATGATTTCAATACTACACAATTTTAACATTTTACTTTTCTCTAGTAAATGCTCCTTTTCGGTAGATTTATTGAAAGGGGTTGGATCTAAAAATAGCTTATGAGGTAATGGTTTAAATATTTAATAGCTTGATGAGGTGATACATCTGTATGAAAGAATAATCAAATATGCCGGCATTATAGTGGCATGTGCATTATAGTGGCATGTGTATTATAGTCTAAAATTGCTGAGGTATGCAGCAATTCATTTATATGGCCATCAGGACACTTTTGTTCTCTTTCAACCATTTAAATTGTGAAGTGGAAAGGCCCATCATTGTTTAACAATAGAGTCCATTCAGTATGAAAAAGATAAGATTTGCAGAAGGATGTTGAATTACAAACAGTGCAGACCTTGAGAAGAGGGCTTCTCTAGGAGCCCTCTGATCTGAATCTACCCTGTTTGCAAATGACAGTACACTCGTTTTCTGGCATCCAAAGGGTTAAAACACTGTTCAGGGTACCAGTAATTGTCAATAGCTTGATTAGAATTTCCCCCAGAAAATGAGAGTTTTCATTAATTTACCGTAACTGATTTGCATTTGGGACGTGCTTATTGCTTTTCCGATTAGCAGATTACTTTTGGATGCTCTCAGTTCCTTTCTGTTGATCATTGTTTCATTTTCATGATATGTCTTAATTGAATTTGTCAGTTAAATGATTGCACTTTTCAATATTGTTTTCTTGCTACCTAGAAAACCATAGCACTTTGAATGTGAGAAACAAGTTAACTAGCATTTATGCAACAATGCCATTTATATATATACTGTGTACCCTAAACAAATGGCATGCTGGCATGGACACAGATCAATCACCTAGAGTGGTGTGTGATGATTGCCAGTCACTCATTTGTATGCCCCCCTCCCCCTCTACACACACACCCTTTGGAAAAAGGGTTGCATATAGTAGTGGAACTGTCCTTTTTCCTTCTTTGTGTCCATTCATCTATCTGTCCATAAGTCTGTCCCCATATTTGTGTCTGCTCTGCAACTCAGACTTGTGTGCATGGATTTTGGATTAGCCTGTGTAGGAGCCATCTGATCACTGATCAGGGTCTGCTCAGTTTACTAGTTGCTAGTGAATTAATAGATGATTCTATAGTTTCTGTCATGGCAAGAAATTCATGTGTTCATGTGCCATTATAAAAAAAGATATATATTTATGATGTCATTATATTTCTTAAATGAATATTCATGGAGTAAAGAGTTAAATTACCACCCAGAATTTGTTGACAACATTACTGAGCATTTTTAAAGAGGAAGTCCCTACATTCGAAGCGTTTCAAAAATACCCAAAATATACAAAACTCACATGTTTATATGCTGAAAAGTAGTTTATCGCAAGAAAACCTGTTGAATAAACGTTGAAAATGACAAAACAGCATCATGTTTGATATCCCGATCCCGATTTTATTCTCTGAGGTTTCAGGTTTATTCGGGTCGGGTTTTATTTTCGTATCTGTTCGCGCTAATCTCGTCTCTCCGATCACTTCCGAAAAACAGCCGTTACATAAACAATGGAGAGATCGGATGATCATTGGCAAAACGCGGAAAATTTGAACGGAAAAGGTCGATAAATTTTGTTGTAGAACAAAAAATATAAGTGTTGGTGAAACCGGTTTATTTTGTATCACAGGGGAATTTTTCGACATAAGTTCAAATTGACAATCTTCATAATAATGATTGAGCATAACAAAAACCAAGTTTTATGATATTATTGAAAATATGGGTTCATTGTAGGGACTTCCTCTTTAAACAACAATACCCCAAAGAAAAATAACCAACAAACCCAAGAACAAATCAAAGAGTTGTAGACGCTGCAGTATTCTTTGCATGTCATCAATCTGATATCGAATAAGTTTGCTTTGGAATGGAATTGCGTATATATAATGGAAGGGATTAACACACTTTCCAGTTGATGATACAGTTGCAGCTGACACTTCAGCCGTTTCCCACATTATCACACTGACCACTCGCAGTTATGGGAGTCATTACCAAATCGCTTAGGTCATCCAACGCGCTTCTTTATTCATTGAGTATTTTCATTCATGTTATGGGCACGTGATTTCTTCATGTGACTGATATTTGTATATCGGTGTGCCCTTCTTACACATAGCTATATTTTGTGGATTTTGTTGCACAAACTAAGCCGAAGCTTATGTTACGAAGCATTTTCATGTCAGGTATACCACGATTGGTTCCGAATGCCATGTAATTAAACACCTTTTGTATCCATGTAATGCAGGTCAATAAATTGCACTACATTGTCAGGTTGGCGAGGGTATCATAGGTTAGGCTGTGGAACGTTACCTTTGTATTCTATTACTTCGCAAAGAATACAAAAAGGACTAGTAAGAAGAAATTTTGTAATAGCATAAAAAAAATAATTATGATAATGTTATGAACACAGGAATATTTTGCCATGACATAAACTGTAGAATCAGGTCTTTCTTAGTTAATTCCTAATAAGACAGCTTCTATAGGAATTGTCTGATCTGGGTCTACTCTGTTTGCAAAGGCGGGAAAATGCATCTCTATCAGGGAAAGGGTTAACCCTTTCCTTCATATAATCATGTTTTCATTCATTTGCAAACACAGTAGACCCAGTTCAGACAATTCCTACAGGAGTCGTCTGATCAGGGTCTGCTCTGTTTGCTAGTGGAATTTGAAAGATCTGTTTCTTTACTTTTTAAAATGGCTGCAATGTTCCACCTTCCATATTGCATTATAACTATTTTGTCTGTGAATATTCAGTAGGTATTGAAATTTGGAATAAACACAGAACAGGGAAAGGGTTAAGACAAGGTATTTGTAATTCACTGCTAGTTTGCAATATGCATTATTAATGAAGCTCATAATTGAATCCTTTAATATTTATATTTTTGCACAAGGGTGTCAAAGATATTATTTCATGGTGTTGGTTTTATCATTTAATTAACAAGATTAACACATATATATCTGCAGTAACAAGGTCAAGGTCAACACATATATGTCTGCAGTAACAAGGTCAACACACATATCTGCAGTTAGGGTCATACCCTTTACAAATGATGAATATTCAGGAAATAATGAAATTATGAATATAATTATCTGAAGTTTTATAATTGTATATGAACACATGAAGTTTGGGCCAGGGCACACACTGTAGAGTTAGATCTCTTATCTTTCTATAAGCAAACAAGCAGACCCAGATCAGTCGACAGGAGATGTCTGTTCTGTATCTGCTCATTTGTGCAAAAGCATCAAAAGGTGTTATATGAAGGAAAGGGTTAATGCTGGTAAATCGTTAAGTTACACATATTTTTTCTGACAAAGTTTGTTACATACCTCATTGGCTATTTTTAGATCCAACCTCTTTGAATAAATCTACCGAAAAGGAGCATTAACTAGAGAAAAGGAACATTTTGCAAAACTAGGGAGTAAAATGTTTAATGCTCTATTTATCACAATGGTTTCCAAAAGTGACTTTTACAGAGGCATCAAAAGGCGTCAATATGAGGGAATGGGTTGAATAGGAAAATTGAAACAGACGACAATTTTTGAAGATGACAATTTGTGGCAATGAAAGAGTTGATCTAGTTATAAACTGAAATACAAACCATAGTTCCAGTCTTTCAAGGATCTGATACAAAAGTATGACTATTAAATGGCAAAAAATATATAAATATATCTTTGGAAATATCACCACTTAAATTACCTCTGGATGAGACTATAAACCAAGGTCCAATGTATCAATGCTTTACACAGGGCATCTAAAAGAACCCCCTCCAGGGACCTTCCTTCCTACTTTGCAGTGGTTCTTGGGCTTAATTGTCACAGGGGATGTTTTTGTTTATTTGACGGAGAGTATCCCCTCTGCCAAAAGAAGGCAGGTCGGTGGGTTTGATGCCGTGCCCTGCTTTGCAGCGAATGAGATAATTAGCCGAAATCATCTTCCTGAAGTAGTCCCTCATGATCATGTCATCTCATCATTCATCGGCGCTATATGGCCTATTCAGTGTTGCAGTGCCATAAAACCCAACACTCACTCACTGTATAAGAACCGGAGAAACTCTGTCAATATCAAGAGTAGGGCATCGTGTCCGGATTTCTCTGTATCCTCTCCCCTCTTTCTTGGGCGTCAAATTGGCCTATAGTAAGCAGAAGCTGACGTTAATCAACACAAACAAACAAACCTATGGAGATAGTGTGGAGAGACAAATCCCTTTGGAACAGCATATATGGTAATTTGCAGCTTTATAGGTGAGGTGAGTTTTGGTCCCAAAGCAAATTCGTTACTTCATGCATGTTATTATTTTCTTGCATGAATATTCATGAGGTATAGAGTTAAAGATTCTTTGGAGTTGATGTTCTGTATTTCTTGTGACCTGTCAGCAATACTGTTGGCCTCCTTACGCTGACCTGAGATCTCTGTGCTGTAGCGATGTATACGGCAGCATGGAGGACGGGAAGCATTGATTGCCAATTTAGTGTCACATTACTCCAGGGTTATTGAAAAACATGATTTATCAGCTGTCATTGTTAAGTAATGAACAGCAGTAACATACTATCCCATCATGCAAACAGTTTGATATTTCAGTGATAAAGACTGTCCTATACTTAGCTAAGGGAGCTAGCTACATCTTCGGCACTCGGATAGCATTTGCAAACAGTTCTGATCCCAGTAACGTGGTATTTCATTAACCATTTCCCTCATATAAATGCGTTTTCACACATTTACAAACAGAGCAGACCTAGATCAGACAGCTTTTATAAGAGCCATCTGATCAGGGTCTGATGTTTGCATATGGCATGATTCTACAGCTTTTGTCAAAGCAAACAATTTCCTTGAAAAGTTTACATTATAGACATTCAGCTAATAAATATTCATGATGTCATAATTTCTCTCATGAATATTGAACAGGGAAAGGGTTAAGACTTCAAACTGCTAGTCATACTGATCATTTTCTAGTACGCAGTTCTTTAACCCTTTCCCTCATATAAACATGTTTTCACGCATTTGCAAACAGAGTAGACCCAGATCAGACGGCTCCTAGAGGAGCCGTCTGATCAGGGTCTTTTCTGTTTGCAAATGGAATTTAATAGATCTGTTCCTTTACTTTCTGAAATGGCTACAATGCCCCATCTTTCATATTTCTTTGTAACTATTTTGTCCAGGAATAGTCAGTAGGTATTGAAATTTGAAATAAACAAAGAACAGGGAAAGGGTTAACCCTTTCCTTGTTGAAATAATGACATCATGAATACTTTGCTGAATTTTTCCAGGCAGCTATGCCCACAGGATTTTATTGTTTTGATTGTGACTGCAGAGTCCTGAAGAACTATGATAATTTCATAAGAAACAGAACAGCCCTGATCAGATGGTTCTTACAGGACCCATCTGATCTGGATCTACACTGTTTGAAAAGGCATGAAAAGACATTTATGTGAGGGAAAGGGTTAATTTTCTGTGTATTTTATTTGGTGGTTGTTGTCCCCTTTTTTCTTCCAGTTGGTTCTCCATACTTCACATGTTTCTATCCGAGTAACAGTGCTGTATGATACATGGCCACGATATTTCATAATAAATATCACATGCCTCTGTATAAACTGATGTTTGATTTAAGCCTTTCTGTGTTGAATATTCATGTAAGAAATAATGACATCATAAATATTTATTAGCTGAATTTTTATAATGGTGTATGTACACATGAATGTTTGGTATTGATAGAAACTGTATAGTCAGATCTATTATCATTTCATAAGCAAACAGAGCAGACCCTGATCAGATGGCTCCTACAAAATCTGTCTGATCTGGGTCTACTCTGTTTGCAAATGCATGAAAAGTATTTTACATTCAATTCAATTCTTTATTGCGTAAAACATGAAGGAAAGGATTGTACCAATTTATTTCAACCTTTGATGTAAGCCCTCACTGATTTCAGTCGCATGAACAAAATGTTTTTACGCCATGATTTAATCAAGTGTCAATGACTATAGATATTTTTAACAGCTGTTGCAACTAAACAGATATGTGTAGATGAAATAAAACCAATGTTTTTAATATAGATAGATACTTATTTACTTAGTGTGTGCATGCCAAACATGACACACAAGAATCATTGAAAGATATACTCGGAGTTGAATTAGTTTTGGAACAATCCTCATATGTAGATGCCTTGGAAACAGTTTTGATCTTTTACAGGGGTGTCAATATGAAGGAATGGGTTAACCCTTGCATACGCCTTTCTACGCCTCTGTAAAAGTCAGTTTATGAAACCATTGTGATAGATAGAGCATTTGCTCCTATCCCAATGGTTTCAAACTACAAAATTCTAAAAAAAAAATCCTTTTCTCTAGTTATGTCTCCCCCATTTATAAATGCTGTGACACAAATGTTCTCCATAACAAGGTGATGTGCAGACAGCAGGATTCAGGCACATTCTTCAAAGGTCAAGGTCACACATCAAGGTCAAATATTTTAGCTTTAATTTTCATGTCTGCTCCACATCTGTATAACCCTTGGAAGGATTCCAAAATGCTTTGGCATAAATGTTCTCCTTAACAAGCCGATGTGCAATCAGCATCATTCAGGCAATTGGTTCAAAGGTCAAGGTCAAAATTCAAGGTTATGGTCACAATTCAAGGTCAATTATTCACACTTTTTGTCCAGACGATAACTTCTGCATGGCTAATGCCATTTGATTGAAAGGTCATACATTGACAGAGCATGATGAGAGGAAGTGCCATGTATAAGGGCTATAACTCTGGCTTCAATACTTTTGGAGTTATTGCCCTTTCTTACATTTTTTGTCCGATCAATAACTCCTGCTCTACTGATGCTATTGGAATGACAATTAATGTATGGAAAGAGCTTAGAATGATTGAAGGAAGTGTTATGCACAAGTTTCATAACTCTGGCATGAATAATATTGGAGTTATTGTCTCCAATTTTCTGCAGAGTTATGGGACTTCGAATTTTTTACATGGAAATTTTGTCCGCAGGGTTATTCCAAAACTTTTAATTGAATATTCATTAAATTTCATAGGATTGATTAGCATCATGCCTATATGTGCATATATTATTCCTGTTCCAGTTTGATGATTTTCTGCAGAGTTATGGGACTTTGAAATGTTTACATGGAAAATTTTGTACAAGGGGTTTCCCCAAAAATCTTTTATCGGATTTTCATGAAACTTCATAGAATTGATCAGCACCATGCCTAGTTGTGCACAAATTATTCTTTTTATGGTTTGATGATTTTCTGCAGAGTTATGGGACTTTGGAAAAATTTGTCCAAGCGCTGGGGGAAACCTCAGTTTTTGTATCAAAAACAATTCTAATTAATGCTCCTTTTTGGTAGATTTATTAAAAGTAGTTGGATCTAAAAATAGCCTATGAGGGAATGGGTTAAGGGTCACAGTGAGAGGTTAAGGGTGTGAGAAAGAATACCCTAATTACCTCAAGTGTTTAATCAAACAAACTTCTACGGCAAATAATGCTAAATTTTACCAATATGATTTAGTGATACGTTCAAAACTGAAGGGTCTACACTGTTTGCTACTGTGTTGGTCTAATTCAAATTTATCGAAATACAATGTAGTGTCAAAATGAATTATTAACAAACAATTGGAGATGGGATAGCGGTATTAGGTGTCTGCATATTAAGGGTAATATTTAGGGTAATTATTGTATCTAAAATACTGGTACTGCAAGTCTGGATCTGGTCAGCATATTTAGGGTAATTATTATGTCTCCATCCCTTTAGGGGAGGGAGACATATTGATGTTGTGCTTTCTGTCTGTCCGTCCGTCCGTCCATCTGTCTGCCTGTTAAAATTCTTGTGCAGCTAACTCCTCTTACACTATTTGAGGGATTAACTTAAAACTTTTACATATGAACCAGCTATATGTGAGGATGGTCATGTGGTTTGGAATTTTGGCTGCAACAATTTTGACAGAAGTTATGGCCCTCTGTAGTTTTTCCTTATAGCGAAAAAATCTTGTGCAGCTAACTCCTCCAACACTTATTTTCCTTATACATTGTATAGAATATATAGCGAAAAAATCTTGTGCTCCAACACGATTTTCCTTGTATAAAATATATAGTGAAAAAATCTTGTGCAGCTAACTCCTCCTACACTATTTGAGGGATTTACTTCAAACTTTTACATATGAACCAGCCATATGTGAGGATGGTCAGGTGGTTTGGAATTTCGACTGCAACAATTTTGACAGAAGTTATGACCTTTTATAGAGTAATAGCGAAAAAGTCTTGTGCAGCTAACTCCTCCTATTCTATTTTGACATATGAATTTATTCCTCTTATGGGTGCCAGGGTAGAGGGTGCCAGGGGGTGAATTCATTCCTCTTATGGGGGCGGGGTACCGGGGGAAGACATGTGTTTTTCTCAAAAACAAACTCTAGTTGTATCTAAAATAATGGTACTACAGGGGTGTTGCACGTCTGAATCCCAATTATGAGATGCCAAGTTGCATCACATCAAATTGTTTGCAAATAATATGCTGATCATAGAGCCATAACCCTTTTTTAGACTGAATCATAATACATGTGTGTTGTTATATTGTTAACCCTCTCCTTCATATAAACACCTTTTCACGCATTTGCAAACAGAGTAGACCACAATCAGACACCTCGTAGAGGAGCCATCTGATCAGGGTCCGGCATGTTTGCTAACGGAATTTGATAGATCTGTTTCTTTAGTTTCTAAAATGGCTACAATGTTCAACCTTCCATATTTCATTATAACTATTTTGCCAATAAATATTCAGTAGGTATTGAAATTTTTACTAGATATAGAACTCTCACTGCCAGTGGAAAGGGTTAAAAACCCAGGTTGAACGTTTTTTGCTTTTACAACTGCATTATACATTATATTTTTGACAGGCTTATATTATTCATACTTTAAGAGAGTACTTTTCAGTAAAATTATAGTCTTAAATATTATGCCTTTATGATGCTGGTAACAAGATTTTTCAATTTCAATCAGTTTGTTGTACAGTTCTTGACTCATTCCTGAAAGACAACAACACGTACATGCCAAATATTTGCACCATTATAACACAGGCATCGTATAAATAAAAGGATATTCTAAGAGCAACAATAACTATGTGGACGACCATAAAAGACTTGCCCCTGGAAATTCTGCTTTAAGAGTTTTAACTGTCTGAGAGGATATTCCAAATCCCCTCTGAACACATCTTGAGGAAGTAGATTACAGTAAAATCCCTCTAAAGTGATCCCTTTATGAATAAACAGAGATGTGTTTAAAAGCAGGTGGTAGCTTAACCCTTTACTCCATACATACGCCTGTCTACACCTTTGCAAACAGAGTAGACCCAGATCAGACGGCTCCTAAAGGAGCCATCTGATCAGGATCTGCTCTGTTTGCTTATAGTATAATTTAGATCAGAAATTCTACAGTTTCCACCATGACCGAGATTGTCTGTGTTCATAATTATGCCGTTTTAAACTTTTTTCTAATTAATATTCATGATGTCATTTCTTACATGAATAATCATGGAGTAAAGGGTTAATGCAGGACGAGAGTTATGCAGAAAGCTCATAATCACGGTATTAACCCTTTCCCTGTTGAATATTCATGTAAGAAATAATGTCATTATGAATATTTATTATCTGAATTTTTGAAATGCCATATGAAGACAAGATTTCTTGTAGACAAGATCTGTAGAGTCAGATCTATTATAATTTCGTAGTAATCAATCAACACCAGAAGCTCAGTACATGAATACATACAATGACAATAATGCTTACAGCCCATTTCCCAACAGGATATATTTGTTCAGCTAAATATTATCGCTTATAATGTGAATACTGCTAAATTCTTTAAAAGGAGCCTCCTTTTTAAAACGGGGATTTTGTACGAAAATCAGCGGACATCTTAGGCCAAGTTTTGAATGACTCCGACTTCTATTTCGGAGCTGACATATACATCGAATAATTATTTCCGGTATGTAAATTTGAATCCTACGACAGATTCCGACCAATTGCGAACGATGTCCCGTTGGTTTCCGTAGCAATCCATTTTTCAACTTTTTTCGACACAATCATTTACTTACCGTGCTGTTTAGTGTTAATAAGTGTTAAGGTACATAGATTCCGATTCTGAAGTCAGTTTGAAACACAAAATTTGCTGAAATTTGCGCAGTCATACATCTTTAAGCAAATAGAGCAGGCCATGATTAGATGGTTCCTGTAGGAGCCAAGCTAATCTGGCTGGTTTTCTCTGCTTATAAAGGCATGACAAGGCATTTGTATGAGGGAACTGAGGGTTAAACCTTTTTGGATCCAGAATAGAAGTCAAGTTACTCAGCATCTAATCTGGATCCAAATGCAAAGGGGATAATAGATACAGAATTGCAGAGTTAACCTTTGAATGTCAGAACAGTGTAGACCCAAACCAGAGGGCTCCTAAACCAGAGGGCTTCTAGAGGAGCCCTTTAATCAGGGTTGGCACTCTGTTTGTCATTTACAATCTTCTCACAGATGCTACCCTTTCATACTGAGTGGACTATGCTGTTAAACAATGATGGACCACCATTTCACTTGGAATATTCTGCAGTCAATTTAGATCATTTGGGTTAATTTAAAGCCACCACATGCTGTCAATCATATGAGCTGCTTCATTAAAATTTCAACTCTAATTTCCCATTATTGTCAGTGACAGAACTTCGATTATGGTTCAGGTTTAACCCTTTCCCTTGTATAAATGTGTTTTCGCGCATTTGGGAACAGAGTAGACCCAGATCAGATGGCTCCTATAGGAGCCATCTGATCATGATATGCTCCGTTTGCTAGTGGAATGTGTCCATGAATATTCAGTGGGTATTAAAATTTGGAATAAATGCAGAACAGGGAAAGGGTTAAAGCCACTACTACATGCTGTCAATCATGTGAGCTGCTTCAGTAAAATTTCAACTCTATTTTCGCTTTATTGGCAGTGACAGAACTTCGATTATGTTTCAGATTTAAGGTGATTAAAATTTTCATTATGAAAATCATTCTTTATGTTAGTTGATAGAATTTCATATTTGTTATCTGGTTCATCTCAATATTTGTGATATGGCTGGATTTAAAAACAATTTGTCATAATACAGGGATGCATGAGAGTTTACCCGTTACTCCATACGTACACCTTCCTATGCCTATGTGAACACAGTAGACCCAGACCAGATGGGTCCTGGAGGAGCTGACTCTTATCAGGGTCTGGTCTGTTTGCTTATGATACAATATAGAAATGATTCTTCAGTTTTCTGCCATGGCCAAAAATTCATGTATTCATGTGTTGTTATAACAATATATCTAATAACTGTTCATAATGGCATTATTTCTTGCATGAATATTCATGGAGTAAAGCATTAACCTTTTACTCCATGAATATTCATGCAAGAAATAATATCATGAACTCTAATTAATTGCAATTTTATAACAGGCAATTTTTATCGTGACAGAAAGTATAGAATCAGATCTATATTAGATATTTCACAAGCATACAAGAAAATTACGATGATCAGACGGCTCCTACATGAGCCATCTGGTCTGGGTTTACTCTGTTTGCAAAGGGATAGAAACGCGTATTTATGGAGTAAAGGGTCACCCCGTAACACAGTGTGGAACATGAGTCACTAATATCATTTTCAAACAGTGTAGACCCATATGAGAGGGCTCCTAGAGGAACTCTCTCATCAGGGTCTGCACTGTTTGTCATGTTAAACGTTTCTATTAGAAAAATCCCTTGATATTCACTATAAGCTTGACCTGTTTGAATTTTGGAATAGTCCATTTGAAAAGTCAGTGTTGTAAGGGTTTAGTTGAACAATGACAGTTCCTGCACGTAAGCATCATTTGCAGCCCAAAATGAAATTGTTTTCAATTCATGTAAAATTAGCACCATGATAATCAAGCAGTTTAATCAGTTCTAATGTATTTAAGATCCCACACATATAAATTATGTATGAGCCATTGCACTAACTGCTCTGCTGGAATTAATACTTTGAATGCAGGGAATTAAGTGTACTTTCACATGGCAGCAGTGTAGACCTTGATCAGAGGGTTCCTAGGAGGAGCTCTCTGATCAGTGTCTGCTCTGTTTGTCATTCAAAATCACTTTCAAAAATTAAACCCTTTTTTACTGATTGGACTGTTATCGTTAAACGAAGATGGACTATTGAAAATTCAGCATTCAAAGAGTCCAAACTCAAGTTTGCTGCAGGACAAATTGTAATTTGTAATTAAACCCTTTCAGTGTTCAAGAAACAAGTCACTAATATCCTTAGCAAATAGTATCTGCACTATTTTTCATGTTACATTTTTTTTTTAAAAAAATGTCCCTGAATATTCACGGTAAGCTTAAATGGCCTGATTGATTTTTGGAATTTAACTTTGTTTGAAAATTCAGCATTGAAAAGGTTAACTTTACAACTGCATCAACAGCGTTAACATCAACAGGACCAAATCTCTTTGACACCCTGACTGAGGTTTTGGTATGGAAACAGAATTTACATGTAATTCAACTAAAGATGTGCACAGTAGAGTCTTGCTAATGCGACCACAGTTTAGTAACATAAAGCAGGTGCTTGCTTAATGCAGGGCAAGTAGTGCAAGTAATTAATGGTTGTTTAATGCAGGATAAGTAATACTTGCTTTACCCATTCCCTCATAGGCTATTTTTAGATCCAACCACTTTGAATATATCTACCGAAAAGGTGCATAACTAGAGAAAAGGAAAATTTTAGAATTTTTTAGTTTGAAACCATTGTGATAAATAGAGCAATTGCTCCTGTAGGAGCAAATGCTCTATTTATCACAATGGTTTCAAAAAGTGACTTTTACAGAGGTGTAGAAAGGCGTATTTATCTATACGCCTGTTCGATTTTAATTTGTCCGCATGTTCTGAGCTTTGGCCTGATTTTCATGAAACTTTATAGGATAGATCAGCACCATGCCTAGATGTGCATATCTTTTTCCTGTTCCATTTCAATGATTTTCTGCAGAGTTATTGGACTTTATGTCCATGCGTTTTCTCAGAAAACTTTGATCAGATTTTCACGAAACTTCATAGAATTGATCAGCACTATGCCTATAGTTGTGCATAATCTTAATCCTGTTTTGGATTGATGATTTTCTGCAGAGTTATGGAACTTTGAAATTTTTATGTGAAAAGTTTTGGGGTGGTGGTCGGGGAGACATCAGTTTTTGTATCAAAAACAATTCTAGAATATGTTATAAAGGGTTAAAAATCCAGAATTAGACTTCTGAAGGGTATTATTATTGAGACTTTACTGTACAAATAGTTGAGCAGATAACAATTTAATCAGTATGTTAACTGACACTCCCTGGTGAATATTCATGGACAAAACAATTAGGCTGGGTCCTAGTAGTGGTTACCGTAGCATCCCCCCCTAGACTTTTTTTCATGGGTACCAAATTGTTCGTTGGGGTCCTCAGAACACATTTTGAGCATGCCCCCAAAAATAAGTTTGTCCCAGCTATGTTTTATTTAACGGTTTCCATGGTAACCCGAGGTAATTTTCGAAACTACCTTGGTTCAGAAAATGCGCCATAACTTTGTTTTTAGAAGCAATAGAAGGACAAAACAAGTACCAAAGTAAAGCAGAGACATATAGCTTGAATATGATATATGATTTTATTAATATTCATAAATGCATTCTTATGAATATTAATGAGGAAGTAAAAAATGTGATTTTTTTTAGAAAAAAGGAGTTTGTTGTTTAGTCTGAGAGGCTTATTAATGCACAGAAATTATTGCATTTAGGCTTAATTTGTTCGTTGGAGTCCTCAGAACACATTTTGAGTATTTCCCCAAATAATTTTGTCCCATCTATGTTTTATTAAACGGTTTCCATGGTAACCCGAGGTAAATTCCGAAACTACCTTCGTTCAGAAAATGCGTAATAACTTTGCTTTTAGAGGTAATAGAAGGACAAAACAAGTACCAAAGTAAAGCAGAGGCATATAGCTTGAATATGTTATATGATTTAATTAATATTCATAAATGCATTCTTATGAATATTCATGAGAATGTAAAAAAATGCGTTTTTTAGAAAAAGGAGCTTGTTGTTTAGTCTGATAGGCTTATTAATGCACACAAATTATTGAATTCAGGTTTAAATTGTTTGTTTGGGTCATCAGAACACATTTTGAGCATTCCCCCAAAGTAATTTTGTCCCATCTATGTTTTATTGAACGGTTTCCATGGTAACGCGAGGAGGTAAATTTCGAAACATCATTGGTTCAGAAAATGCATACTAACTTTGCTTTTAGAGGTAATAGAAGGACAAAACAAAAATCAAAGTAAAGCAGAGACATATATCTTGATTATGATATATAATTTTAATAATATTCATATATGATTGCTTATGAATATTAATGAGGAAGTATAAAAATCCGCTTTTTTAGAAAAATGAGTTTTTTGTTTAGTCTTAGAGGCATATTAATGCACAAAAATTATTGAATTCAGGTTTAAATTGTTCATTGGGGTCATCAGAACACTTTTTGAGCATTCTCCCAAAATAATTGTGCCCCAGCTATGTTTTATTAAACGGTTTCCGTGGTAACCCGAGGTAAATTTCGAAACTATCTTGATTAAGAAAATGCTTCATAACTTTGCTTTTAGAGACAATAGAAGGACAAAACAAGAACCAACGTAAAGTAGAGACATATAGCTTGAATACGATATGTAATTCTATTAATACATATAATGCATTCTTATAATGCATTCTTATGAATATTAATGAGGAAGTAAAAAAAGCGTTTTTAGTTTGACGAGTTTGTTTTTAGTCTGAGAGGCCTAATAATATACAAATAGTTATTGAATTCAGATTTAAATGTTTTAATATCAACATACAAATAAAGGAAAACATCTTTGGTTCATGTAATATTTCTAAAACATGTATATTTAAGCTAATTTGCATATAACGTGCGTAAATGAATAAGCAATTTAACATAGGCCCTATATTTAGCATTGTTTCGAGTGTACTATCTTTTCTATTATTTATTTTACGTAAAATACCAGAACAACAAACATTGACAAGAGCAGAGGGTCTTTACTTCGGGTTCTTGAATATTAATGCATTTATGAATATTAATGAGATGTAAAATAAACACACTTGAATGAGCTGTTCTTTTTATCTGAGATTATTTTAGTTAACCAGTATAGAGCTTGATACTGACTGAAACAGCGACATTAATGTTCATGTATATAAATATGTAGATAATGAATATTATTTCAAAATCATGAATATTAATGAGAATGTAAACTGTTGTAGGTAAGTAAGTTTTTCTATTATATTGCAGTATACGTGTATGTGAACAACACATTTCTTGTAAGAAATTACAGCAGAGGAATTGAGCCTCATGCATGTTTTATGAAGAATATTACTGTTATGGGTGTTTTGCAATGCAATAGAAAATATATAGTATCTCGACTGTAATCATCAGCTTATGTTTACCCATATTAGCCTAGCGTGACTTCTAATTTACTCGCGATGTCTTATGCATTTGCTTGATTATTTACCACAGCATGCCAGAGCAACGCAAGGCTTCTTGCGAGCATTTCGCGACAGACTGGACAACTCATTAATGTGTCTGGCCTGCTGCGGATGCTCCGCGTCAGCTCCCTGTCCAGTTTCATCCCTCTGGACAGGGGAGACGTGGGAGCTTGCTGCCCGACGGAAGAAGTATTCTTCTGTTTGGTCAGCGACTCCCTCGCAAAAGACACATCACTGTCCTCAAAAGCTAAGAAGAAGCCTGCTTCTTCTTTAAAATCACTTTCGTCAACAGCCCCTGTGGTGCAGTCGATTCCCCAGTTGTTAGTTGCAGATCGGCACCCAACTACTGGCCCGGGCGCGGGTTCCCCGTTTACCACTTGAATGGTACCCTTTGTTCTGGTTCCAGGGTACTATTGTTGCCAGGTCTCCCGGTCCGCTTGTTGTGTGAAGAGTTTTGCCTGGTCCCGCTGAATCTAGGCCCAGTTATCCGTCACCGGTCCCCGGTGTCCTGGCGTTAGTGCTTCCGTTTCATGACATCACCAGCAGACCGGTCTACCGAGCCCCCGCCCAAAGATGTCACTGTGTAATCTTTGGCCCGGTGTCCTAAGTTTGCTCTCCAACGGTCCTCCGGTAGCCCGGTCTGGTCGTTTGGACCAGGATACCGAAGTGGACCGGTAAATCTACCAGTCCAATCTTTTCTACAGGGCATTCTGTCTCTACACCGCATTACAGTGGTGAAAGTTAACAGGAAGCTGCTCTGGCTAAGTCTAGACGTTCCTGGTCGTCTAGACCCTGCAATTACTCTTCATCTTCTGAGTACCCCTCGGACTCCCCATCCCCCATCCCACCCATCCCGTAGGAGGCGTAAAAACCTTCTTATTCTTCTAATGGTAACCGGCACTCGCGCCGCTCTCATCGCAGATCGAGGTCTTACTATTACTCTTCTATGCGAAGACATCGCTCTGCCTCCTCAGATTCGCCGGCTGGTCGCTCTCGATAGCCGACACTCATTCTGGGAACCAGCAAGCTTCACCTAGAGGGAGAATAGCTCTCACGTGAACCCATAGTCCACACTTCTATGTCTGTGGCGGGTCCCACTCTTCCCGGGTGCTGCCATCCATGGCGTTCACCAGGGCGGATTCTGAGGGAGAGCAGGAAGACACTTTGTCCATTATGGCTCCTAGGGATGGTCCTATTTTTTAAGGGAATCAGACTTTGTGGAAGCCTCTCACTCAGATTTAGACGGGACTTAGTCCTTTTTTTCTTGAGATGATTCTGAACATCAATATTTTCTATTGAGAATGCGTGTGAAGATTGTTTTAGAATCATCCCACCCTCTGTCTGCCCTAGACCCCCGAATCCTATTCACAGGGGTCCTCTATCATCTTCCGTGCTAGTGTCAGTCGAAAAAGTGGACCTCCCTAACCTATTTAAGTCTAGGGAGTCTCTTTCTCCTTCCAAGGGATTTTTTTCCCGTTTGCCTGACCTGGACGAAGATTTTTGTGCCAGCCCGGCAACTGGGTGGATCATGTCCGCTAAACTCTTACGGACAAGGGTTCCCTGGGTATCTCTAAGGCCTCCAGTTTCAAATGAAAATCGACCTGGGATGTTTTATCAGATCCCCTCACTTGATTCCGACAGCCCCAGGGGCGGGCATTAGCCCCCCCCCCTCTCTCTCTCTCTCTCTCTCTCTCTCTCTCTCTCTCTCTTTCTCTCATTCACTTCTTTAGCACCGGCAGTTGGATCCAACAGATGGGATTCGCTTCAAACATTGACGTATTATCATTGACGTACGTATTATTATCGATATTTAAGACAGGTGACAGCTTAATGCATGGTGAAAGTCATGCAGAAAACTCCTAGTGCACTAGTGCAGCTTTCTGCATGACATTCACCATGCATTAAGTAGTCACCTGCCTAAAAAGGTCTTCATGCTTCTATAAAGAAAATTCGAATAATCGAGATTTTACCGTATACTCAAAATAATACTAAATACAATGCTCATAGAAAATTTCTTATTCATATACGTACACTATATGCAAATAAGCTGAAATACGCATCCTTTATAGAAATATTACCTGAAACAAAGATAGTTTATTTTCCTTCACATGAAAACATTCAAACATGAATTCAATAACTCTTGTTTATTAATACGCATCTCAGACTAAACAATAAACTCCTTTTTTCTAAACAAAAATCGGATTGTTTTACTTCCTCATTAATATTCATAAGAATAAATTTATGAAAATTAGTTAAATTACATATCATATTCAAGTTATATGTCTTTGCTTTATTGAGGTTCTTGTTTTGTCCTTCTTTCGCCTCTAAAAGCAAAGTTATGACGCATTTGTTTAACCATGGATGTTTCGAAATTTACCTCGGGTTACCATGGAAACCGTTAAAACATAGCTTGGACATAATCATTTTGGGGAAATGGTACTTGTTTTGTCCTTCTATTGCTTCTAAAAACAAAGTTATGGCGCATTTTCTGAACCAAGGTAGTTTCGAAAATTACCTCGGGTTACCATGGAAACCGTTAAATAAAACATAGCTGGGACAAACTTATTTTTGGGGGCATGCTCAAAATGTGTTCTAAGGACCCCAACGAACAATTTGGTACCCATGAAAAAAAGTCTAGGGGGGGATGCTACGGTAACCACTACTAGGACCCAGCCTAAATGACATCATGCATGTTTATTGCCTGAATTTTTATAATGGCGTTATGAAGATAAGATGTTTTGGTATTGAAGAAACTGTAGATTCAGATACTGTAGACTGTTCAGATCTGTAATAATTTTAAAGCAAACAGAGCAGATTCAGATCTGGGCATGAAAAAGGCCTTGTATGAAGGAACGGGTTAACTGAAGTCTTTTGCTGCCAGTGGCAATTATGTGATCATGTTTGCAAACAGTTTGGATCCAGATGAGACACCAAGTAACTTGGAAACTCATCGGGATCCAACGGTCTGCTCTGTTTGTCATGTTACACTTTTCTTTAGAACAAACCCTAAGTATTCACTGTAAGTTTGACCTGTTTGAATTTCGGAATAGTCCATTAAAAAATTGACCATTGTAAGGATTAATTTTTATCATGTTGTAGAATTTTTTGTCTGCATAAATTCTCAATTGCTGCAATGTTTGAAGACATAATATGATTTACTACGTTCTTATAGATCTAATGTCAAACAGTTAAGACCCAGATAACACTCAGAGTTACTCAGTGTCAGATCTGGATACATACTATTGTTTTGCATCTACGAATAATTACGCTTAACCCATTCCCTTGTGGACTATTTTTAGACTCAACCTCTTGAAAATCTTTTGAAAAGGAGCATTTATTAGAGAAAAGAAAAATGTTAGAATTGTGTAGTTTTTAAACCATTGTAATAAATAGAGCAATGGTTTCAAAAAGTGACTTTTACAGAGGTATAGAATGGCATATTTATGGAGGAAAGGGGGAATGCTTTGAATATGAGATAGGAGTGTAATGACACTTGCTAACAGTGTAGACCCAGACCAGGGGACCCCTAGAGGAGCCCCCTGATCAAGGTCTGCACAGGTTTTCGTTCAAAATCCTCTAGCAAACTAAATCCTTTCATATACTGAATAGATTATAGATTCTATAAACACAGATGGGCAGCTCAGAAGAATACTTTTAAACATCAGTATTCAAGGATTGAGGTTAATTATAGGATCTGTGTTAGGAGCCTGACATTATCTTTTAGAATAACGGAGAAAATTGCAGTCTTCTTAATTTTTTCATCATTTTTTACCTTCAGGACGTTACTAGTGAAGTTATGAAACCGTTGCAAACAGTTTGTATCCATATAAGATGCCAAGTCACTCAGTGTCTCTGATCAGGATCCAAACTGTTTGACACTCTGACACTGGTTTTTTAAGAATTGACGAAAAAATTACTTTAATATATGAAGCAGGTGACAATATTTGCTGACAATAAATGAATGTTAAAATACAAGTTAAGTTCTCTCTTTCAAATAAAATGTCAAAAATTCTGAATTTCATCCTGATTTTGATGTTAACCCTTTACTCCATAAATACAGTGTCTTCTTTCTACGCCTTTGCAAACAGAGAAGACCCAGATAAGGTCAGCTCTGTTTGCTTATGCAATAATATAGATCTGATTCTACAGTTTCTGCCATGGCAAAGATTTCATATGTAAATATGCAATTTTAAAATTAAATCTAATTAATATTCACGATATGACCTTTCTTGATCCAAACTTTTTCCATTCTTGAAGTTAACAATCCAACAAAGTATGTGTATTGATGACTTCATGGAAATCTTTACAAATAGTTTGGATCCAGATGAAACTCAACAGATTCCAAAGTTTTGACACTAATTACAAAACTCGCTTTAACCTTTTACTCCATGAATATTCGTGTATGACATCATGAATATTGATTAGTGGAAGATTAATTTTTATAATGGCACATGAGCATACAACGCTTTGGCCATGACGGAAACTGTAGAATTGATATTGTATTATAAACAAACAGAGCAGACCCTGATCAGATGGCTCCTATGGGAGCCGTCTGATCTGGGACTTCTCTGTTTACAAAGGCGTATAAAGGCGTATTTATGGAGTAAAGGGTTAAGAATTGCAGCAGACATGTCAGTATTTACAGATGACAGTAACATTAAGCCTTTACCAGATAGAAAGGTCTTTTTACTACTGTTGCAAACAGAGCAGACCCAGATCAGGGTCTGCTTATGAAATTATATACAGGTCTGATTCCAGTTTTTGTTTAACATGTGTTAAGTTAATGAATATTCATAAAGTAATCTATTCACACATACAAATGTTCATAAAGGGAAAGGGTTAATCAATGAGATCAGGGAATCATTAACTGACTACATGGGTATAAATAAAAGATGTCTGAAAGATGACTGAAAGGGTTAAGAGAGGTGCAGCATCTAAGCAGAGTCTACACTGTTTGCACCTTTAGAGTTCAAAATTCTTTTACAACTTTGACAATTTACAAAGACTAAACATATAGACGCAATTTCTGATAAGTCTCTTCTGTGCTATTTGAATACAGTAAAACCCCTCTAATGTGACCACAAAAAGAGGTCTAATGCTAAATCACAAAGTCAGGTCGTAGCTTAATGCAGGATGAAAATTATACAGGAAGCCCCGATAGAAGTTTTCTGCATTGCTAATCCATCATGCAAATAAGCCATTAACCACATGCTTTTAACCCTTTCCCTGTTCTATGTTTATTACAAATTTCATTATTAAAATATTATGGAAGGAAGGAACATAGTAGCTATTTTAGAAAGTATAGAAACAGATCTATCAATTTCCATTAGCAAACAGAGCAGACCCTGATCGGACGGCTCCTATAGTGTTTGCAAATGCATGAAAAGGCATTTATATGATGGAAAGGGTTAAAGAACCCCATGTTAGTTCATTAAGTGGCCGGTGTAGCAGAGTTGTGCTGTATTGACAAATTCTAAATTAGTAGAGGTTTGGAAGTTTTGTCTTTTATCATTGACAGGAACTGTGTTTGCCGTGCTATTTATTGTTCAATTATTCAACATTGAAATGTTCATCGGAGTCTCCTATTTCAGTTTATTTGTTCAGCCCTTTTAACTCAGGACACATGCAATTGCACTGTCATTTGCAAACAGTGTAGACCCAGATCAGAGGGCTCCTAGAGGAGTCCTCTGATCAGGGTCTGCACTGTTTGTCATTCAACATGATCTAGTCATTTTAAGCCTTTCATACTGAATGGACCCATAGTTAAACACTGATAGGCTATTCCATTCTGAAAATTCAGGGTTGAAAGGGTTATTAGTCTTTGAATGCTGAATATTCAAAGTGGAATGGTCCATAAGTGTTTAACTTAAATTTGACACAGGATTTTGGTTGACAAACAATGCAGACCTTGATGAGAGGGCTTTTCTAGGAGCCCTCTGATCTGGGTCTACACTGTTTTCAAATGACAGTGTGCTTGTTTTCCCACATTCAAAGAGTTAAGGCCTGTCAAATTAAGTCCAATTTGCTGTAGACAAAACAACTCTTAAAATCAGCATTACTGTTGCTAATTGAAAGTTAAACATGTAAATTGAGATAATTTGAGCACTGTGTTTCGTTTTATGTTTTTAGATGTATGAATAGACCTGTTTAGACTTCAAACGGGTTTGAAATGTTGAGCACAATAATACTTTAACCCTTTCGCTGCCAATGTCACATCATTCTGTGACCTATGCAAACAGTTGGGAACCAGATGAGGTGCCAAGTATATGGTTTCTCATCAGGATCCAAACTGTTTATTTCTGTAGTAATATTTTTTAAAGGAAAGGGAAGAAAAAATTAAACAAACTGAAATTGTAGCAGATAAATTTTTTGGCAGACGATAATATTTGGCAGCCAAAGATTTAATGGGCCTTATTGGGAAAACAGACCTGAGAAATCACTTACCCATGGTGCATTTTGTCTGTTTTACAATCAACTCTTCACCTGCTAACTAATTGTTGCTGTTATGCTTAAAATGTTTCTGCTCATTTTTTCGATGTTGATTTTTTCCTTCATTTGCATCGTCTATTGTTTGTTACACTCTAAATGTTAACCCTTTACTCCATAAATACGCCTTTCAATGAAAATAGATGTGGCTATTTTCGCCATATCAAGATAAGAGTATTGGAACAGTCTAGACTCAGATCAGTTACCACTCTGGGCGCTGTTTGAAACTAATAGAAACTGTGTCATACCGATATAAAATTAAACAGTATAATTCTTAATCAAGGACATTTCAATACAAAACTCGAATGCATTAAAAAACAGTTCCGGTTAATTCAGACAGAGACCAAAAAGTGAGTGTTGGTGACTGTCTAGATTCAGATCACTCATCGCGTTCCTAACATGGTGTTTGATCTGGATCTATACTGTTTGAAGTTTCGAGAAGACCCTAGAATTTTAATAGAACCATTTAGGTACATATGTTAATTTTGTAGGTACGTGTCACCTGCACATGAATGAACATTTTACTACGCATTGCTAACATTCATGATGTCATTATTTGTTACATGAATATTCATTGAGTAAAGAGTTAATGCTTGACAGAGTCCCCTTGTTATGCCTTTGCTAATTGATTAGGCCAATATCTGCTCTGACAGTAGCCGTCTGATAGCTCTGACAGTAGCCATCTGATAGCTCTGACAGTATAGCCGTCTGATAGCTCTGACAGTATAGCCGTCTGATAGCTCTGACAGTAGCTCTCTGATAGCTCTGACAGTAGCCCTCTGATAGCTCTGACAGTAGCCGTCTGATAGCTCTGACAGTAGCCCTCTGATAGCTCTGACAGTAGCCCTCTGATAGCTCTGACAGTAGCCAACTGATAGCTCTGACAGTAGCCGTCTGATAGCTCTGACAGTAGCCGTCTGATAGCTCTGACAGTATAGCCGTCTGATAGCTCTGACAGTAGCCCTCTGATAGCTCTGACAGTAGCCCTCTGATAGCTCTGACAGTAGCCGTCTGATAGCTCTGACAGTAGCCGTCTGATAGCTCTGACAGTATAGCCGTCTGATAGCTCTGACAGTAGCCATCTGATAGCTCTGACAGTAGCCGTCTGATAGCTCTGACAGTAGCCGTCTGATAGCTCTGACAGTATAGCCGTCTGATAGCTCTGACAGTAGCCCTCTGATAGCTCTGACAGTAGCCGTCTGATAGCTCTGACAGTAGCCGTCTGATAGCTCTGACAGTAGCCGTCTGATAGCTCTGACAGTATAGCCGTCTGATAGCTCTGACAGTAGCCCTCTGATAGCTCTGACAGTAGCCCTCTGATAGCTCTGACAGTATAGCCCTCTGATAGCTCTGACAGTAGCCGTCTGATAGCTCTGACAGTAGCCCTCTGATAGCTCTGACAGTATAGCCGTCTGATAGCTCTGACAGTATAGCCGTCTGATAGCTCTGACAGTAGCCGTCTGATAGCTCTGACAGTAGCCATCTGATAGCTCTGACAGTAGCCCTCTGATAGCTCCGACAGTAGCCCTCTGATCAGGGTGTGCTCTGATTGCTTATGGATAATATAAAACTTTTTCAACAGATTTGTCCTTGGCCATGATGTCTTACAAAAAATTAAGCTACTAATAAATATTCACGAATTCAGTCTTTGTTACATGAATATTTATGAGGTATAAATTCATGAAATTAGAGCTTTTGATGATGTAATTGTACATGTGAGAGTGCTGTGTTTTATAATCCATTAAAGGACCAAATGCAAATCTCCTAAAGATATTGATAAACTATCTCTGAAGCCTTTTAACCCTAATTTAGTTGGGAAACAAGTTAAATGTCATTTTGCAAACAGCATAAACCAAAATCGGAGAGTTCCTGTGAGAGTTGTTCAGCGAGTGCGCACTGTTTGTTAATCCGAGAGTTCATGTGAGAGTTGTTCAGCGAGTGCACACTGTTTGTCAATCGGAGAGTTCCTGTGAGAGTTGTTCAGCGAGTGCACACTGTTTGTCAATCCGAGAGTTCCTGTGAGAGTTGTTCAGCGAGTGCACACTGTTTGTCAATCGGAGAGTTCCTGTGAGAGTTGTTCAGCGAGTGCACACTGTTTGTCAATCGGAGAGTTCCTGTGAGAGTTGTTCAGCGAGTGCACACTGTTTGTCAATCCGAGAGTTCCTGTGAGAGTTGTTCAGCGAGTGCACACTGTTTGTCAATCGGAGAGTTCCTGTGAGAGTTGTTCAGCGAGTGCACACTGTTTGTCAATCCGAGAGTTCCTGTGAGAGTTGTTCAGCGAGTGCACACTGTTTGTCAATCCGAGAGTTCCTGTGAGAGTTGTTCAGCGAGTGCACACTGTTTGTCAATCCGAGAGTTCCTGTGAGAGTTGTTCAGCGAGTGCACACTGTTTGTCAATCCGAGAGTTCCTGTGAGAGTTGTTCAGTGAGTGCACACTGTTTGTCAATCCGAGAGTTCCTGTGAGAGTTGTTCAGCGAGTGCACACTGTTTGTCAATCGGAGAGTTCCTGTGAGAGTTGTTCAGCGAGTGCACACTGTTTGTCAATCCGAGAGTTCCTGTGAGAGTTGTTCAGTGAGTGCACACTGTTTGTCAATCGGAGAGTTCCTGTGAGAGTTGTACAGCGAGTGCACACTGTTTGTCAATCGGAGAGTTCCTGTGAGAGTTGTTCAGCGAGTGCGCACTGTTTGTCAATCCAAGAGTTCCTGTGAGAGTTGTTCAGCGAGTGCACACTGTTTGTCAATCGGAGAGTTCCTGTGAGAGTTGTTCAGCGAGTGCGCACTGTTTGTCATCCAATACTCGTTTCAGCTATACATGTGTTTACTTGTTCATGCCAAATGGAATCTGTTAGTAAGCAATTATGGACAAGAACACTTTGAAAAAGTTAGAATTTAAAGGGTTAAATTATCAGATGTAACCCTTCTAATGATGATTATTCAAATGTGAACCAATCCAATATTAATATTGATTAGCTAAATCATTCTTAAATTGGATCCAATTGCATTATAATGTCAAATAGTGTAGACCCATATAAGACAGCTCCTCTACTGGAGCTCCTCTAGGAGCCATCTCATATGGGTCTACACTATTTGCAAATTCAGATATGTACGCAAATAGCATGAGAAAGGTTAAGATTGGATTTTAGGAGGCAAAACCTTGCTGCCTGAAAGGCTTGGAGACACGCTTCCTCCTTTTAGAGTTTCTTACGCAGTACTTTTCTTACAGTAAAACCTCTTAGCAACAGACACTCACAAGACCTCTCATTCTGGATCTTAAAAGTAGACGTTAGCTCTCTGAAGAAATAAAGTGATTCAGAATGTTTCTAATGGAGCTTTCTGCAGGACATTTAGCATTGATATAAGCAACAACCTGCTTTTAAAGACAACATGTTTAGTCATTAAGTGGTTGCTATAGAAAGGTTCAATTGTTAGCCTTCTAATACAGTATTTTCAGCCTGTACTTCTGTGTCTATTGGCCCCAAGTATGTTTTCCGCTCACCAGGTTCAAAGTGCCAAATTGCTCAGCGCAATAGGGATAGCAATAGGGATAGGCACAATTATGTCCTGTGCTGGCGCCAACAATTTCTCAAAACCATCTCCACATTTCGAAAAATTTGAAAAAAAACTTCTCAGGATTGATATTTTGATGGTTCCATACCACACATGTTCTGAGGTAATATATCGTCAGGTCTGAGCATACCTCCTATTATCCTATATAACTTGAGGTACGAATGCCAAATTTGGTGTGTGACCTTGACCGCTGACCTGATATAGAAAAACCTTGAATATTAAATTAAACTCATTTTGTATGAATGCTTTACATGAAACCTGGAAATCAATTTAAGAGAGCTTTATAGTATCCCAACCCTCAAATCCCCCCCGCACTCAACCCTTTCTTAGATTCCATTAGACCTTGAAAAAAGTTCATACCAACTAACCGAACGTCATATTTGGACAAAACACTATTGGCCCTTGTTTTTTCAGTCTCTCTCATAACAACACTAGTTAAACGGCAGCAACAATCCTATCTCCGAGATCATTATGGTCATCAATAATTAAGTACAAGAGAGGTGTGATTTTATGACATTGCATGTGTTGTTATGGATTAACCCTTCGAGTCCAGGGAAATTAGTATGCTGGCCTTTGTAATCAGTGTAGACCCAGATCAGAGTGCTTCTAGAGGAGCCCTCCTCTAGGGTCTGCACTGTGTGTTATTCAGTTTCCTCTAGCAAATTTATGCCTTTCAAAATGAATGGACTCTGTAGTTTAACACTGATTGGCAATTCCACTTTGATGATGCTACATTGAAAGCGTTAATCCTTGTATTTACTTCCAAACAAACTCACCGGCATTCTCAAACTCATGTGGTGTAGATCCAGAGTTTCTCACGAGCCTCATGCTCAACTGACAATTTTTAAAATAATTTTTTGGCAAATTTTGAAATTTAAAAGAAAGGAATTTAATACTTTAATAGAGTGCAAAGGATTCAGCTGTTTCAAAGGAGTAGATTCCGCATTTAAAGGGTTAAACTTGATAAACAATGCAGATGAAAAAGCCTGGCATTTCAGGAGGAGCTGTTAATCTGCAATAAAAAGGTCTTTACAACCCTTTATCTCCTAAAATGATCATGTCCTTCTCCCTCAAGTATGAGATTTAGTGACACAAAACACATGTTTTGTTGTGAAGCACAGGTTCTCAGAGAGAATATTATATTAGCCAATGGTATGTCGTAGAAAAAAGGCAATATTTAGAGATAGTTCTGCATTTTGCTGCTGCATTTAAAGAACTGTAATTTTCAAAGTGGAATGTTCTGTCATTGTTTAACTCTTTTCTCCATAGGCTATTTTTAGACCCAACCTCTTTGAATGAATCTACCTATGAATACTCATTTCAGAAATAATGATGTCATGAATATTAATTAGATTTATTATTATTATTAATAACACATAGACACAGGAAATTATGCCCATGGCGGAAAATGTAAAATCATATCTATATTACATCATAAGCAAACAGAGCAGACCCATATCAGATGGCTCCTACATGAGATCTGGGTCTACTCTAATTGCTAGGCGTAGAAAGGTGTATTCATGGAGTAAAGGGTTAACCCATTACCTCATAGGCTATTTTTAGATACAACCTCTTTGAATAAATCGACCTAAAAGGATCACTAACTGGAGAAAAGGAAATTTTTTAGAATTTTATAGTTTGAAACCATTGTGATAAATAGAGCATTTGCTCCTATAGGAGCAAATGCTCTATTTATTACAATGGTTTCACAAACTGACTTTTACAGAGTCGTGACAAAAGTCGTCAATATAAGGGAATGGGTTAAACCAATGTTTAGTGATTACATCAAAAGTTTTCTGCAACACGGTGCACTACATGTACAGCATAGGTTACATGTAATCACATTGACAGCGGATACTCACCAGATTGCTCCTGTAGGAGCCATCTGATCTGGATCTGCACTGTTTTCAAAGGCATTAAAAGTTGTGTCTATGGAAAGGGTTAATTAAACCACCAATTCAGATCCATTGAGCCGAAAGTTATTTCCAGAATTCGATATGCCTTTACTTCTTTACATGGGAAACAATTTCAAAATCGATTTTCATGCTATCAAAGAGTTCTTTTACCGTGTAAATGTTGAATTTTTTAAAGTGGAATGGTCGATCATTGTTTAACCCTTTCCTTCATACAAACGTGTTATCACGCATTTGCAAACAGAGTAGACCCAGATCAGACGGCTCCTAGAGGAGCTGTCTGATCAGGGTCTGCTCTGTTTTGCTAATAGAATTTGATAGATCTGGTTCTCTAGTTTCTGAAATGGCTACAATATCCAACCTTCCTTATTTCTTTATAACTATATTGTTAATGATTATTCAGTAGGTATTGAAAATTGGAATAGATGTAGAACAGGGAACTTAGGGTTAACTATAATATCCATTCAGTATGAAAAGCTGAAATTAACTAGTGAATTTTGAATGACAAACAGTACAGACCCTGATCAGGGAGCCCTCTGATCTGGGTCTGCACTGTTTGCTAATGCTAGTTTACTTGTAGAGTTAATGGGTTAAACCTTTCCTTCATATAAACACCTTTTCATGCATTTGCAAACAGACCCAGAGCCGTCTGATCAGGGTCTGCACTATTTGCTAATGGACTTTGATAGATCTGTTTCTTTACTTTCTAAATGGCTACTATGTTCCACCTTTCATATTTCATAATGACTATTTTGTCAATGAATATTCAGTAAGTATTGAAATTTGGAAATAAACATAGAACAGAGAAAGGCTCAACTACAATTTACAATATTGTCAGCAAACAGACATCATCTGTAGAATTGATCTCAAGGTCAATTAAACATGCTTTATTAAGTTAATTACGTGAGTTGAATATTGATTAGGCAATTTAAGTGAAGCATGCCATTTCCGCAATTGAAGCACATTTATTTACCCTTCATCGTTGTTTTCTGTTTGCTCTATTGAACCCTTTGAATGCTGAATATTCAAAGTGGAACGGTCCATCAGTTTTAAACCACAGAGTCCATTCAGTTATAATGAAAGACTTGAATGGCTTTGAAATACAAACAGTGCAGACCCTGAGCAGAAGGGCTCCTCTAGGAGCCCTTTGATCTGGGTCTTCACTGTTTGCAAATGCCAGTGCATTTGTGTATGTCCCGCTTTCAAAGGGTTAGTTCAAATGCAGCTCAAATTCAGCAGGTAATGATCTTTCTAGCATATGTAACTTTGATATTGCCTCAAGTTCTTAACCCTTGAATCCATACATTATCTCTTTCCCTATTCAATATTGATGCAAGAATTAATAACATCATGAATATTTATTTGCTGAATTTTTTAGCCGATTTTTTTATAACTTCTAAATTACTTAACCCTTTGAGGCTTTCCTCCATGGGCTATTTTTAGATCCAACCACTTTGAATAAATCTGCCGAAAAGGAGCATACACTAGAGAAAAGGAACATTTTAGAATTTTGTAATTTGAAACCATTGTGATAAATAGAACATTTGCTCCTATGAGAGCAAATGCTCTATTTATCACAATGGTTTCAACAGGTGACTTTTACAAAGGCGTAGAATGGCGTATTTATGGAGGAAAGGGTTAAGCTAGACAATTTATATTTGGTATGCAGATAGCTTGGGTGAAGGCCTTTCACTTGATACATGTACAAGGATACATGAAATTGGGTCAAGGTCAAGGTCACTATTTTGAAAAATTTGCCGCTTTATAGCAAACTTTAATATTGCTATAACTTCTAATCCATGAAAGCTAGGCAATTCACCTTTGGTATCAGGTAGCTTTGGTAAGGACCTTACAGATGACATAAAGATATCTGAAATCAGGTGAAGGTCAAGGTCACTATTTTGACAAGTTCACTCAGGCCATCATTGAAAAACTTCAACATTTTGTCTTAACTTCTGAACCACATATGCTAGACAATTCATATACATGTATGGTATGGAGATAGCTTGGGTGAAGGCCTTTCAGTTGATACAAGGATACATGAAATTGGGTCAAGGTCACTATTTTGAAAACTTGGCCATTTTTAACAAACTTTAACATTTTGCTATAACTTCCGATCCACGAAAGCTAGGCAATTCACCTTTGGTATTCAGATAGCTTTGGTAAGGACCTTATAGATGACATAGATATACCTGAAATCAGGTCAAGGTCAAGGTCACTTTTTTGAAAAGTTGGCCATTATTGAAAAACTTCAAAAAAAATATAACTTTTGAACCACAAATGCTAGACAATTCAAATATGGTATGGATATAGCTTTGGTGAAGGCCTTTCAGTTGATACAAGGATACATGAAATTGGGTCAAGGTCAAGGTCACTATTTTGAAAACATGGCTGTTATTAAAAAACAAAATATAACTTCTGAACTACATATGCTAGACAATTTATAATTGGTATGCAGATAGCTTCCTCCACCTGTAATTAGTTAACAGAGCAGTCTGGGCTGGGTCTTCTCTGTTTGCAAATGCCTGAAAAAGCGTTTATATGAAGGAAAGTGTGAACTCAGAATACGGGAAAGAAAAGCACTTGCATTTGTTAACAGTTTACACCCAGATAAAAAAACAATGATAAGAATGCCTTTTAATGTCTTTGCAAACAGAGTAGACCCAGATCAGATGACTCCTGTTAGAGCAGCCTGATCAGGGTATTCTCTGTTCGCTAATAGAATTCTAATGCCAAAATTTCCTGTGCTCGTAAAATTATGCTGTTATAAAAATTACCATTCACCTAATTAATATGCCATTATTATCATCAGATAAAAAGTGAACAATGTAGTTGTTGTATTACACTCACATTGACTCCAGAATGTTAACCCTTTACTCCATGAATATTCATGAAAGAAATAATGGCATCATAAATACTGGTAAGAATATTAGCACATGGACACAGGATATTTTAGCCATGACAGATTCTGTAACTCTCATTTGCAAACAGTGTAGATCCAGGTCTTTTATACTTGGTTTATTGCACTTTAAAGGTTAAGAAATGGCTGATGTAGTAAGACCCATGTTTGAAGATTTTCCAGTGCCAGCAGTATTTGAAATGTAAATTATTACTCTTTGTTACCTTATTTGTGCTATCAGCATGGGCAATTAGCGATGATTTAATATCAGGTAATTGAAAATGAGTATTGAACAAAGCTGCAGTACAGTAGAACCTGTCTTAAGTGACCTTATATTGATTGGACACAGGAAGCTTAAAAAGCAGGTGGTTGCTTAATGCAGGGCAAAAGTAATGCAGAAAGCTCCTAGAGGAGCTTTCTGCATTACTTTTGACCTGCATTAAGCTACCACCTGCCTTACAGACCTGTGATTAAGACCTATTTTTAATGGTCACTTTAGACAGGTTTCACTGTACTGTTATAGGCTTAGCTGTATTTCACCGTTTGTAGCCCGAGTTTATGAGATACTATTAACCAAGTCTGTCAAACAGCTTAGATCTTGATGAGAGGCAAAGTTTGACTGGGTGTCCCATCTTGAGAGTCAGGTGGCAGATAGCACAGTATAAAGTATACAAACTCTTTGACACTCACTGTATGGGCTTAACCCTTTCCCTCCTATAAACTTGTTTTCACGCATTTGCAAACAGAGTAGACCCAGATCAGACAGCTCCTAGAGGAGCCGTCTGATCAGGGCCTGCTCTGTTTGCTGATAAAATTTGATAGATCTGTTTTTTTACTTACTAAAATGTCTACAATGTTCCACCATCCACAATCTTGATAACTAATTTGTTAATGAATATTCAGTAGGTTTTGAAATTTGGCCTAATTATAGAACAAGGAAAGGGTTTACCCTTTACTCTTTGAATAAATGTCATGAATATCAATTAGATTAATTTTTATAATGGAATATTAGCAAATAGAGCAGACCCTGATCAGATGACTCCTCTAGGAGCCATCTGATCTGGGTCTTCTCTGTTTGCAAAGGTGTAGAAAGGCGTATCTATGGAGTAAAGGGTTAAAAAGAATTAAGCTGACTTCAATTTCTGCTGGCAAAAGTTAGTGTCACAAGATGTCACAATTTCTATCTGATGCCACTGTTAAAACAGATAAAGAGTCTTTCAAAGGATATTCTGTCTCATCATCCGTTTTTTTCTGTAAAATTTGATGAATTAATGACGACAGTATCAGACTCAATTTATCACAATGTTAACATCTTAACATGCTGGGTAATTGTTGTCTGAGAGGGATGTCTAAGAAAAGATGTGTCGGAAATGCAAGATAACACTTTTAAATATTCACAACTTTATCAAACGTAGCAGTTAATTATCAAAGTATAGATCTTGAAATGAATTTTTGCAGATTTTGTAATTGACATTAAAAATTCCACCCCTCTTCCACATGCACTATTATTTTTTATTTTATTTTAACCCTTTACTGGATGAACATTCTAGTCAGAAATAATGACAGCATGAATAAATAATGACAGCATGAATGTTAATTAAAATCTTTCTTTAATATAGTACAGGAACAGATGTTGGCCATAGTACCAAATGTATAATTTTTATATTTTTTCATAAGCAAACAGAGCAAACCCTGATCAGACAACTCCTACAGGACTTGTCTGATCTGGGTCTACTATGTTTGCAAATGCGAAGAAAGGCATGTTTATGGAGTAAAGGGTTAACATGACATGTAAAAGTGTGAAAGTGTAACCTTTATTTCTGGATACCCTGTAGATATTTCTTTCCTTTCTAGCCTGTTTTTTCGAGAAAAATCTCGGATTATAGTTTGGCTTACGGATTATAGTTTGGCGAAAACTGGGTGGGTAGATGGGTGGGTGGCAGGGTAGATGAGTCGGCGGGCGGGTGGCGTGCTGTCATTAACAAAACTTTAATATTGCTTATAACTTCTAAATTACTTAAGCTAGACAATTCATATTTGGTATGCAGATAGCTTAAATGGTAACGGCCTTTCATTTGATACAAGGATACATGAAAATCAGGTCAAGGTCAAGGTCACTATTTTGAAAACTTTGCCGTTTTTAACAAACTTTAACATTGCTATAGCTTCTGAACTACAAATGCTAGGTAATTCATCTTTGGTAAGGGCCTTTCAGTTGATTTAAAGAAATTTGAAATTGGGTCAAGTTTAAGGTCACTATTTTGACAAGTTTGCCCTCTTTGAAAAACTTCAACAAGGATACATGAAATTGGGTCATGGTCAAGGTCACTATTTTTAAAACTGGGCTGTTTTTAACAAACTCTAAAATTTTGCTGTAACTTCTGATCCATGGAAGCTAGGCAATTTACGTTTGGTATTCAGATAAGTTTGGTAAGGACCTTGCAGATGACATAAAGATACCTGAAATCAGGTCAAGGTCAAGGTCACTATTTTGAAAACTTGGCTGTCATTAAATTTTTGTTATAACTTCTGAACTACATATGCTAGACAATTCATATTTGGTATGCAGATAGCTTGGGTGAAGGCCTTTCAATTGATACAAGGATACATGAAATTGGGTCATGGTCAAGGTCTCTATTTTTAAAACTGGGCTGTTTTTAACAAACTCTTAAATTTTGCTGTAACTTCTGATCCATGGAAGCTAGGCAATTTACGTTTACGTTTGGTATTCAGATAAGTTTGGAAAGGACCTTGCAGATGACATAAAGATACCTGAAATCAGGTCAAGGTCAAGGTCACTATTTTGAAAACTTGACTGTCATTGAATGTTTGTTATAACTTCTGAACTACATATGCTAGACAATTCATATTTGGTATGCAGATAGCTTGGGTGAAGGCCTTTCATTTGATACAAGGATACATGGAAATGGGTCAAGGTCACTATTTTGATAACTTAGTTGTTTTTTAACAAACATTAACATTTTGCTATAACTTCTGATCCTTGAACGCTAGGCAATTCACCTTTGGTATTCAGATAGCTTTGGTAAGGACCTTACAGATGACATAAAGATACCTGAAATCAGGTCAAGGTCAAGGTTACTGTTTTGAAAACTTGGTTATTATTTAATTTTTGTTATAACTTCTGAACTACATATGCTAGACAATTCATATTTGGTATGCAGATAGCTTGGGTGAAGGCCTTTCATTTGATACAAGGATACATGGAAATGGGTCAAGGTCAAGGTCACTATTTTGATAACTTAGTTGTTTTTTAACAAACATTAACATTTTGCTATAACTTCTGATCCTTGAACGCTAGGCAATTCACCTTTGGTATTCAGATAGCTTTGGTAAGGACCTTACAGATGACATAAAGATACCTGAAATCAGGTCAAGGTCAAGGTTACTGTTTTGAAAACTTGGTTATTATTTAATTTTTGTTATAACTTCTGAACTACATATGCTAGACCATTCATATTTAGTATGCAGATAGCTTTGGTGAAGGCCTTTCACTTGCTACAAGGATACATGAAATCAGGTCAAGGTCAAGGTCACTGTTTCGAACACTTTTCTGTTTTTAACAAACTTTTTGCTATAACTTCTGATCCTTTTGGTATTCAGATAGCTTTAGTAAGGACCTTACAGATGACATAAAGATACCTGAAATCAGGTCAAGGTCACTATTTTGAAAACTTGGCTGTCATTAACAATTTTTTATAACTTCTGAACTACATATGCTAGACAATTTATATTTGGTATGCAGATAGCCTACTCCTGTAATTAGTTTGACATTTTGAATTAACTGAAACTGTGTTGAAGCGACATAAAAAACTTATATCAATAAAAAACCTTTAGGTAAATTGTTAACACGAAAAAATCTGACTTTAATGCGTTTCCGCATTTTTTGCTTGTTAATTGACACATTAGCTTGATTTTCTAGAGTATTTAATACTCTCTGAGCAGAATGTTGCAGGGTTTTATTTCATTCTCAAAGATTAGAATTAATAATGGTACTGATAGTGACTCCCTCCCAATATCAGCAGTGGAAGGTAGTCATAGGGCTGGTTAGCCCAGTATCAAAATAATGTGACCACTTGTGGGTTAACCCTTTACCTTAAAAATGCCTTGTCACAACTTTGCAAACAGAGTATACCTAGATTGTATGGTTCCTGTAAGAACCGTCTGATCAGGGTCTACTCTGTTTGGTCATGGAATTATATAACAACATTTCTGTGATTTCCTATGCCAACTAGTGAATTAATAATAATAATGATAATAATAATAATAACGACTTTATTTTAAGTGGATTACATATTTGGTACAAGACCAATTTTCAATATGGTCGACATGACAAGAACATTAATATACAATTAATTAATCCAGCTAATATTCATAAAGTATTTATTTCTCGGATGATCATTTATGAGGTAAAGGGTGAAATCTGTTGTGATCGAATCAGTGCTTTACACTGGATACTTTAACCCTTCCCATGTTCTATATTTATTACAAATTTTCATAAATACTGAATATTCATGGATAAAATGGATATAATGAAATGTGGAAGGTGTCACACTATAGCCATTTTATAAGGTAAAGAGACAAGTCTATCAAAGTCCATTAGCAAACAGAGCAGATCCTGATCAGAGGGCTCCTATAGGAGCCATCTGATCTGTGTCTGCCCTGTTTGCAAATACAGTATGTGAAAAAGCGTTTTTATGAAGGAAAGGGTTAACCATTCAAAGTAGAATTACCCATTAAATTGAAAATATGAAAAAACTACGATTGTTTTGGGATTTTTAAAAACAAACAGTGCAGACCCTGTTTAGAAAACTTCTCTAGGAGCCCACTGATCTGGGTCTACTCTGCTTGCAAGTACCAGTACACTTTTTCCCCATGGACAAAGGTTTTTCTAATTCCCCACACTGAGGATATGGTTCAATTAATGCTAATTCATTGATTGCTGGATTCATGTATACTGCCATTTTGTTGATTAAATTTTGTTGGTATACTGCAAATTTATTGATTCCTGTTATACTGCAACTTTGTTGATATCATACTTCAAACTTGTTGATTTGTTGGTTTACTGCCTATTTGTTGATTTGTTGGTATACTGTAATTCATTGGTTTTCTAGACAAATATATTTGTATGTCTGTATCTCCATCTATTTAGAGACAATTACCATCAGAATATAGAAAATATTTTTTGCAGTAACATTTTTTTCATCTATTGCAGGTCTCCTCGGAATCCTGGGCAAGCTTTAATCAAACGAATAGTGGCATTAGAAGATGATATAGTCTTGTAAGTATCCAGTCCTGGTAACTAATAAATGTACAATTATCTGAAATATACAAAGATGATATTGTCTTGTAAGTATCCAGTCCTGGTAACTAATAAATGTACAATTATCTGAAATATACAAACAAACTTAACCCTTTCCCTGTTCAGTATTCATGTAAGAAATAATGACATAATGAATATTTTTAGCTGAATATTTATAACGTAAACTTTTCAAGGAAATGTTTTGCTTTGAGTTTGATGAAAACTGTAGAATCAGATCTATATTATGTCAAAAGCAAACAGAGCAGACCCTGATCAGACAGCTCCTATAGGAGCTGTCTGACCTGGGTCTACTCTGTTTGCAAATGTGTGAAAAGGTGTTTATATGAGGGAAAAGGTGTTTATATGAGGAAAAGGTGTTTGTATGAGGGAAAAGGTTAAACAAATAGTGAAGATCCAGATCTAACTGGTCCTGAACATTCACAATTAGCTTGACCTGTTTGAATTTTGGAATAGTCCATTTTAAAAGTCGGCTTTGAAAGGGTTATGGTATATACATATGGTAAACATTATATCTATTTAAAATCTATATGAATTATATGGTCTTCAACTGACGATCATCTAGCCACTCACCACTGTGGTTTGAATCCTGGGTCCATGCTTATAAAGCTCTTAGTTGAGTCTGAGTTTCGTTCTCAAGCTTTTGATTGGTCAGATTTGAGTTCTCAAGCTTTTGATTGGTCAGATTTGAGCCAGAGGCTCAAATCTGACCAATCAAAAACTTGAGAACGAACTCAGACTCAGCTAAAAGTTTTATAAGCATGGACCCTGGTCTAGGCATTGAAATTTTCATGTGCAGAAATTATGTGCACGGAACGTATGTAATTTTTTCAATGGACTGAAATTCTCCTGGGTCTTCCTCCACCTGTAATAATCTGGAGGTTGTGATATGATTGAAATACTGTTAACCCTCTCCCTGTTCTGTATTTATTCTAAATTTCAATACCTACTGAATATTCATGGACAAAATAGTTATGATGAAATAACAAGGAAGATGGAAAATTGTAGCCATTTTAGAAAGCAAAGAAACAGATCAATCAAATTCCATTAGCAAACAGAACAGACCTTGAGTTTACTCTGTTTAGAATTGCATGAAAACACATTTATATGAAGGAAAGGGTTAAAGCGACATAAAACCCGGTACAAACAAAACAAAAACTGTAACCCGTACAAACCTCAAATAATCAAATTTATCTCCGCAGTAATGGACTGACTGCATAGACAAATTGAATATATCTAGCTCCTTGCCCTGTTGCTGTATCAAATTTCTATATCTTGTTCAAGTTCTCACAACATGCTCAAATAAATTAAATGTGCTCTTTTGTCTTCATACTTTAATTACCTCATGAATATTCATGCAATGTTAATTAGATGATTTTTTATAATAGCATATGGATACAGGAATTTGTAGGTGTGATATAAAAACTGTAGAATCAGATTTATACTATTGCATAAGCAAAACAAGAAGATCCTGATCAGAGGGCTCCTACAGAAGCTGCTTGATCTTGATCTACCATGTTTGCAAAGGTATATCTTTAACTCTTTCCTCCTGTATGCCTCTATACTCCTCGGTAAAAGTCACTATTTGAAACCATTGTTATAAATAGAGCATTTGCTGCTATAATGGAGCAAATTAATGCTCTATTTATCACAATGGTTTCAAAACTACTTGAATCAAGTTGATTCTAACATTTTCATTTTCTCTAGTAAATGATCCTTTTCGATAGCTTTATTTAAAGAGGTTGAGTATAAAAATAGCCTATGAGGGAATGGGTTAAAAGGACTATGTGTAACTTAGAGAGTTAAGATACATGTATAGGTCAACATTACCTACAACCCTGAGGTATGGATATATTGAGCGTTGATGAATGATTTGGGGATTGTCCATTGTAGCCTGCAAATTCGTCTTCTGCTACAACTTCATAAAATGAATGTTCTCCATTGTTTTTCAGATACCTGCATGTTAACCCTTGGCTTGCTGAATTTTAAAACACATTTCTCCTTCTTTACCCATACCCTGTTGTATAATTACATATATCTTCACTGTGTACAAGTATTTCACTGTGCAATCACTGCTGTGGAGTGCACTGGTTGCACAATCAACTTGTAAATAGTGCAGACCCTGATGAGACAGCTCCTGCAGGAGCTGTCTCATCTGGGTCTTCACTATTTACAGGTAGGTATATTGACGTGAATAGCAAGCAAAGGTTTAATAGTGTCAAACAGTTTTGATCCTGATGAGATGCCAAGTCACCAGTTAGTTGAAATGGATTCAAACTGTTTGCAAAGGTTATCAAATATTTGCCATAAGCATGCAATGAGTTAACCCATTCCCTCATATTGACACCTTTTGACACCTCTGTAAAGGTCACTACATGTATTTGAAACAGTTGTTATAAAAAGAGCATTTGCTCCTATGGTGTAAATGCTCTTTTTATCACAATGGTTTCAGATCTACAAAATTCTGAAAAAAATATTTTCTCTAGTAAATGCTCCTTTTAGATAGATTTATTCAAAGAGGTTAATTAGGTCTAAAATCGCCTTTGAGGTAATGGGTTAATGATCAATGGAAATAGAGAAAATGCTTGGCATTTGAATGGCATTAATTTGAACCTTTGTAGCCCATTAAACAATATTTTCAGGTGGTAGAGTTGTTATTTTCAGATCAAGGAAAAAAAGAACAGAAATGAATCGTATACCAACTGGACACTGCTGGGTGGAAGGGGATAACACTATTAATAGTTTTGACAGTAATACCTTTGGTCCTGTGAGTATTGCTTTGCCTTGTATGATAATAGTTTTGACAGTAATACCTTTGGTCCTGTGAGTATTGCTTTGGTCCTGTGAGTATTGCTTTGGTCCTGTGAGTATTGCTTTGGTCCTGTATGATAATAGTTTTGACAGTAATACCTTTGGTCCTGTGAGTATTGCTTTGCCTTGTATGATAGAACCTCTCTTTAGCTAACATTCATTCACTAAACATAGGAATCTTGAAAAAGCAGGCATTTGCTTAATGAAGGGCAAAAGTAAAGCTCATAAGGAGGTTTTTGCATTACCTTTGACTTGCATAAGATTACCACCTGTATTAATGCTGTAAGTTACAGGAGTACATGTATTTACTATTTAAGAAATCTTGGTAAAATAATTTGCTTCTTTCTATATTTCCTTAAACCCAATCAGCAGAATTGCTTCTTCAAGGTAACTTTAACCGCGTTCCTGATCTATGTTTGTTCCAAATTTCAACACGTACTGAATAGTCATTGTCAAAATAGTTATAGTGGAAGGTACGTGGAACATTTTAGCCATTTCAGAAAGTAAGGAAACACATCTTTCAAATTCCATTAGCAAACAGAGCAGATCCTGATCAGACGGCTCCTATAGGAGCCTTCTGATCTGGGTCTACTCTGTTTGCAAAATGTGTGAAAACACATTTATATGAAGGAAAGGGTTAATGAGTACCAACAAGATATGGTTTTGCCGGGAAATGAGAGATTTTTGGATAGGTTTATATTCGTGGTATATGCTGCTTTGAAAAGATTCATACGTTATTTTGCAAACAGCGTTGACTTAGATTAGTTGTGGCTTTGACAAGGATCTACACTGTTTGTCAACTTTGATAATTAAAAATTCTGCAGGTGTATATTGAGCAAACAACATCTTTCCTGTGGTAGCTCACAGGTTTTGATCTGTACAATATACTTAACCCTTTGAATGCTGAATAATCATAGTTGAATAGCTATTTGCAAACAGAGTAGACCTAAATCAGATGGCTCCTAAAGAGCTGTTTGGTCAGGGTCTGCTGCATTTGCTAATGGAATTTGATAAAATAGGAAAAGGGTTTACTACATGTGTATTCACTGCGGAACTGTGTTCAAGGTATCAAGGTGTGCATTTTGTCCAAATAATTATCACTGTGGAACTGTGTTCAAGGTATCAAGGTGTGCATTTTGTCCAAATAATTATCACTGTGGAACTGTGTTCAAGGTATCAGTCTGGTGTGCATTTGTCCAAATAATTATCACTGCGGATCTGTGTTCAAGGTATCAGCCTGGTGTGCATTTGTCCAAATAATTATCACTGTGGAACTGTGTTCAAGGTATCAAGGTGTGCATTTTGTCCAAATAATTATCACTGTGGAACTGTGTTCAAGGTATCAAGGTGTGCATTTTGTCCAAATAATTATCACAGTGGAACTGTGTTCAAGGTATCAAGGTGTGCATTTTGTCCAAGTAATTATCACTGCGGAACTGTGTTCAAGGTATCAGTCTGGTGTGCATTTGTCCAAATAATTATCACTGCGGATCTGTGTTCAAGGTATCAGCCTGGTGTGCATTTGTCCAAATAATTATCACTGTGGAACTGTGTTCAAGGTATCAAGGTGTGCATTTTGTCCAAATAATTATCACTGCGGAACTGTGTTCAAGGTATCAGCCTGGTGTGCATTTGTCCAAATAATTATCACTGCGGAACTGTGTTCAAGGTATCAGCCTGGTGTGCATTTGTCCAAATAATTATCACTGCGGAACTGTGTTCAAGGTATCAGCCTGGTGTGCATTTGTCCAAATAATTATCACTGCGGAACTGTGTTCAAGGTATCAGTCTGGTGTGCATTTGTCCAAATAATTATCACTGCGGAACTGTGTTCAAGGTATCAGTCTGGTGTGCATTTGTCCAAATAATTATCACTGCGGAACTGTGTTCAAGGTATCAGCCTGGTGTGCATTTGTCCAAATAATTATCACTGCGGAACTGTGTTCAAGGTATCAGCCTGGTGTGCATTTGTCCAAATAATTATCACTGCGGAACTGTGTTCAAGGTATCAGTCTGGTGTGCATTTGTCCAAATAATTATCACTGCGGAACTGTGTTCAAGGTATCAGCCTGGTGTGCATTTGTCCAAATAATTATCACTGCGGAACTGTGTTCAAGGTATCAGCCTGGTGTGCATTTGTCCAAATAATTATCACTGCGGAACTGTGTTCAAGGTATCAGTCTGGTGTGCATTTGTCCAAATAATTATCACTGCGGAACTGTGTTCAAGGTATCAGTCTGGTGTGCATTTGTCCAAATAATTATCACTGCGGAACTGTGTTCAAGGTATCAGCCTGGTGTGCATTTTGTCCAAATAATTACAACTGCATATTCCCTATCAGAATTTCATTGTTTCCGGTAATGTGTACATGTACAGTAAAACCCCGCTAATGCGACCACCTAAAAGAGGCACAATTCTAGGTGCTAGGTGCAGGTGGTAGCTTAATGCAGGACAAAAGTAATGCAGAAAGCTTTCTGCATTACCTTTCCCCTGCATTAAGCAACCACCTGCTTATAGCAACACCCATGTTTATTCATTAAGTGGTCGCATTAGAGGGGTTCTACTGTATAATTATGTCCAGGGATATTCATACAGTCATAAATTCTTTAATAAAATATCCATGGGGGAAAGGGTTAACCCTTTACTCCATAAATAGGCCTTTCTAGGCCTTTGGAAACAGAGTAGACCCAGATCAGATGACTCCTGTAGGAGCCGTCTGATCAGGGTCTGCTTTGTGTGCTTATGATATAATAAAGATATGATTCTACAGTTTCTGTCATTGCTAAAAAAGCATGTGCCCATGTGCTATTTTAACAATTAATTAAATTAATAATAAAAATATTCATGACATCATTACATGAATATTCATGGAGTAAAGGGTTAAAGAACACTTATTCAGGTACCAAGTAGTATATCTCATATTTTTATCCCCCACCGCATAGCGGAGGGGGGTTATAGGAATGGCCTTCGTCTGTCCGTCTGTCCGTCCGTCCGTCCGTCTGTCTGTCCGGATGTACTAACATTGGTTAACATTTGAGGCAAGTTTCTTGAAAATCCTTCAAGGGGTATAGGAGATATGGAGCGGACACGAAATTGTTACGGACAGACGGACAGACGTCCGCACTCACGAAAGGGTAGTTGTGTGACTTTTTTTAACTAGTCCCACAAGTAAAATCATTAACCTGGCCATCTCTTGTGACATTAACCTGGCCATTTCTTGTGACATTAACCTGGCCAGTTGTGGGACATAGGGTTAGGGTTAGCTTCCAGATCATTCTTTTCCAAAGTTAGAGCCAAAAATAGTTTTTCTTGTGGGACTAGTCACACAAGAAAAGATCAAAGGAAAAAGTCACACAACTACCCATCCGTTAGTACATCCGTCTGTCCGTCTGTCCGTAACAATTTCGTGTCCGCTCCATATCTCCTATACCCCTTGAAGGATTTTCAAGAAACTTGCCTCAAATGTTAACCAAGTTGAGACGATGTGCAGAACATATGTGGCAGATATGTCGGCTCAAGGTCAAGGTCACATTTGAAGGTCAAGGGTTTTAACCTTCAATTTCCATTGCATTTTTGTGTCCGCTCCATATCTTCTAAACCCTTTGAAGGATTTTCATAAAACTTGAGTCAAATGTTAACCAAATTAAGACGATGTGCAGAACACATGTGGCAGTCATGTCGGCTCAAGTTCAAGGTCACATTTGAAGGTCAAGTGTTTAAACCTTCAGTTGCCATTACAGTTTCGTGTCCGCTCCATATCTTCTAAACCCTTTGAAGGATTTTCATAAAACTTGAGTCAAATATTAAATGAATTGAGACGATGTGCAGAACCCATGCGGCAGTCATGTCGGCTCAAGTTCAAGGTCACATTTGAAGGTCAAGTGTTTAAACCTTCAGTTGCCATTACAGTTTCGTGTCCGCTCCATATCTTCTAAACCCTTTGAAGGATTTTCATAAAACTTGAGTTAAATATTAAATGAATTGAGACGATGTGCAGAACCCATGCGACAGTCATGTTGGCTCAAGGTCAAGGTCACGTTTGAAGGTCAAGTGTTCTAACCTTTAATTTCCGTTACATTTTCGTGTCCGCTCCATATCTTCTAAAGCCTTTGAAGGATTTTCATAAAAGTTTAGTTAAATGTTAGCTAAATTGAGACGATGTGCAGAACACATGTGCCAGTCATGTCGGCTCAAGGTCAAGGTCACATTTGAAGATCAAGTGTTCTTACCTTCAATTTCCATCATAGTTTCATTATCTCCTATACCCCTTGAAGGATTTTCAAGAAACTTGCCTCAAATGTTAACCAAGTTGAGACGATGTGCAGAACATATGTGGCAGATATGTCGGCTCAAGGTCAAGGTCACATTTGAAGGCCGAGTGATTTAATCTTCAATTTCCATTACATTTCGTGTCCGCTCCATATTTTCTAAACCATTTGAAGGATTTTCATAAAACTTGAGTCAAATATTAACCAAATTAAGACGATGTGCAGAACACATGTGGCAGTCATGTCGGCTCAAGTTCAAGGTCACATTTGAAGGTCAAGTGTTTAAACCTTCAGTTGCCATTACAGTTTCGTGTCTGCTCCATATCTTCTAAAGCCTTTGAAGGATTTTCATAAAAGTTTAGTTGAATGTTAGCTAAATTGAGACGATGTGCAGAACATATGTGCCAGTCATGTCGGCTCAAGGTCAAGGTCACATTTGAAGATCAAGTGTTCTTACCTTCAATTTCCATCATAGTTTCGTTATCTCCTATACCCCTTGAAGGATTTTCAAGAAACTTGCCTCAAATATTAACCACGTTGAGACAATGTGCAGAACATATGTGGCAGTCATGTCGGCTCAAGGTCAAGGTCACATTTGAAGGCCAAGTGATTTAATCTTCAATTCCCATTACATTTCATGTCCGCTCCATATCTTCTAAACCATTTGAAGGATTTTCATAAAACTTGAGTCAAATATTAACCGAGTTGAGATGATGTGCAGAACACATGTGGCAGTCATGTCGGCTCAAGGTCAAGGTCACATTTGAAAGTCGTTTTCTTACCTTCAGTTTCCATTATATTTGTTTCAGCGTCCTATTTTCTTAACAACTGGAAGGTTGAATGTCAACCACGTTAAAACCCATTGTATCACCTTAAGGTCAATGTCTTAATTTAGGTGGCGGCGGTGGGGGATATAGCTGTCCTTTGGACTGCCTTGTTATTGTAGTTATACATTTACCTCTTGCTTTAATTCATGCAAGAACATATTTTTCCTGTATATACAGATACATCCTGCTGTAATTTACGCCAAAAAAACATTTTTTTAGTGTATTTACAGAATGCAGATTGATCATGCTTAACCCAATTCCCCCATAGGCTATTTTTAGACCCAACCTCTTTGAATAAATCTACCGAAAAGGGACATTTACTAGAGAAAATGAAAATGTTAGGATTGTTTAGTTTTGAAACCATTGTGATAAATAGAGCATTTGCTCCACAGGAGCAAATGCTCTATTTATCACAATGGTTTCAAAACTAAACAATGGTTTCAAGAAGTGACTTTTACAGATGCGTAGAAAGGCGTATTTATTGAGGAAAGGTATAAAGCAGTTCATACAAAACATATTTTATTGTTTATACAAACCTCTTGATTAATTTGTGCTTTTACATTTTTATTGAATATACATATACCACTTGTCTTAATCTATACAATTTTTATTTTTATATTAACAAACACTTCTAGCTTTATTTCAAGCAAAATAATATACTTATTGTATTTACAGATATATACCTCTTGCTTGAATTTGTTTCAAAATCATCTTTTTCATTGTATTTACAGGTGCCTCTTGCTTTAATTTATGAAAGAAATTGTTGTTGTATCAACAGATACCTCTTTACTTTTTTTTAAAAACAAAACCACTTCTATTGCATTTGGAGATATCTATTGCTTTGATTTATGCAACTTTTTAAAGTTGTATTTACAGCTATCTCTGGCCTTATTTCAGGCAAAAAGCATATGTTTGTTGTATTTACATTTTACAGATACCCCTTATTGTAATTTATGCAAAAAAACACCATTTTTATCGTATTTATAAAAAACCTCTTGGTTTAATTTATGCAATAAACATAGTTTTTGTATTTACATATACCTCTTGCTTTGATTTATGCAACAAACATTTTATTAGTTTGTCTGTTTTTCCAAGAAAAAAGTTACGAGCTATTGTTGTAACTCCAGTGTCCGAGTTGTTATTGTTGTCATTGTCATCATCATCGTAATCATCGTTGTTGGCGTTGTTGTTGTCTGGAAACTTTAACTTTGGCTTTTGTTTCTTTACTGTTCAAGCAATTCTTATAAAACTTCACACACTTGTTCACCATCACAAGGACTACAATCGAAAAGATGAGTGTAGGCACATGCATGTGGTGCTCATGTTGTATATACAGATATATTAAATTTATGCAAGAAACATATTTTTGTTGCATTTACATACACCTCTTGTTTTAATTTATGCAGAAAACATATTTTTATTGTATTTACAGATACCTCTTGCTTTAATTTATGCCAAAGCCACGTACATAGTGTGGCCACCAAGTAGATGGCAAAAACTGGATACTGTACATCTAGAATCAGACAGAGTCAAACATTCTGTTGCAAAGAGGTATGTACGCCCTCAACAGTGAGGTAATAGGGAAGAGGTATGTACGCCCTCAACAGTGAGGTAATAGGGAAGAAGTATGTACACTCTCACCAATGAGATAATGGAGAAGAGGTATGTACACCCTCAACGACAAGGGGATGGGGAAAAGGTATGTACACTCTTAACAAAAAGGGAATGGGAAGAGGTATGTACACCCTTTACAATGAGGTAATGGGGAAGAAGTATGCACACCCTTTACAATGAGGTAGTGCGGAAGAAGTATGTATACGCTCAATAATGAGGAAGAGGTATGTACACCATCAACAATGAGGCAATATGGGTAAGAAGTACATACACGCTCAACAATGAGGAAATGGGGAAGAAGTATGTACACACACTCAACAGTGAGGGAATGGGGGAAGAGGTATGTACACACACTCAACAATAAGGGAATGGGGAAAGAAGTATGTACACACAATCAACAATAAGGGAATGGGGAAGAGGTATGTACACACACTCAGCAATAAGGGAATGAGGATGAGGTATGTACACACACTCAGCAATAAGGGAATGGGAAAGAAGTATGTACACACAATCAACAATAAGGGAATGGGGATGAGGTATGTACACACACTCAACAATAAGGGAATGGGGATGAGGTATGTACACACTCAACAATAAGGGAATGGGGAAGAGGTATGTACACACTCAACAATAAGGGAATGGGGAAGAGGTATGTACACACACTCAACAATAAGGGAATGAGGAAGAAGTATGTACACACAATCAACAATGAGGGAATGGGGGAAGAGGTATGTACACACACTCAACAATGAGGGAATGGGGGAAGAGGTATGTACACACACTCAACAATGAGGGAATGAGGGAAGAGGTATGTACACACACTCAACAATGAGGGAATGGGGGAAGAGGTATGTACACACACTCAACAGTGAGGGAATGGGGAAGAGGTATGTACACACACTCAACAGTGAGGGAATGGGGAAGAGGTATGTACACACACTCAACAGTGAGGGAATGGGGAAGAAGTATGTACACACACTCAACAGTGAGGGAATGAGGAAGAGGTATGTACACACACTCAACAGTGAGGGAATGGGGAAGAAGTATGTACACACACTCAACAGTGAGGGAATGGGGAAGAAGTATGTACACACACTCAACAGTGAGGGAATGAGGAAGAAGTATGTACACACACTCAACAGTGAGGGAATGAGGAAGAAGTATGTACACACACTCAACAATAAGGAAATGGGGAAGAAGTATGTACACACACTCAGCAATAAGGGAATGGGGAAGAAGTATGTACACACACTCAGCAATAAGGGAATGGGAAAGAAGTATGTACACACACTCAACAATAAGGGAATGGGGGAAGAAGTATGTACACACACTCAACAATAAGGGAATGGGGGAAGAAGTATGTACACACACTCAACAATAAGGGAATGGGGGAAGAAGTATGTACACACGCTCAACAATAAGGGAATAGGGAAGAGGTATGTACACACACTCAACAATGAGATAATGGGGAAGGGGATGGTGTATTTAACCATAATCCTCCCGTAAAATTAATATAATGTCAGCAAGATTTGCTTATTCTGGATTTGTTCAAGCTTTTGAAAAACTATAATCACTGAGTGTCAAACAGCTTGGATCCTGATGAGACACCAAATTACTTGGCATCTCGTCTTGATCCAAGCTGTTTGCAAATGACGGGTAGGTTGAGATCAGCAGGATGAGGGTTAATATTTTTATAGAATATACAATTATCAAATTCTTCATACTTCTATATTCCAATTATAAACCATTTCCCCAATGAATAATAATTTAAAAATTTATGATTGAATGAATACTTATGGACTGAATTATTATAATTACACATTAACTCATTACCTCATAGGCTATTTTTAGATAAACCCTCTTTGAATAAATCTACCGAAAAGAAGCATTAACTAGAAAAAAGGAAAATTTTAGAAATTTTCAGTTTGAAACCATTGTGACAAATAGAATATTTGCTCCTATAGGAGCAAATGCTCTATTCATCATAATGGTTTCACAAAGTGACTTTTACAGAGTCGTCTAAAGTCGTCAATATGAGGGAATGGGTTAACAATGACATTTTTGTCTGTGATCGAAACTGTAGAATCAAATTTATATATTTTCCATAAGCAAACAGAGCAACTTTTTATCACACAGCTCCTACATGAGCCATCTGATCTGGGTCTACTCTGTTTGCAAAGGTGTCAAAAGCTGTCTCTGGAGGCTATCATAACTTTATCTACAGTGATCAAATACTTGAGTGTAAGCCTCTCTGTCAGAGACCAGACGGCATGAACATTCTTCAAACATATTGACTACTTGGTAAACAACTATCACTGATAGTGTCTGCCAGTGTCTGGACATTTTATTTCATGAATAATAATAAATATTAAACCTTACAATGCTGAATTTTCAAATGGACTATTCCAAAATTCCAACAGGTCAAGCTTATGGTGAATATTTAGGGATTTTTCTAAAGACAAGTGTAACACAACAAACAGTGCAGACCCAGATGAGAGGACTCCTATAGGAGCCCTCTCATCTGGGTCTACACTGTTTGCAAAGGACATCAGTGACTCGTGTCCTGCACAGTAAGGGTTAATATTTTACAATTATATGTGAATAAAGGTGGTTTTGGCCTTGGCAAATTTACTGTAGAATGAGTCTGATCTGGGACTACTCTGTTTGCAAAGTGTTAAAAGATAGGATTATGAAGTAAAGGATAAAGTATATGAAATTGATAGTGATTTGTAGAAATCTCAATCAGACTATTAACTCTTTTACACATATTCTTGTCAGCAGATTTTGTCATCTGCTTGAATTTTTGTTTTTATACCCCCACAGAACGAGTTGTGTCTGTCTCTCCATCTGTCTGTATGTGTCTGTCTGTCTTCTGTCTGTGGCAAAAATGCACACAATAATATGTCTATGACTGGACAGACTGACTGACAATTATTGTGTGCATTTTTGCCTCTTTTGGATGTTTTTCTCTGTATAAATAAGGAGCCAAGGGGAGTTTTCGTTGGCCTCGGACTTACAATTCTAGTTGTATTTTCGTAGTATTTGTTTTATCACAGTAACAAATAATTTGGATCTTAAACAATGGGATAATTTTTTATACTTTGTCATCTAAACAGGGCTTGAATTAAAGTTTAACACTTTTTTCCATAAATACGCCTTTCTATGCATTTGCAAACAGAGCAAATCCAGATCCAGAGAGCTCCTATAGGAGTCATCTGATCAGGGTCTGCTCTGTTTGCTTATGGAAATATATAGACCTGATTCTACAGATTCTTCTTTGGCAAAATTTTCATGTGTCAATATGCCATTTTAAAGATTAATCTAATTAATTTCCACGATGTCCGCATTTCTTACATGAATATTCATGGAGTAAAGGGTTGAACACAAATATTATTAGCCCTTTGAATGCTGAATTTCCAAAATGGAATGTCTCGACAGTGTTTGACTATATAGTTCATTCAGTATGCAAGGCTTGATTTGCAAAAAGATTTTGAATGACAATCAGTGCAGAACCTGATTAGAGAGCTCATCCGGGAACCCCCTGATCTGGGTCTACACAGTTTGTAAATGCCATTACACTGGTTCCCAGCATTGAAATGGTTAAATACAGTAAATCATGTATGTAATACTTTTATAACACTATACATTCCTTTTATTGTTTTATTTTGTTCTTTTTATACTTTCCAGATGACAAATAAATTATGGGCTTTGGCTAGTTCCATCCAACAAGAAGATTATGATAGATGTTGAATGTGAAGAGAAAATAAATTTGAATCAGTCTCTAGGCTTGAATTTTTAGTATGTTTTAGTATGTGTTCAGTTTTAATTATCTGATTGATCAGATTTTGTATTTCATTCTTCTTCTCAAACCCCCCCCCCCCCCCCCTCAAAACTTTGCTCATTTTCAATAGAAAAATTGTAAATATTAACCAGTGAATTCATTCAAAATCTGACCAATCAGATGCTTGAGGCAAATTCAAACACTTTTTTTAAAATCTCAGGGCCAACACATTTACAGTCAAATCTCTAAATTATTCTCAAACATGTTTTGAAACCAAGCATATAGTTTGAGAATAGGAGATTTTAAGCTCAGCTCAGCTAGTACTGTTGAAAGAGACTTGATGTTTTGTAGATGCTACAGCAGAGTGTTTTCTTAGTGATATTGGATTTGATTGAGGACAAAGAATGTATGTGATTCATATAATTTATACATTGTACATAGAATAACAACTTATTAATTCTTTGAAAACAGGATACAAGTCTACTGTCATTTGCAAGCAGTGTAGACCCTATCATATTTGTATGGACTTTATCGTTAACCTTCTACCTCATAGAGATGCCTTTTAATACCTTTCTCTGTTCTATGTTTTATTCCAAATTTAAATACCTTCTGAATATTCATGGATGAAATAGTTAAAATGAAATATGGAAGTTGGAACATTGTAGCAGAAACAGATCTATCAAATTCTATTAGCAAATAGAGCAGACCCTGATCAGACAGCTCCTATAGAAGCCATCTTATCTGGGTCTACTCTGTTTGCAAGTGGGTGAAAAAGTTGTGAAACTTACAAAGGCATTAACCCCTTCCCACATATAAACACCTTTTCATGCATTTGCAAACAGAAGATCCAGATCAGACTGCTCTAATAAGGGCCATCTGATCAGGGTTTGCTAATGAATTATTTTATTTTCCAAAAGGACTACAGTGTTCTACCTTCCAAATTTAATTATTATACCCCCACAAACAGAGTTTGAGGGGGGTATACTGGAATCAGCCAGTCGGTCAGTCGTCGGTCGGTCGGTCGGGCGGTCTGTCTGCAAAATCTTGTACGGCGAACTCCTCCTTCAGTTTCAACCCGATTCATTTGATACTTGGCATAAATGTTACTCAGGTGTAGTAGATGTGCAAGACACAAAATTCAGGTCATTGTTACCTTGACCTTGACCTTTGGCCTTGAAATTGGCAGGCAAAATCTTGTACTTTGAACTCCTCCTTCACTTTCAACCTGATTCACTTGATACTTGGCATAAATGTTACTCAGGAGTAGTAGATGTGCAAGACACAAATTTCAGGTCTCTGTGACCTTGACCTTGACGTTTGGCCTTGAAATTGGTCTTGAAATTGGCAGGCAAAATCTTGTACTTTGAACTCCTCCTTCAATTTCAACCTGATTCACTTGATACTTGGCATAAATGTTACTCAGGAGTAGTATATGTGCAAGACACAAATTTCAGGTCTCTGTGACCTTGACCTTTGTCCTTGAAATTTGTCTTGAAATTGGCAGGCAAAATCTTGTACTTTGAACTCCTCCTTCAATTTCAACCTGATTCACTTGATACTTGGCATAAATGTTATTCAGGAGTAGTATATGTGCAAGACACAAATTTCAGGTCTCTGTGACCTTGACCTTGACCTTTGGCCTTGGAATTAGTCTTGAAATTGGCAGGCAAAATCTTGTACTTTGAACTCCTCCTTCACTTTCAACCTGATTCACTTGATACTTGGCATAAATGTTACTCAGGAGTAGTAGATGTGCAAGACACAATTTTCAAATCTCTGTGACCTTGACCTTTGGCCTTGAAATTAGTCTTAAAATTGGCAGGCAAAATCTTGTACGGTGAACTCCTCCTTCACTTTCAACCTGATTCACTTGATACTTGACATAAATGTTACTCAGGAGTAGTAGATGTGCAATACACAAATTTCAGGTCTCTGTGACCTTGATCTTGACCTTTGGCCTTGAAATTGGTCTTGAAATTGGCAGGCAAAATCTTGTACTTTGAACTCCTCCTTCAAATTCAACCTGATTCACTTGATACTTGGCATAAATGTTACTCAGGAGTAGTATATGTGCAAGACACAAATTTTAGGTCTCTGTGACATTGACCTTGACCTTTGGCCTTGAAATTGGTCTTTAAATTGGCAGGCAAATTCTTGTACTTTGAACTCCTCCTTCACTTTCAACCTGATTCACTTGATACTTGGCATAAATGTTACTCAGGAGTAGTTTGTGTGCAAGACACAATTTTCAAATATCTGTGACCTTGACCTTTGGCCTTGAAATTGGTCTTAAAATTGGCAGGCAAAATCTTGTACGGCGAACTCCTCCTTCACTTTCATCCTGATTCACTTGATACTTGGCATAAATGTTACTCAGGAGTAGTAGATGTGCAAGACATAAATTTCAGGTCTCTGTGACCTTGACCTTGACCTTTACCTTTGGCCTTGAAATTGGCAGGCAAAATCTTGTACTTTGAACTCCTCCTTCAATTTCAACCTGATTCACTTGATACTTGGCATAAATATTACTCAGGAGTAGTATATGTGCAAGACACACATTTCAGGTCTCTGTGACCTTGACCTTGACCTTTGTCCTTGAAATTGGTCTTGAAATTGGCAGGAAAAATCCTGTACTTTGAACTCCTCCTTCACTTTCAACCTGATTCACTTGATACTTGTTTTGGCTTGTAATATGGGGAGTTGGTTCGCAAACTCCTCCTTCAGTTTTAAAGTTACTGAATTTATATTTGGGATACGTAATGGTCACAAATAGCAGATGCGCAAGACACAATTTTCATGTGTTTACAGTTAGCCATTGTAGAATTATCCCCCCCTGAACTTTGAATATTTTTTGTCATTTTTGCATGAAACATGGGGAGTTGGTGTCACAAACTCCTCCTTCATTTTGAAACTTATTAAATTGATACTTACCATACATACTAAACACGAATAGTACATAATTATGCAAGACACAATTTTCCTGTGTTTAGTTTTAGCCATTACAGAATTTTCTCTATTTGAACTTTGGGTATTGTTGTTATTTGGTCCTGTTACATGTTCAAAACTTGGATTTGCAATCAAGGCTGCTGTGTGGGGGTATTCATCACCTTTAGTGATAGTTCTAGTTACTATTTGCCTTGAATATTCAGTAGGTACTGAAATTTGGAATAAACATACAACAGGGAAAGGGTTAAAAGGCAGTAATGGGTTACAGATTGTATTTACAATGATTTTGTGACAAGCCCTTTACCCTTTTTAGCTCACCTGAGCAAAGCTCAGGATGAGCTTTTGGGAGGCCTGAATGTCCAGTGTCAACAATTTGCTTGTGAACACTCTAGTGGTCACAATTTTAGTCCAATCTTCATGAAACTTGGTCAGAATGATTGTCATGATAAAATCTCAGACGAGTTTGAAAGTCGGTCACGTGGGATCAAAAATTAGGTCATATAGTAGAAAAACCTTGTGAACAATTTAGAGGTCACATTTTCAGCCCAATTGTCATGAAACTTTGTCAGAATAATTGTCCTGATAAAATCTAACACCAGAAGGGAAGATGATAAAATCTAGGAAAAATTCGAAAGTGGGTCATGTGGGGTCTAAATCTAGGTCACCAGGTCAAATAGTTGGAAAACCTTGTGAACACTCTAGAGGTCGCATTTGAACCCAATATTCATGAAACTTTGTCAGAATGACTGTCCTGATAAAATCTCGGACAAGTTAGAAAGTGGGTCATGTGGGGTCTGAAACTAGGTCACCAGGTCAAATAGTAGAAAAACATTGTGAACACACTAAAATCACATTTGCAGCCGAATCTTCATGACACTGTCAGAATGATTGTTCTGATAAAATCTCGGATAAGTCATGTGGTGTTAAAAACTAGGTCATCGGGTCGAATAGTAGAAAAACCTTTTGAACACTCTAGATCTCGGTCACATTTTCAGTCCAATATTCATGAAATTTAATCAGAATGATTGTTTTGATAAAATCTTGGACATGTTTTAAAGTGGGTTACATGGGCTCAAAAACTAGGTCACTAGGTAAACAGTAGGAAAACCTTGTTAACACTCTAGTGGTTACATATTTTGTCCAATCTTCATGAAACTTGGAATGATTGTCTTGACACAATCTTAGATAAGTATGAAAGTGGGTCATGTGGAGTCAAACACTAGGTCAAATAGTCGAAACACCTTGTGAACATACTAGGGTCACATTTTTTGTCAAATCTTCATGGAACCTAGTCAGAATTATTGTCTTAATAAAATTTGAATGAGTTGAAAAGTAGGTCACATGGGGTAAAAATCTAGGTCACTAGGTCAAATGGTAGGAAAACCTTCTGAACACGCTAGAAGTCACAATTTTAGCCCAGTCTTCATGAACCTTAGTCAGAATGAGTACCATGATAAAATCTTGGGAGAGTTTGAAAGTGGGTTAAGTGGGGCAAAACAGTAGGTCATGTCTAAGAAATATTTTGTTTAAACCGTCCCCCCACCCCACCCCCACCCAAAGCAGCCACATTTTTAGCCCAATCTTCCTCAAACTTGCTCCGAATGTTTGTCTTTGTAATATCAATGTTGACTTTGATAATCGTTGGGGCGGGATCAAAAAGTAAGTCACTAGGTCAAATCTTAGAAAAATCACTCTAGAGATCAGACTTTTAACCCAATCTTCATTGGTTAGAATGATTGTCTTGATAAAAATCAATATTCTAAATCTTTGAAACTCTTGTTCTCCAAATACACTGCTCATGATCCAATATTAACATTGTTCTCTTAGGTCAATATTGGCCCCCATCCTGGGACTACCAAGCTATAATCTTAAGTCTATGGTAATCAGGTGAGCGATTAAGGGCCATCTTGGCCCTCTTGTTAATACCTTACTTAGTACCTTTCATCTGGAAAACCAATGACATATACATGTATTTATATATCTCTGGGAAAACTTGTCATCTGATTCAGTTCTTAACCCTTCCAATGCTGATTTTTTAAGTGATTAACTGTAGAGTCCACACAGTATGAAAGGCTGAAACAAATTACTGGAGGATTTTTGAATGACAAACAGTGCAGACAATAATCAGAGGGCTCCTGTAAGAGCCCTCCGATTTGGGTCTACACTGTTTCAAAGGGTTAAAGCACATTTTTCTGGTATTTCTTTTTAAAATAACTTTTCAAGAGTGTTAAACAGTTGGGATCCAAAGTTCATATTGTTAAAAAGATTTATACATGTATATAAAATATAGGGTAGCAGTGGAGTTTTAAGAATTTTACAAACGTTAAAACCATTATGGAAATTCGATGTGTATTATTTTTATTAATAAATATATCGTTTGAGCCAGAATTTTTAATATTTGTTGTTTGTTTACCAATCCTACAATATCATATCTTATTTGCTTTTATGCCACCCACAGGAGGGAATGCACATAGCCTTGATTTTGTCCATCTGTACTTCCATATTTATTTCCCACAAAATATTGTGTGTCCAACTCTTCATACGTCGAATTGATGCCTAACTGTCATAACAACTTATTAATTCTTTGAAAACAGGATACAAGTCTACTGTCATTTGCAAACAGTGTACACCCTATCATATTTGTATGGACATTAACCTTCTACCTGATAGAGACACCTTTTAATACCTTTCTCTGTTCTATGTTTTATTCCAAATTTCAATACCTTCTGAATATTCATGGATGAAATAGTAAAAATGAAATATGGAATTTGGAACATTGATTTGTAGTAGAAACAGATCTATCAAATTCCATTAGCAAATAGAGCAGACCCTGATCAGACATCTGATCTGGGTCTACTCTGTTTGCATATGCGTGAAAAAGTTCTGAAACTTACAAAGGCATTAACCCCTTCCCACATATAAACACCTTTTCATGCATCTGCAAGGACTGCTCTGTTTGCTGATGATTCTTTTAGTTTCTAAAAGGACTACAGTGTTCCACCTTCACACATTTCTTCAACATATACTACTAGGACAGTTTAGGAAAAGTAGCTTATAATCATCAATTCTCATACCTTACGATTCCTTTGCCATTGCAGCCCTTGGGATATGCTGTAGGAATCAATCTCTCATTGACCGAATAGATAATCATGTGGTTCCTACCGGTTAGTGATTTCATATTTATTGTATATCATATTTATTGTATATATATTGCTTATAATTCACCGACTTGGTATAAATAATCATGTGGTTCCTACCAGTTGGTGATTTTATACTTATTGTATATTTATTGCATATCTTTCATTGACTGGGTGGATAATCATGTGGTTCCTACCGGTTAGTGGTTATACATTTATTGTATAACTATTCCATATCTTTCATTGACCGGGTGGATAATTATGTGGTTCCTACCGGTTAGTGATTTCATATTTATTGTATATCATATTTATTGTATATATATTGCTTATAATTCACCGACTTGGTATAAATAATCATGTGGTTCCTACCAGTTGGTGATTTTATACTTATTGTATATTTATTGCATATCTTTCATTGACTGGGTGGATAATCATGTGGTTCCTACCGGTTAGTGGTTATACATTTATTGTATAACTATTCCATATCTTTCATTGACCGGGTGGATAATCATGTGGTTCCTACCGGTTAGTGATTTTATATTTATTGTATATATATTGCATACATTTCATTGACTGGATGGACGATCATGCCGTTCCTTCCGGTTTATGATTTCATATCTATTGTATATCTTTTGTATATCCTTCACTGACCGTTCGGCTAGTGATTTTTATATTTATTGCATATCTATTGTAAATCTTTCATTGTCTGGATAGATAATCATGCGGTTCGTTCCGATTATTGATTCCATCCATGTACAGCGCTTTTGAACGCACATATCCCGTGTGAAAAGAGCGCTATATAAATGTGGTATAATAATAATAATAATAATATTTCATTATTACTATTTGCCATGAATATTCAGTAGGTACTAAAATTTGGAATAAGCATACAACAGGGAAAGGGTTAAAAGGCATTTTTATGCAGTAATGGGTTACAAATTGTATTTACAATGATTTTGTGACACGCTCTTTACCCTTTTTAGCTCACCTGAGCAAAGCTCAGGGTGAGCTTTTGGGAGGCTTGAATGTCCTGCGTTAACAATTTGCTTGTGAACACTCTAGTGGTCACAATTTTAGTCCAATCTCCATTAAACTTTGTCAGAATGATTATCCTGATAAAATCTCGGACGAGTTCGAAAGTGGGTCACGTGGGGTAAAAAACTAGGTCATATAGTAGGAAAACCTTGTGAACAATTTAGAGGTCACATTTTCAGTCCAATCGTCATGAAACTTTGTCAGAATGAGTGTCCTTATAAATTCTAGGACGAGTTTGAAAGTGGGTCATGTGGGGTCTAAAATTAGGTCACCAGGTCAAATAGTTGAAAAACCTTGTGAACACTAGAGGTCGCATTTGAACCCAATATTTATGAAACTTTGTCAGAATGACTGTCGTGATAAAATCTCGGACGAGTTAGAAAATGGGTCATGTGGGGTCTAAAACTAGGTCACCAGGTCAAATAGAAAAACATTGTGAACACTAGAGATCGCATTTTCAGCCCAATATTCATGAAACTTTGTCAGAATTATTGTTTTGATAAAATCTTGGACATGTTTCAAAGTGGGTCACGTGGGGTCAAAAACTAGGTCACTAGGTAAAACAGGAAAACCTTGTTAACACTCTAGTGGTTACATATGTTGTCCAATCTTCATGAAACTTAGTCAGAATGATTGTCTTGACAAAATCTTAGATATGTTTGAAAGTGGGTCATGTGGAGTCAAAACTAGGTCACTAGGTCAAATAGAAGAAACACCTTGTGAACATGCTAGGGGCCACATTTTTTTCCAGTCTTCATGAAACTTAGTCAGAATGATTGTCTTAATAAAATTGAACGAGTTCAAAAGTAGGTCACATGGGGTAAAAGTCTAGGTCACTAGGTCAAATGGTCGGAAAACCTTGTGAACACGCTAGAGGTCACAATTTTAGCCCAATCTTCATGAACCTTAGTCAGAATGAGTGCCCTGATAAAATCTTGGGATAGTTTGAAAGTGGGTTAAGTGGGGCCAAAAAAGTAGGTCACTAGGTCATATCTAAAAAAGATCTTGTTAACCCCCCCCCCTTAGATGTTTTAGCCCAATCTTCCTCAAACTTGCTCAGAATGTTTGTCTTTGTGATATCAATGTTGATAATCCCTGGGGCGGGATCAAAAAAGTAGGTCACTAGGTCAAATCTTAGAAAAATCACTCTAGAGGTCACACTTTTAGCCCAATCTTCATTGGTCAGAATGATTGTCTTGATAAAATCAATATTCTAAATCTTTGAAACTCTTGTTCTCCAGAACCACTGCTCATGATCCACTATTAACATTGTTCCCTTAGGTCAATGTTGGCCCCATACTGGGACTACCAAGCTATAATCTTAAGTCTATGGTAATCAGGTGAGCGATTAAGGGCCATCTTGGCCCTCTTGTTAATACTTTACTTAATACCTTTCATCTGGAAACCAGTATTATATATATGTATGTATATATCTCTGGGAAAACTTGCCATCTGATTCAGTTCTTAACCCTTCCAATGCTGATTTTTTGAGTGGAATAACCCATCAGTATTAAACTGTAGAGTCCATTCAGTATGAAAGGCTTAAACACATTACTCGAGGATGTTTGAATGACAAACAGTGCAGACACTACTCAGGTTGATTTGGGTCTATACTGTTTGCAAATGACAGTGTACTTTCAAAGCGTTAAATCACATTGTTCTTGTATTTCTTTTTAAAATAACTTTTCAAGAGTGTTAAACAGTTTGGATCCAACGTCCATAGTGTTGAAAAGGTTTATATATAAAATATTGGGTAGCAGTGGTGTTTTAAGAATTTTACAAACGTTTTGGAAATTCGATGTGTATTATTTTTATAAATAAATATATCGTTTGAGCCAGGCTTTTTAATATTTGTTGTTTGTTGACCAATCCTACAATATCATAACTTATTTGCTTTCATGCCACCCACAATAGGGAATGCATATAGCCTTGATCTTCTCCATCTGTACGTCCATATTTATGTCCCACAAAATCTTGTGTGTCCAACTCCTCATATACCAATGGATTTTCTTCATTTTTTTACAGATAAACAAAGTTGATGTGAAGATGATCATTAGGAATGGAATTGTTAACCTTTACTCCGTGTACGCCTTTCTATGCCATTTCAAACAGGGCAGACCCAGTTCAGATGACTCCCATAGGAGCCTAGCTTCTGATCAGGGTCTGCACTGTTTGCTTATGAACTAATAAAGATATGAGTTTGCAGTTTCTGTCATGGCCAAAAGTTATGTGTCATTATAAAAAATAAGCTAATCAATATTCATGTGATTATTTACTGTATGAATATTCATGGGATCAAGGGTTGATCAGGTATTGTCTTCACGATATAAGATATAGTGAAATATTTTGAATTAAAAGTACTCGTACTCCAACGGAGGAATTATTTCAAACTTCAAATTTCTAATAGATAAACAAATTGATGTGAAGATGGACATAAAGAATGGATTTTTTGCTGCGACCATTTCTAGCTCCACTTTTTATTGTCATGACCCTCTCGTCGGCGTTGGCGTTGGTTAACCTTTTTGTTAAGGTCCGTTTATCAGAAACCATCAAAGATATTTGGTGAACTATTTGGTATGCATGTTTACTATCAGAAAGGGAACCAATTTCACAAGAGAAGGTAACCCTAAAATTAATTTTGCCATATTTATGCCTCTTTTTCGACTTAGAATTTTCATTGTTGGTTAAGTTTTATGTTGAGGTCCATGTCTCAGAAACTAAGAATCGACATGCCCGCATGCATACCTAGTTTATGTCACCCCCTGTAAACAGTGCTACACTTAGGGTTCACCATGGTTGTCTGTCGTATTCTCCATCTTCTGACACGCCCGTATGTCTCACTCTTACTTTCTGTTTAGTCGCACCTTTGTCTTATTTGATGATTTCGACTGGGAATTGAACTAGTGACATTGACTTCCCTAATACTTCTTGAAACACATAAAATACAGATCAGTCACCGAGACCGACACTCAGCAGCTATTCTGGGACTGCAAATTTTGCATTGCTGTTTTTCTCATGGAATAGTTCGAAGACATTTTTTTCCTCAACGATGATACTGTGCTTTACTGCAGTTTTCCACTTGGTGTTAATCCTTTCAGAAAGGAAAAACATCTCTTTCCCTTTAAACTGCCCAATTTTCAAAATAGAATGGTCAATCGTCGTTTAGGGGCCCGCTGATCAGGGTCTACACTGTGTGCAAATGGCAGTGCACTCGTTTCCCGCATTCAACAGATATGCTGTGGATGATACACTATACTACATTCTCGCTATTGCGATCGCATGATCTATTAACACAGGAGTCTGCTGGTTGTTTAATGCAGGGTAAAGGTTACGCAGAAAGCTTCTATAGGAGCATAACCTTTGTCCTGCATTAAGCTTCCTTTGTTCTGCATGAAGCTTCCACCTGTTTAAAAAAAAACAAGAATTGTACTTCCTTTGTTGGTCATATTAGCATATCTCTACTGTACATAAATGTATAGTTTTTTCCTCTTCACAAGCATAAGGACAGTTGTTGCTATGGTTGTATATAGTAATTCATAACATGCAAAACGGTTCATTTACTAAATTGTTGAACTCTTTCAACACTGAATTGTCAAACGGGATATTCCAACATTCAAACAGGTCAAGTTTATAGGAATATTCAGTCAATTTATTTGTAAAACACTGCAGACCCTGATGAGATGTTTCCAACAGAACCATCAAATCTGGGTCTACACTGTTTGCAAATGAGATTATTGACGCGTTTCCCGCACTGAGATAGTTAACCTTCGACAATGAGCTGTGCCTCTAGTCTAAAAGTACAAACCATAACCATTGTGTCAAACAGTCTGCATCCTGGTGAAAACCCAAGTCAATGAGCAAACGTTTAGCAGAATTCAAATATCGAGGAATGCAGAATCGCTCTTAACTTATTGAATGCTGAATGGGCTATATCAGTGCGTATCGGTAATATTGTCCATCAGTATAAAAGTGTATATTTTGCGAGGGGATTTTAAATGACATTGCATACCGTGACGAGATGACTCCTGTGTTTACACTGTTTTCAAATGCCACTACACCCGTTTTCTGCATTCAAATGGATACTAACTCAGCCATTGATGCTCATACAGAAGATATATAGTTCCACGCCAGGCCCACTAGCATTGCCTATAATTTAATTACCCGTGTTTGATATCAGCAAGAATATAAAATACCAGGGGCGGTACTTTTGTCGTAGTTTTAACTCCTCGCACGCTAGCTAGGTAATAATTATTGTCTACAAAGATCGTCGTCTGCGACCAATATTGTCTACTGCAATTCTTCAAATTAACATTTCCCTCATTTCTCTTATAGATACAGTCAGATTGTCAATTGGATTCTGATGATCTACATGCCAACTGTCTGCACGTGCTATCACATATTCTCCGCTAGCGTGCAAATGGGTTAGTAGCTGTTTTCCCTAGAGGGACACATCTTTAAAGAGATGGTCTTTCATGACAATGTGGTATTTACTCTTTGAATATGTTGGGCACGTTTGTAATAACACACGCAAACCGTTTGTATCCAGCTGAGACGTTTGGTAAGTCAACATCTCACCAGGATCCCAAATGTGTGACACCCTCGTCGTATGTTTATACCGCTACAATGCACACATGGTGGCATATAGGGTTGCTTTGTCCGTACGTACGCAAAACTAGAATAATTTGTACAGGCTCTTTCTTGGAAAGTATTTGTCCAATCCACACCAAACTTTACACTCATGTTGGTGGCCATTATATCTTGGTCAAGTTAGAGAGCCATGTAAATCGCTTCTGTCGTTTAGGAGTTGCGGCTTTTTATTTTGCCAAAAAATGACTTTAAAACATATCTTGTCCGGATTCTTTGTTGGAAAGTATTTGTCCAATCCTCACCAAACCTTACACACGTGTTTGTGGCCATTATATATTGGTCAAGTTCGATAGCCATGTAAATCGCTTCAGTCGTTGCATACTTTACATGCTTTACCTTTTTATGAGCATTATATCAATTTTATCATGATTATGATCCTTACTTTCTGTGACAAAACTCTGAATTGGGGCACCATTGTCATTGCTTATGGTGAATATTTAGAGATTGTGTAACATGACAAACAGTGCTGACTTTGATGAGAAGGCTCCTCTAGGAGCACTCTCATCATGGTATACAGTATTTGCAAAGGACACTAGTGACAGTAGTTTCTTTCATTGTAAGAATTTAAAAAAGGACAATGCTTTTTGTGCCTTTTAAAGTGTGTTTATTCCTAATGTTTAACGTTTACAATTTGCCTGCGTGTTAATTTTTGTACAATAAATGACTCTTGTCCGTCGAATGTGGATCCAAATTTGCAACTTGATCTGCCCTATTTATAATTTGATTTCTCTTACACAGCTTGCGCAAACGAGCTACCTGCGGCTCTTCCTCCAGGCCAAACGTGACGAAATACCATCAGTTTTTCCATAACTGTCGTATCCCTGCTGTAGTATCTAGTTTCATATATGGTATACAGTGCTCCCTCCCTACAACGACCCTCTCAATAACGATTCCCTCCTTACAACAACGCATGTCACACTTTCCGAAACAACAAGGCTCCAGAAACAACTTTTTTTTCCATCGTATTTTCTTTATGCCTCCATCAAACCCTATGTTGTGACCACTCTTACAAAGTGACGATTCTATAGAGTGGTCACAGCATAGGGTTTGATAGAGGCATAACGGTTTTAGTTATCGAACTACACCTTATCTAGGGATCTGCAAACAAGCTAATTATGTTTGATTTCCCCTCCCTATAACAACTCCCTCTGAACAACACATACAATCTTTGTATCCCACCGGGTGTCGTTGTATAGAGGGAGCACTGTAATAGATACTCGTAGAATATCCAGAATAACCCTTTAATTCCTCCATGAATATTCTTATAAGAAATTATAACGTCATGAATTTGATTGATTTGTATAATAGCTCATGAACACAGGGATTTTAGCCATGGCAGTAACTACAGAATCATATCTATACTATATCAGTAGCAAACAGTGCCGACCCTGATCAGACGGCTCCTATAGGAGCTGGGTCTACTGTGTTTGCAAAGGCGTATTTATGGACTAAAGACTTAAGCGGACATTAAACGGTTTTCTAAAACAGGTGGTTGCTTAACACAGGACAAAAGTGACACAGAAAGCTCGTATAGAAGCTTTCTGCAATAATTTTACCCTGCATTAAACAACCGCCTACTTTTTAAGACTCATATGTTCAATTAATAAATGACCGCTTAAGAGAGATTCTACCATACATCCAGTACGACAAAGGCGTAGAAAGGCGTATGTATGGAGTAAAGAGTTAAGCGGACATTAAATGGATTTCTAAAACAGGTGGTTGCTTAATGCAGGACAAAAGTGATACAATGTACTGAAAGTTCGTATAGGAGCTTTCTTCCTCGGAAGATCAACTTATTGTAGCAGATGACAAGTATCTAGTCTGCAAAGTGTTAACTCTTTGCCTGATGCATATTCATGAAAGGAATAATGACGTCATGAATATTCAATAGCTGAAGTGTTACAGTAAAACCTCTCTATAACGGCGATTAAATTGTGTTAATTACAGCAAAACCTCTCTATGACGGCCACTAAAAGTATGTTAATTACAGTAAAACCTCTATAACGGCCACTAAATTGTGTTAATAAAAGTAAAACCTCTCTATAACGGCCACTTAATTGTGTTAATTAGTTGATATTTAGGGCAGACGGCTGCTTAAAGCAAGGTGAAAGTAAAACAGAATGCTCCTATATAGGAGCGTTCTGTTTTACTTTCGCCTTGCTTTAAGCAGCCACATGCCTTTAACACAAACTACTTGATGTAATTTAGTGGTCGTTATAGAGAGGTCCAACTGTATATACATGAAAACAGGATGTTTTGGCCATAGCAGAAACTGTAGGCTTATATCCATGTAACTCCTTAACCCATTACCTCATAGGCTATTGATATATTTAGATTTTCGCCTGTAGGGTAACCCTGGAAAAGTCACAACTCCAATATTAGAATCAAAACGATCTTTATTGGTGTAATCAGTATTACAGCAGAAATGCAAGTGTCTACATGTATACATCATATACATAACATACAACTTAAGAATATTGTAGATGCGAGGTCATGCTTTCAGCTCCTATTCTATAATAGCTTTAAGAAATACAAAGGGGAATAACTCAGATGGGAATTTAATTTGGTAGAACTCACTTGGCTGTGAGAGGCAACTGAACCCAATTACTACTATTTGTATTTACTATTAAAAACTATCATTTTAGTGGCACACTTGGATGCTCAGTGCATCAAAGTCTTTCACTGTTCTATTCTATTCAATTCTAATGTGAGAGCTGGAAGCACAGACCTATTACAGTATATCCACATCCTACAACTATATTGATAATCAAGTACCTAAGGACATTAAGTATTTATATTAAATACGGTAATTAAAGTCAGTATTAAGATTAAAGTATCGAGAGAAAATCTGTCCTAGAAATAACTGTTTGCATCCAGATAAGTGTAACATATCACACATTGATATTTAGTAGACATGACTCATGATATTCCGATTCATATTACACAAATCCGAATATCATGTTCACCGAACTAACTGACTAGATACTAAAATACAGTTTGTATCCTGATACCATGGTTTGCGATAAATGGCAGATTCTCATTAACACAATACTTCAGAATGTCTTAATTTGTAACAATGTTGACCATCAAATAAACATACACAATTTATACAGTAGTTAATGCCATCACTTAGATTAAAGTATCAAGAGAACTTAATCTGGGAATAACTGTTTGCATCTAGATCATTGCAACATACAGGTACCACAAATCAACATACAGTTTCCACAACTCATGACATTTCGATTCATATTCCACAAATCCAAATATCATGTTAACGGAAATAACTGTCCAGATAATAAAATACAGTTTGTACCCTGATACCACTGTTTGCTATAAATGGCAGGTTCTCATTAACACATGTAATGAGAACTTTGTTTGCAAACAATTTTGACCATTAAATTAATGTACGCAATTCACAATTCGGTCAATATTATAGATCCAGATCATGAAAAGTTCATACAGAAACATCGGCACATACGATATGATTTTGTGGCATTAACATAGTACACATTCAATATGATTCAGTATCATTGAGGCAAGACAGTATGCACAAAGTTGCTACTTAAAAATAATTGATAAGCTAAATTTAGAATTTGCACAGAAATTCAAAATACAGTGTTAGGTTTTGCACTGACAGTCTTGCCTCAAAAATTTACAAACATACAAGATATTCACAAAAATAGAGAAAGAAAATAACCTTACCTGGAAAAGTCACAACTCCAATATTAGAATCAAAACGATCTTTATTGGTGTAATCAGTATTACAGCAGAAATGCAAGTGTAATGCAGCTGCATTTTGCTGAGGTATAAATGGGTGACTTTCCCGGTAGGTGCTAATTGTTTCCCGGCTGGCTGTCCGGCGTTCTCTCCTTGACCAGACGTTCAGAGTTCTTGGTCACAGCAATCTTAGCTTATTACTAATTAACCCCCATGAAGAATTTGTTTGTGCAGCACACTCTCAAGGTGATATGGACACCCTAAGAGTTTTGAAACACATTTGGTGAGTGAGACAGCAATCATCTATTTCATGTACTTCAAAGGCTTAGGCGCCAATGACTGTCCACTGCTAATAAGTAACAGGCTTGCACAATCTAATTTCCATAGTGCACATATGTAGATCAATCTGTGGCACCAAGTAATAATCTGCTATGTTAATTTCTCCAATTACCAGCCAGTCAGGACAAAATTTACTTTCAAGGCGAGACTAAGACTATATTTTACAGTAATAATTATTTGAATTAAACTTTGAAAGTTCATATAGAATATAGTTATTGTTGCAGTTTGTTATATAAAATATTAATATGAAATCATTATGTAATTGTTATGCCATAATATTTGTAGAATATTTGCAGCATAACAATACCCTTCTATTCCAACAACTTTCGACCCGAAAGTTTAAAAAAATGAAATGGAAGCAATACCTTTGTCCTACTTACAAGTACAAAACAAACTGCAACATTACAAAGTAATTTGGAAAACAATAAACACATGTATCAATGAATCAAGCAAACATAACATCGACAAGATGATAATATACAAGTATAATACAATGTTGCAATGTAAGCATCTTTCAAGTCTTGTTTCAAGAGCTTATGTTATAGGCTTATCATTGTCTATTTTTGTTAGACTGTCATTCCATTTTAAGTGTCCAAACATTTTGAAATTTGACACATTAACCATTAAACAGTTCAGGCAGAGGCAATTCAAAAGTATGCAACCAGTTTTCAGGTGACGGATCCATGGTTCCTGTTTCCTTGAAAACAACTCCATAGTTTAGTCTCTGGACAGTATCAGATGCTGATTCAGTGTCTCCAACAGAATTAAGAACAAGGACCACATCAAGACTATCAGGACCGTCTGCATGACACCTTACCCTACAATTTATATAAAAAAAATAATGTAGACAAGCAGGGTTGAATGGCGGCCAACCATTCTGTAGCACTTAAAGACAACAAATAAAATATTTGTTAAGGGTTAGCCTGACTACATGAAAAGCCGAATGGTATGCAATATAATTGTTAAAAAAAACCCTAATCTGTTGCTGCAGCAAATTTGGTGTCAATACAGTCTGACTGAAGCCGGATATATCCAATACTCCCAACTGTTTATTGAGACTAAAACAAGGAGTAGTGGTTGAGTTACTTAGTTATTTGCGTCTTTAGACCTGAGCCAGTATTTGGCGGTGTGAGTGGGACGCCGCTTCTTTTGAAGTTCACGTCTCACAGTGAACTCTTGAACAGAGTTCGGATCACACTCCTCGAGAGGAACCCAAGTCTCACTGTGTTCGAACTGATACCATTTCTGGTCATTTCCACTTTTAACTTTAACAATCTTTCCCGCTTTAAGTTGAGGTTTAATGGATTTTTGTTTCCTATCACTTTTAATCTTTTTGCATTTTTGACCTTGTGTTGAGTTTGGTACGGTTTCAGGTTCCTTGTCAGGAATCTGAGACGGGAGAGGGTCTCTGTACCTTTTAAGTTTACTGAAGTTAACTAAGGTCTTCAATACTTCATTTGTGTCACATCTTGCAAGACGACACGTGTAATTTGGTCCTAGGTCAACAACATAGAATGGACCTCTGTATTTTGGACACAGTTTTGGGGATAGCCCCTTTACAACTTTTTCAGTTTTGAAAAGAACTTTATCCTGAATATTAAATTTAGGGTCTTTTGCTTTCAGATCATGCCTGTGCTTAGACTTTTCTTGAGAACTTTTCATGTTTTCCCCAGCAATTTCTTTAGCAATTTTGATTCTGTCCAAAAGATTCTCAAAATATGCTTGCGCATCTTTGCCCATACTAGTTCTTGGAATAAGAGACGTATCTATTGGTAGATTCATCTCTTTCCCAAAAAGTAGATAGAACGGACTCAGCTTTGTTGACTGAGTGCATGGAGACATCCTACACGCCATCATGGCTGCTGGTAAGAGTGAAGGCCAATTTGTTTGCTCTTTGTTAATGTAACTTCTGAGAATTTGAGCCAAAGTAGAATTCAGTCTTTCACATGTTGAATTTGTCTGAGGATGATAGGCACTTGTGTGATGCCTGGTTATGTCAAACATTTCAGACAGAGCCTTGACCAAGGTAGACATAAAGTTTCTACCTCTGTCAGACACAAGAACTCTTGGTGCACCATATCTAGCGATTATTTCAGCAAAGAGAACCGTGGCGACTTCCTTTGCCTCTTGAGTCCTCAGTGGGTGAGCCTCACTCCACCGAGTAAAACTATCTACAACTAGCAAAACGTACTGAAACCCTTCTTCAGATTTAGGCAATGGCCCAAGAATGTCCATATGCCATCTTTCAAAAGGTTCAGCAATTGGCATATTTGTCAATGGAACTGGATGTAGGCGACGGTTCAATTTGGATGTTTGACATGTTTGACACGACTGAACATAATCAAAAATATTCTGATAGTATTTTGGCCAAAAGAATTTTTGTTTGATAGCTTCAAATGTTCTGTTAGAGCCTAAGTGACCTCCACCTGCCAGGCAGTCATGATAACTTCGTAACACATCATCACGAAGTTCTGTTGGGACTGCCAATTGATAGATAATTCTGTCAGCAGTGGGAATGCCCTTTGACCTAGATTCAAATACATGATATAATGCTCCATTTTTGAGAATGTATTGTTGCGATTCTGCAATGGTTTTTCGCATTAAGCCTTCAATTTCAGGAATAGTTCCAAATGCTAGGTAGTTATAAATGTGTTTGAAATCTTTGCACTGTCTTTGAAGAGAAATGACTTTGGACTCTTCAAGGGTAATCCTGTCAGAATGAAGCCTAAAATCAGTCTCAATTTCAAAGTTAATTTTCTGAGTACCAGCATCACCTGCTGGCATGTTCGGAGCAGTGACCACTTCTGTTCGAGCACCCCCTACCTTTGCTATGAAAGAGGAATCAAACTCAAGAAAAACTTCTACATGAGAAGGCTTATCCTCACAGACTTTGTTATCTGAAATTTTGGTGTCATTTTCTTGATCATGATTGTTCAACAAACTATTTCCAGATGAATGTATATTCGTGACTGATATAGTTTCAGTGCTGGAATTAGTTTGTACTGTATCGTAGGTTCTCCTAGACAAACAATCTGCATTTCTATTAGCACTTCCCTTCTTGTAAACAATTTCATAATCATAATTTTGTAAAAATAGAGACCAACGTCCTAACTTTCCTGTTAAGTCTTTAGATTTGCCTAGAAACTGCAGTGCACTATGATCTGTGTAAACAATGAACCTTTTATGTGACAGATACTCTTTGTACTGTTTGATACCTTCAATGATTGCCAGACATTCTTTTTCTGAAACAGTCCATTTTTGTTCGGCTTTGTTTAAAGATCTACCACCGTAACATATGACTTGTTCTTTTCCAAACGCGTTTTTCTGCCCCAAAATGTAAGCAATAGATACATCACTGGCATCAGTCGTAAGGATAAATTCTGCGTTCATGTCTGGATAGACCAAAACTGGTGCTGTTGTAAGAGCACGTTTTAATGTTTCAAATGATATATCACAGTCCTCATTCCATTCAAAAGTTTTATTTTTCTGTAATAACCGATTTAGCGGAGCTGCCTTTTTAGAGTACTCGGGTAGGAATTTCCTGTAGTAATTACAGAGTCCTAAGAAAGATCTGACCTGTTTCTGAGATTTTGGAACTGGAAATGAATTGACAGCATCAATTTTAGCTTTATCGGCAGATACCCCATCTTTTGATAAAACATGGCCTAAGTAGTGCACCTTTGGAACGGCAAAATGACATTTGCTAGCTTTTAGTTTTAGACCAGCTTCCCTGAGTTTCCCAAACACCATATCTAAATGCTGCAAATGCTCTTCAAATGTTTGAGAGAAGACCAAAATATCGTCAATGTAGCAAAGTACATACTTCCAATTTAAATCTCTGAGTATGTCTGACATGAGGTTCTGAAAACTCAAGGGAGCATTTCTGAGACCAAATGGCATGCGTTTAAACTCAAAGATGCCATCATGACTAATAAAAGCAGCTTTGTGTTTAGTTTCAGGATCTAGTGGTATTTGCCAAAAACCAGAAGCTAAGTCTAATGTAGAGAAAAACTTTGCTTTTGCTTCTCCTATTGCATCAAAAACTGATTCTAGACGAGGCAGTGGATAAGAAATCGGCTTAGTGATGGAATTCAATTTTCGGTAATCAACTGCAAATCTAAAGCTTTTGTCTTTCTTTTGAATCAAAACAATAGGCGAATGCCACATGGAATTAGAAGGTTCTATTATATCATTCTTTAACATTTTGTTTACCTCATCTGTTGCAACCTTTTTCATAATTGGATTTTGCCTATAAGCAGGTAATTTGACAGGACCTTGACCAGGGATAGTTTCAATCCTATGGGTACACAGGTTTGTTTTACCCACATCATGTGACCCAATAGAGAAAAGATTACGGTTTGAATCAAGGAGCCTGAGCAATTTCGATTTCTGATTTCCATTTAAATCGGAATTTTCTAATTCAAAGTCAATGCTATTTGACTCTGACCTTTCAGTTTGTTTCGATTCTGAAACAGTAGCACAACAGGGAATGTTTGAATCATTACAGTCATCCAAAGTTTGAATATTATTATCAATAATGCCATGAGCGGTAGCCACTATACTGCCTGGGATAAGTTTGACTGATTCTTCTCCAGGATTTAAAATTCTAATAACAGCTTTTCTTCTTGAAATTTTTACAAGACATTTAGCACCAACTAATTGTTTTTCATTTAAGCACTCTGTTGGTTCAAGAAGGACTACTTCACCGTGTTTCCTACGAGAAACAAAAACAGGAATGTCTACTTGGGATCTGGCAGGAACAGCTATATATTTTAGTGTTTTGGCAACGCCTTCATTTGAACTATTTATTTTCGTTTCCAATGTCCTATCTTGAATGTAAACAGTCTTGGACTTAAAGTCAATCTCAACATTATGTTTCTCCAAAAAGTCAAGACCTAGTATCATTTGCTGTTGCAGTCCTCTCACTACATAAAAATCACAGTCCAGGAGCACATTTGCAATATTTACAGAAATTCTGACCTTTTTGACAACATCCAACTTAATTCCGCTGACACCTCTTACGGCCGAAATGTCAGAAGAACCAAGTTCAGTGTATTGGACTTTAGATTTTAACAAATATTTCTCAGATAAGCATGAGATTCCAGCACCACTATCTAAGAGACAGTTAACATTTGTAGCACCTAATTTGCATAGAATTGTGTTTCTTTGTATACTAGTTATGACAGAAACAGTAGCCTGATCATTTGATTTAGCACCTTTGGGAGTAATTTTGGACCCTTTAGAAAATTTAGTTGACTTGGGCTTAGCACAATTAGTAATATCTACTGGGGAGTGCCCATTCACAAGCTCAGACTTATGAACAGGCTCGCACCTTCATTGATTATTGCTCTGGAAACTAGACTGAGAAAAATGCCTACCTTCATAGCCATTGTACTGTCCTCTCTGGGGATTTGGGTGCCGCTGGTCCCTCGGCTGCTGGTTCTTGTACCTTTCTGGGTGGTAAGATGGAGGCTGCTGGTTCTGGTACCTTTCTGCGTGGTACTGTTGAGGTTGTTGGTACCCTTGAGGTTGTCGGTGGTTTTGGGGTTGTCGCCTGCCCTTACGATGCTGGTATCCATTTCCAGATGGTTGATAGTTTCGCCGGTCGTCCCTAGGGTCGGGTCCAGAATTGGTTTGCTGGCTCTTTCTCATCTGGTCCAACTCAAGTTTGAGTTGGGCTAGTTGTTCCAGCACAACACTTTCAAACTGCGACTGGTGGAAAGTCGCTACAGAGGCAGTAGATGACATGTTCAGTGTCTCTTCTGCAAGCAGGCAGGCTCTTCTGGTGGCTTCTAAGGTTGCTGGGTTTTGCGGCATCACTATTGTTCTCAAGTCATCTCGCAACCCTCGGATGGCGATACCTTTGACCCACTCCTCAGTGAGGCCATTTGGTTTGCATTTACATAACCGCAAAAAGTAATCCTGCACAGATTCACTTGGCGCTTGTTTTATGGCCATAAAATCCATGGAGTTTGTCGGTTGAAACCGGGCCTCAAACATCTGTCTGAGCAGGGCGAATGTCGGTGGCACCGTGATCCCATCATACCACGCCCAGGCATGCTCAGTGAGATGGAAGGGGAAGTCTGCCATCTTGTCACTTTCATGTGTCAGTTTGTAGTATGCACAATACCTATCGTACCAAGACAGCCATCTTTTTGGGTCTTGGTTGATGCCACTGAAAGCCTCTAGCTGGTGTCTTGGCGACGAAGCAGCGAGTAAGAAGGGTGTAGGCCTAGTACTTGTGCTCATGGTAGTGCTGCTACTGCTGCTTGACCTAGCAACTGACGGAGAAGCTGGTGCTGGCGAACTTGCTATGCTCGAGCTGAATGACTGGTCCATGACAGCAGTGGTTGTTGTTGGCACTGGTGCTGTGGCTAGAGGTGATGTCTGTAGGGTGGTTAGCTGTTCTACTGGGTGATTTCCATGGGTCCTGAGGTAGTATCGGTTTTCGGGTTTCATACTGGATCGAACCTTGTACCCCACCACTTGATATATTTAGATTTTCGCCTGTAGGGTAACCCTGGAAAAGTCACAACTCCAATATTAGAATCAAAACGATCTTTATTGGTGTAATCAGTATTACAGCAGAAATGCAAGTGTCTACATGTATACATCATATACATAACATACAACTTAAGAATATTGTAGATGCGAGGTCATGCTTTCAGCTCCTATTCTATAATAGCTTTAAGAAATACAAAGGGGAATAACTCAGATGGGAATTTAATTTGGTAGAACTCACTTGGCTGTGAGAGGCAACTGAACCTAATTACTGCTATTTGTATTTACTGTTAAAAACTATCATTTTAGTGGCACACTTGGATGCTCAGTGCATCAAAGTCTTTCACTGTTCTATTCTATTCAATTCTAATGTGAGAGCTGGAAGCACAGACCTATTACAGTATATCCACATCCTACAACTATATTGATAATCAAGTACCTAAGGACATTAAGTATTTATATTAAATACGGTAATTAAAGTCAGTATTAAGATTAAAGTATCGCGAGAAAATCTGTCCTAGAAATAACTGTTTGCATCCAGATAAGTGTAACATATTACACATTGATATTTAGTAGACATGACTCATGATATTCCGATTCATATTACACAAATCCGAATATCATGTTCACCGAACTAACTGACTAGATACTAAAATACAGTTTGTATCCTGATACCATGGTTTGCGATAAATGGCAGATTCTCATTAACACAATACTTCAGAATGTCTTAATTTGTAACAATGTTGACCATCAAATAAACATACACAATTTATACAGTAGTTAATGCCATCACTTAGATTAAAGTATCAAGAGAACTTAATCTGGGAATAACTGTTTGCATCTAGATCATTGCAACATACAGGTACCACAAATCAACATACAGTTTCCACAACTCATGACATTTCGATTCATATTCCACAAATCCAAATATCATGTTAACGGAAATAACTGTCCAGATAATAAAATACAGTTTGTACCCTGATACCACTGTTTGCTATAAATGGCAGGTTCTCATTAACACATGTAATGAGAACTTTGTTTGCAAACAATTTTGACCATTAAATTAATATACGCAATTCACAATTCGGTCAATATTATAGATCCAGATCATGAAAAGTTCATACAGAAACATCGGCACATACGATATGATTTTGTGGCATTAACATAGTACACATTCAATATGATTCAGTATCATTGAGGCAAGACAGTATGCACAAAGTTGCTACTTAAAAATAATTGATAAGCTAAATTTAGAATTTGCACAGAAATTCAAAATACAGTGTTAGGTTTTGCACTGACAGTCTTGCCTCAAAAATTTACAAACATACAAGATATTCACAAAAATAGAGAAAGAAAATAACCTTACCTGGAAAAGTCACAACTCCAATATTAGAATCAAAACGATCTTTATTGGTGTAATCAGTATTACAGCAGAAATGCAAGTGTAATGCAACTGCATTTTGCTGAGGTATAAATGGGTGACTTTCCCGGTAGGTGCTAATTGTTTCCCGGCTGGCTGTCCGGCGTTCTCTCCTTGACCAGACGTTCAGAGTTCTTGGTCACAGCAATCTTAGCTTATTACTAATTAACCCCCATGAAGAATTTGTTTGTGCAGCACACTCTCAAGGTGATATGGACACCCTAAGAGTTTTGAAACACATTTGGTGAGTGAGACAGCAATCATCTATTTCATGTACTTCAAAGGCTTAGGCGCCAATGACTGTCCACTGCTAATAAGTAACAGGCTTGCACAATCTAATTTCCATAGTGCACATATGAAGATCAATCTGTGGCACCAAGTAATAATCTGCTATGTTAATTTCTCCAATTACCAGCCAGTCAGGACAAAATTTACTTTCAAGGCGAGACTAAGACTATATTTTACAGTAATAATTATTTGAATTAAACTTTGAAAGTTCATATAGAATATAGTTATTGTTGCAGTTTGTTATATAAAATATTAATATGAAATCATTATGTAATTGTTATGCCATAATATTTGTAGAATATTTGCAGCATAACACTATTTTAGTCCCATCCTCTTTGAATAAATCTACCGAAAGGGAGCTCGTTCTAGAAAAAAGGAACATTTTAGAATTGTGTAGTTTTTTAACCAGTGTGATAAATAGATCGTTAGCTTTCTGTATAACTTTTGTCCAGCATTAATGCTCTATTTATCACAATTGTTTCAAAAAGTGACTTTTACAGAGGCATCAAAAGGCGCCAATATGAGGGAGTGGGTTTAGCAAACAGAACTACCGTAGGCGTCTGATCTGAGTCTACACTGTTTTCAAAATTAATGCGTTAAAATGCGCCTCTTCGAGATAAAGCGTTTAAATGGTCCATATTATGTCTTTCAGTCATCAAGACAGAATTCTCTATATATAGCAAATAGGATTCCAATAACACTATCAGAACAGATCCAATTACAAAACTCGAGTCGCATCAACTAACACAAAATGGCTTTCATTATCTGAACACCTGATCAGAACCTGACTTGTTTCATTCTTGTTCAGTTGTCAGTTTGTCAGCGAAGAAATAGAGTGAGTGAAGACTAACCCTGATGAATATTCATGTATGATATGTAATGTCATCGTGAATATTTATTAGTTGCGTTTTATAATGGTTTATTTTATACACATGAACTTTTGGTATTGGTAGAACTGTAGAGTCTGGTCATGTATAAAATTTCAAAAGCAAACACAGTAGACCCTGATCAGACGGCTCATACAGGAGCCGTTTGATCTGGGTCTACTCTGTTTACAAATGCACGAAAAAGGCATGAAAAAGCGTATGTATGAAGGGGAAGGTTAGAATGACGGGCCGGGGTCATCAGGATCTGAACAGTTTCACATTCAGATGTATGGTGGAAGAAAAAGACAATATAGCTGATGATAAGACAAAATTTTGAGCTGGCAAAATTTATAGACGGGAGTCTGAACGCACAAAAATGACCCCCAGGCTAAAGGGTAATGACAAGTCTAATGAAATGTTGTTAACCCGTGCCTGCTGTGAAAAAAATAATGTCTGCTTAAATTTTGAGCTGGTGCAATTCCATTTCGTTCAAGCTTTGGGCAAACTTTTGACTAAATGTCAAACATTGTGGACCCTGGTGAGACGTCGAGTAACTCGGGTTTTCATCTGGATACAACCTGTTCTCAAATGCGTATCGGTTCGCGGATAGCGGGATAAGTGTCAATGTTTTTCAGCTGTCAACGATAACACAAGAACTGAGTTACTAGCTTGACAAGAGTGGTCCTTTAACCCTTTCCCTCATACAAACGTGTTTTCACGCATTTGCAAACAGAATAGACCCAGATCAGACGGCTCCTAGAGGAGCCGTCTGATCAGGGTCTACTCTGTTTGCTATTAGAATTTGATAGATCTGTTTCTTTACTTTCTAAAATGTCTACAATGTTCAACCTTCAAGAATTCTTTATAACAATTGTGTTAATGAATATTCAGTAGGTACTGAAAATTGGCCTAAATATAGAACAGGGAAAGGGTTAAGGATGAATAATTGATCGGTCTGAGACTGACGGGTATTAGAATAAAGAATTGCATACGGTAAAACCTCAGCAATCCGAATTGATAGTAGCTTTTTAGACAGATGGCTACGTAACCCATTCCCTCATATTGCCGCTTATGTAAAAATCACGTTTTGAAACCATTGTGATCAATAGAGCATTTGCACCATATGATGAGCAAATGCTAGAGATATTTATCACAATGGTTTCAAAACAACACGATTCTAAAACATTTTATTTTCTCTAATGCTCCTTTTCAGTAGAGGAGCTATCTGCATGACTTTCACCCTACATTAAGCTGCTACCTGTCATAAAGACCAATTATGATAGGCACCAGAGTGTTCGCATTATCGATAGTTTACTGTACTAAGTCGTTATTTCTATTGTCCTGGAGATTTAGAATCGAGGCTCTACTGGTTTAACACTTGCCCCGCTGTGAAAAAACGTCTCCTTAAATTTGGATTTCGTACAATTTTAACTACAGTAAAACCCCGCCAATACGACCACCTAAAAGAGGTATAATTATGGGTGCTAGATGCAGGTGGTAGCTTAATGCAGGACAAACGTAATGCAGAAAGCTCCTAGATGAGCTTTCTGCATTACTTTTCCCTGCATTAAGCAACCACCTGCTTATAAAGACAACCATGTGTATTTATTAAGTGGTCGCATTAGAGGGGTTCTACTGTACATGTACTTCCGATTCCGAACATTTATTCGGCGTCTCATCTTGATGAAAACTCTTTAACAATGTAATATTTTTACTTGTCCATAACATTGGCTATGATAAGAAGTCTTATTGATACATCAGACATAGTAGTTATTCTGTCTCAAACGAAGTTTACAGGGTACGGTGGGATAAGAGTAAACACGACGTTCGGTTGGTCCGGTCCGATTGTTGGTAGGTCGGTCTGTTGGTTGCACTATTTGTAAATAACTACTGCCAGGATTTCGATGAAATTTCATGATCCAAAGGGGAAGCGCATATCGTTACAAGGCTACAGTAGGATGGTGCTGTATGACCCCTTTATCTATAAAACATATATGACAAAACTCTAAACATCGCTTGTGTGGGGGAGGGGTATTGATCATGTTCAGTGATAATTCTTATTTCTATTCTCGATGTCATGATCTACACTGTTTGCAACGCATATTATGGACTTTCTCTAATGGGTTGTTCTTGTCTCCCTTAGAATCGCGTTAACCCCGCCCCCCCCCCCCCCCCATGAATATTTACGTAAGAAATAATGACGTAATGCATATTAAGTGGATTAATTTGTTACAATAGCACATGGACACAGGAAGTTTCAGCCATGGCAGAAACTGAAGAATCATATCCTATATCATATCATAAGCAAACAGGGCAGACCCTGGTCAGACGACTACTATAGGAGCCATCTGATCTTGGTCTACTCTGCTTGCAAAGGCATAGAAAGGCTTAATTATTGAGTAATGGGTTAAGATCACCACCTAATGAATAGCAGGTGACTTCTTAATGCAGGATGAAAGTAATGCAGAAAGGAGCTTTCTGCATTACTTTCATCCTGCATTAAACCACCACCTGTATTTACGGCCCAGAATTAGACACTGTCTTGGTGGCCGCTTTAGAATGAGTTTACTGTATTTTCAGCTTTCAAAACATGCACACTGTATCCAGATTATGTCACATTGAGTCGAAAACTTAATTGATCAATACTAATGTCTTTAGATCGCGGCATGGTGAATTATTTATCATTCTTTATTTTATTACGAGGTTGTTAATTTCGCCACAAATGAGATTTTTACGATTAACACTCGGGACCTTGAGGTGCCAGACAATGATTTCCTTTTATCATCTATTTATGATCTATGATGATACCAGCATATTCAGAGGAAATCCAAGTAAACTTGTTTATATACATATTTATCCTCAAAACCTTATTTTGTTGGTATTTCCCGCGTTTGCTTGGGGAATAAGGAGCTATCTGATCTGGATCTACACTGTTTGCAAAAACATTAAAATGCGCCTCTATGAAGTAAAGTATGGACACCTGAGCTACAGATAAAGGTGCGTACCCAAATACTCAAATCAGCATCTCTCCACCAAACCCTATACTGTGTGCACTCTTTAGAATCGTCTCGAAGCGACGTTTGGAGGAGAAATACTTTGAAAAGTTTTAACCCTTTCCTCCATAAATACGCCCATCTACGCCTCTGTAAAAGTCACTTTATGAAACCATTGTGATAAATAGAGCATTTGCTCCTACAGGAGCAAATGCTCTATTTATCACAATAGTTTCAAAACAACACGAGTCTAAAACAAAATTCCTTTTCTCTAATGCTCCTTTTCAGTAGACCAAAATGGTCCTTTTCAGTAGATTTATTCAAAGAGGTTGAGTCTAAAACAGCCTATGAGGTAATGGGTTAATGCAGGTTGACATGAGCAAATCCTCTATTTATTACAATGGTTTCAAACTACAAAATTCTAAATTTTTCCTTTTCTCTAGTTAATGCTCCTTTTTGGTAGATTCATTCAAAGTGGTTGGATCTAAAAATAGCCTATGGAGGAATGTGTTAATTTACGCATCTTATCTGCATGGACCTCTGCAAGTAAAACGCATTTGTGAATCAGTAATAATCATTCTTGATCAAGAATAAAATATTATTGCGACATCACAAACACATACAGAACCAACGGGAACCAATAGGAACATCACTGGGGAATAAGTCGACCTACCGCCGAATACGAGTACTTGCGAATTGTACGGAACAAAAATCACACGACGTTATCGTTATTTTACAATTTTAAGTGATTATGAAGTTATTTCATTTTATTTCCTTCCGTTAAACAGTTTATATGCGAGCAGAGCAGACCCTGATCAGACGGCTCTAACACTCTAACTAGAGACGTTTGATCTGAGTCTACTCTGTTGGCAGATGAGTGAAAGGAAGTATTTATGGATTAAAGGGTTAAAATTAAATAGGATAAAACAAAATAAAAATAGCAACTATCCTACAATGAATATTCATGCAAGAAATAATGACATCATGAATATTTATTAGCATTTTTATCATAATGGCATATGCACATTTAAGAGTTGATGGTTTTCGTAGAAACTGTATAGTGATATCTTTTGTAATTTCATATGCTAACAGTGGAGACCCAGATCAGGGTCCATGCTTATAAAGCTTTTAGTTGAGTCTGAGTTTCGTTCTCAAGCTTTTGATTGGTCAGATTTGAGTTCTCAAGCTTTTAATTGGTCAGATTTGAGCCAAAGGCTCAAATCTGACCAATCAAAAGCTTGAGAACGTTCTCAGACTCAACTAAAAGTTTTATAAGCATGGACCCAGATGACTCCTGTAAGAGCCGTGTGATTGGGTGTACTCTGTTTGAAAATGCGTTAAAAGGCTTTATATGAAGGAAAGTTATATTAAAGTTAAAAGAAATGAAATATACATTTCTGAAGTCCTTAGAACTAAGCATGATGAATTAAAGATGGGCATATCTTTGTAATCGGCTACGTCACTGGTTATCCATTATGACGAATTTAGGCCGCTATTAAGATTTGAAAGATTTGCTAAAGATGTGCATCTGTGCATCCGTTTGAATTCCAATGGCCATTAACCGAAACTAACTCCAGATGTAATGTTGACACGCAAGGGGACTCTTGAGAATTTTAAACCAGGTCTTATTGTCTCTTTGTGATATTCGTGTTCAATGTATAACAACCAGTGAACAAGGGAATTGTTTTGCCATTTCAGAAAATGTATGATGAGATTAAGATTATTCCATAAGTAACCAGAGCATAGCATGACCAGGTGGATCCTGGTCTGGCTCTATTCTGTTTGCAAATGGTCTCTGTATAAGGTGAATGGTCAAGGCATTGATTAGACATCTAGTAATACGTCGATTCATCTTTGTTCAAACTGCTTACAAATGTTGTCACGAGTTTGTACTAATGTGCTATTAACTCTTGCGCTGCCAACTTTTGTCGTCTGCTACAAATTTCATTTTTCTAAATTTTTGTTCATAAAAAGTCACACTGTTTGGATCCTGATGAGACGCCGAGTGATCCGGTGTCTCATCTGGATCCAAGCTGTTTGCATAGGTAATTACAGATGCGACATTGGCAGCGAAAGAATTAACTATCGCCGTGCTTGGAAAAGAAAAACTCCAGTAGATCAGAATCTGATGAGACACGGTGTTACTGGGCGTCTTATATTAATCTAAGCTAAAAGGGTAGGGGCTACTCCTTTCCCTTTTGACTGTTCTATATTTAGTCAAAATGTCTTTACCTACTGAATATTCATGATACTTATAATGAAATATGAAAGGTGGAATATTGCAGCCATTTTAGAAACTAAAGAAATAGATATATCAAATTCCATTAGCAAACAGAGCAGACCCTGATCAGATGGCTCCTTTTGGAGTTGTCTGGTCTTGGTATACACTGTTTGCAGATGTGTGAAAAGGCGTTTATATGAAGGAAATGCTTAATAACTTACTTACAATTTACATAGTGTCTGCTACATCGTTGAACACCAGTTGATGATTATTACATCACACTTTTATTTATAATGCTCAATCCTCATAGCCATGTAGTTGACAATTTGTATTTCATACCTCATTTATATCTACAATGTCCAATGCCCATATCCATGAGGTTGATGATTTGTATTCATATACCTCACTTTTATTTACAATGTCCTATGTTCATATCCATGTATATGATAAGTTGTATTATTATTCCTCACTTTTATTTACAATGTCCTATGTTCATATCCATGTATATGATAATTTGTATTATTATACCTCACTTTTATTTACAATGTCCTATGTTCATATCCATGTGATTGATAATTTGTATTATTATACCTCACTTTTATTTACAATGTCCTATGTTCATATCCATGTATTTGATGATTTGTATTATTATACCTCACTTTTATTTACAATGTCCAATGTCCACACCCATGTAGTTAATAATTTGTATTATTATACCTCACTTTTATTTACAATGTTCTATGTTCATATCCATGTATATGATAATTTGTATTATTATTCCTCATTTTTATTTACAATGTCCTATGTTCATATCCATGTATATGATAATTTGTATTATTATACCTCACTTTTATTTACAATGTCCTATGTTCATATCCATGTGGTTGATGATTTGTATTATTATACCTCACTTTTATTTACAATGTCCTATGTCCACACCCATGTAGTTAATAATTTGTATTATTATACCTCACTTTTATTTACAATGTCCTATGTTCATATCCATGTATATGATAATTTGTATTATTATTCCTCACTTTTATTTACAATGTCCTTTGTTCATATCCATGTGGTTGATAATTTGTATTATTATACCTCACTTTTATTTACAATGTCCTATGTTCATATCCATGTATATGATAATTTGTATTATTATTCCTCACTTTTATTTACAATTTCCTATGTTCATATCCATGTATTTGATGATTTGTATTATTATACCTCACTTTTATTTACAATGTCCTATGTCCACACCCATGTAGTTAATAATTTGTATTATTATTCCTCTCTTTTATTTACAATGTCCTATGTTCATATCCATGTATATGATAATTTGTATTATTATACCTCACTTTTATTTACAATGTCCTATGTTCATATCCATGTATATGATAATTTGTATTATTATACCTCACTTTTATTTACAATGTCCTATGTCCACACCCATGTAGTTAATAATTTGTATTATTATACCTCACTTTTATTTACAATGTCCTATGTCCACACCCATGTAGTTAATAATTTGTATTATTATACCTCACTTTTATTTACAATGTCCTATGTTCATATCCATGTATATGATAATTTGTATTATTATTCCTCACTTTTATTTACAATGTCCTATGTTCATATCCATGTGGTTGATAATTTGTATTATTATACCTCACTTTTATTTACAATGTCCTATGTTCATATCCATGTATATGATAATTTGTATTATTATTCCTCACTTTTATTTACAATGTCCTATGTTCATATCCATGTATTTGATGATTTGTATTATTATACCTCACTTTTATTTACAATGTCCTATGTCCACACCCATGTAGTTAATAATTTGTATTATTATTCCTCACTTTTATTTACAATGTCCTATGTTCATATCCATGTATATGATAATTTGTATTATTATTCCTCACTTTTATTTACAATGTCCTATGTTCATACCCATGTGGTTGATAATTTGTATTATTATTCCTCACTTTTATTTACAATGTCCTATGTCCACACCCATGTAGTTAATAATTTGTATTATTATACCTCACTTTTATTTACAATGTCCTATGTTCATATCCATGTATATGATAATTTGTATTATTATACCTCACTTTTATTAACAATGTCCTATGTTCATACCCATGTGGTTGATAATTTGTATTATTATTCCTCACTTATATTTACAATGTCCTATGTTCATATCCATGTATATGATAATTTGTATTATTATACCTCACTTTTATTTACAATATTAAGTTTCCATAGCAATGTACGCGACAGTTTACATACAGATCTGATTTTGACACATGGTTAACCGATTCCCTCATAGCCTAAATTTAGATCCATTTGGAGCATTAACTAGAGAAAGGGAACAATTTAGAATTTTGTAGTTTGAAACCATTGTGATAAATAGAGCATTTGCTCCTATATGAGAGTCGCCAGAATGGACATATTTTGAGCTATTAGTCCTTTGTTACGCTGTTAAAAGTTGTCACTCATAATATATGCTATACGCGCACATTGATTAGCCGATGACGTTAAACCACGTGATAGAGAACTTGTGAATTTAGAAGTGTGAAGTTTGAAGTCTGAAGTCTGAACTATGAAGTTTGAATGTTCTATAAGATTTAATAGCATTTATTTATGAAGTCTGAAGAGAGAATTATCTGTTTAAACAAAATTTGGTCGCAGAAAACAATTAGACTTTTTGGTGCAGAAAGAGTTAAGATAGATTCTAAAGCACTTTTAAAGTTATTAACACAGTTTCAATGTGCTATTGTGGGGCCCCCATTTCCCACTTAAGAACTCTTTTACTGCCGAAGTCGCCTGAAAGCATCCTGAAATTGCGATTCCGTATGATGAAATAAATACTACAGGTCGTTGTGCCAGACCTTCACATCGTCACTCCTTGAAACAGGATGTCGTCTGCAAATATTACCGTCTGCTTTAATCTAAAAGTACAATTTTATGCCACGGTTCTTCAGAAAACAGTGTCAGGGTGTCAAACAGTTTGGATATTGGTGAAACCTCGAGTTACTCGGCGTATCATCTGGATCCAAACTGTTTGCAGAAGTTGTCACGAAATTCACCAGCAGAAAATGCTAAAAGCTAATTCACTTTTTTTATGCCATTCGAAGGATCCACTTACATGTTATCTTCACTAGCCATAATTTATGACAACATTGTAATTAAATCTAATGTCGTTGGAAAGAAATAATGATACAGCTTGCGATATTGACATATGGCGAAAACAGAAGACTTATAACCGCACAATAACGGAACCAATCGTCCCGTTAGAGTATTCAATTAAGTTAATGGGTTCGATTAAACAGCAATTTTATTGTGTCAACATCTGTCTTCTTGGACGTTATTCAGCACAATTTCTTAATAAGTATCTGCAAGTAATCTCATTTCGATAGACAAAGCAAATATTCTACTTAATTTTATCATACCTAAGTAGCTAATTTAAAAAGTGTAATTTGAGACTGAAGATGAAAATGTGCTAAGTGTACATTAAATTCCACCAGTGCAATGTTCAACTAAATAGAGGTCAAATTATGTCATGTCGCAGAGGCAGGTGGTAGCTTAATACAGGATGGAAGTTATACAGAAAGCTCCCGTAGGAGAGTTACTTCTACAGCAAACTATACAGCAGCTTTCTGAAATACTCCAGTCCCGCATTAGCAGCCGCCTGTTTTTAAATCCATCTATTTAGTCAGTAGTTACTTTAACCCATTCCCTCATGTTGACGCCTTTTGACGTCTCTGTAAAAAAGTCATTTTTTGAAACCATTGTGATAAATAGAGCATTTGCTCCATAGGAGCAACTGCTCTATTTATCACAATGGTTCCAAAACTACAAAATTCTAAAAGTTTCCTTTTTCTCTAGTTAATGCTCCTTTTCGGTAGATTCATTCTTAGAGGTTGGATCTAAAAATAGCTTATGTGGTAATGGGTTAAATGGGTGCTACTTTAATTGAAATTGTCACAGAATATTTTAAAGGTAGACATCGGAGTCTGATGTTGCATATTTACATCATACTGTTATTCACAAAAACGCATACGCGTGCTAAAACATCGCTATTGGCACTCTAAAGTTGAGTATGAAATATTAGACTTTATTATTATCTGCTTTTTAAGATTTGACTCGTTAATTTTTGTCTAGACCACAACTTCAAGGGCCTGAAAACTGATAGGAAAATACCTCACATGCTATGTTTCCCGCCAGACTTTCTTGCGCTTGAATTTATAGCCGATACAAAATTACATCTAGTGAAATAATCGTTAAATATTATCGTAAAACTTTATATTAGAGTATCTTATTGCAATAGTAAAGTTTGAGGGCTGTATTTTATTTACAGTGAACATGTCTTAAGCGGCCATCAAAATGAGGTCTAATTAAGGATCGATCTGAAAGGCAGGAGGCAGCTTAATGAACATCAAAGGTAGTGCAGAAAGCTCCTATATAACCTTTCTGCATTACTTTTTTCCCTGCATTAAGCAACCGCCTGCTTTTTAACACTGTTATATTCAATGAACAAATGTCCGCTTACGACAGGTTCTACTGTAGCATTCTTGTATAATCAAACTCCGATATGTGCCTTTAAAGTCTAGCAGCGGTAATAAATGACGCAATTACTAACACATATCGACTAACCCATTACCTGATGAATATGCATGAAACAATGACATCATGAATGATTCAAGCTCAATTTTTACAATGACACGTAAACGTAGTATAGTTTGGTAATGTCAGACTGTATAGAATCACAGCTATATAACGCCCTAAGCAAACAGAGCAGACCCTGGTCAGACGGCCCCTACAGAAGTCGTACGACCATGGTCTACTATTTGCAAACGCGTCACAAGGCGGCTATCAGGTTAAATGTAAATTGATAAGACCAATAGGTGTTATAATACATGTACTTTACCGAGTCAGAAGATCGGACTGCGCCCCAGGTGTTGCTTTAGAAAGAATGTCACCAATCATAAAAGCTTCTCAGTTATCTCCGTCAATTGCTATGTAGAATATCGAGCATTACAAGATAGCATGGAGATAGACCTCAATGGCCTATATAGATTCATACTTCAAAAAGTCAATCTGTATATGTCGGGAAATTAGATTACATCTTAACATGATATACACGTAGCTACTAATGAAACCACTTGTAAGCAGTTGTGCGTGACAAAATCTAAAGACAAAACAGTTCAGAATATTGAACATACAACACTATTCAACATGCAAGTTTTTAGACAGTGCTTACAATTTAGACACAGAATATTAAGCATTATACCCATAAAATTACACGTGTGAGTCAAGCAGGAAAAAACACATAAAACACACTATCGCCCGAACAGCACCATGATAAACAAGCAAATGTATATGCCTATCAAAAGACAAACAGAGGCGCACGAAGACATAACAAACAAACATGGGAGGTGGGGGGGGGGGGGGGGGTACCGCCTTGAAACGGTCAGTGACACTAGGGGATTTAAATGTCTTAAAAACACATTTGCAAACAAAGTTGACCCGGATCAGAGTGAGTCATCTAGTCATAGCCTATTCTGTTTTCTTGTTGAAAAATATAGATCTGATTCTAAAGGAGCCGTCTGATCTGGCTCTGCCCTATTTGCAGATGCGTGATAACACGTTTATATGAGGGAAAGGGTTATTGAGCACATGCCTAGCATGTGCTTTGACAATGAGTTTGCCGTGGTCGGTAGCTCTTTCAATAGCTTCTGCCATGTCCAACTATTCTTGTTTTCATCTGCTAATATAAAAAAGAATCAAATTAATATTCACGATGTAATTATTTCTTACATGAATATTCATGGCGTAAATGGTCAAAAATCATCACAGTAACAAACAGTTTGGATCCTGATGAGACACTTGTAACACATGGATCCTACAATTTACAGAGGTGACCACACATTTGCCATGGGGAGCGAACTTTTTTTAAGTGTAATTGTGTGCACTGCTTCAGGGTTGTTTCAACTGAACTCTTGTAAAAGGTGACACTATCATGGTTTTCTTCTCTCTGTCAAAATTAGTCTCCTAAGAGTGTTGTCTATTTCCGGATTAAAGGCGATGGTATTTAAAAGAAAACGCACCGAGCCTCAAAAAGTTTGATAGTAATAAATTAATATGCCGAGTAACACAGTGTCCCATCGGGATCCAAACTGTGTGTAAAGTTTATGACGTATTCGCATATGGAAGATCAAATGATAGTTTCTAGCAGGTCATCAATAGGTATTAATAGTTTCAAGTTCATGTATCTATATAAGTACTACATACTGTAAATATCTCTTGGGAGATAAAGTATCGATTCTATTAGCCCTAATATCACGTAATTTGAATTTTGACTGGAATAATAAGGATTAAGTATAAATTTCTGGCATTCATGCATATATGAACGCTCAAATTTAATATGACGTCCTTTGTGCTTCATTTAATCTGTGCGTAATTCGCCCAATGCTCATTATGCATAAATGCAAGAAAATTGTATACATTCAATCCTTACATATGAGACTTACGTGCCCGGTATTAAAAAGCGAGGATCATAATGAGACGTGTACTGTCACTTGGTGTCTATGGTGGACTTATGTATTATTTGACTTGTAAACTTTGTAATTCAAATTCATAAATTGCACATCTTGATGATTATGCGTATAATAGCAGTCCCTTAATATCCTTGAAATGTGACTTACAGCGACACACTCATATAAAAGATACGTAAATGGATCCTAGCTACTTTATTTCTCCGCCAAACGCTATAAACAAGCTCATAGGGAGCATAAATGGAAACGGCACCCTATCACCACCAAACAGGAGCGCCACGCACAAAAGGAAACGGCACCCTATCACCACCAAACAGGAGCGCCACGCACAAAAGGAAACGGCACCCTATCACCACCAAACAGGAGCGCCACGCACAAAAAGAAACGGCACCCTATCACCACCAAACAGGAGCGCCACGCACAAAAGGAAACGGCACCCTATCACCACCAAACAGGAGCGCCACGCACAAAAAGAAACGGCACCCTATCACCACCAAACAGGAGCGCCACGCACAGAAGGAAACGGCACCCTATCACCACCAAACAGGAGCGCCACGCACAAAAGGAAACGGCACCCTATCACCACCAAACAGGAGCGCCACGCACAAAAGGAAACGGCACCCTATCACCACCAAACAGGAGCGCCACGCACAAAAGGAAACGGCACCCTATCACCACCAAACAGGAGCGCCACGCACAAAAGGAAACGGCACCCTATCACCACCAAACAGGAGCGCCACGCACAAAAGGAAACGGCACCCTATCACCACCAAACAGGAGCGCCACGCACAAAAGGAAACGGCACCCTATCACCACCAAACAGGAGCGCCACGCACAAAAGGAAACGACACCCTATCACCAAACAGGACACAGCACAGCTACAGGACAAAACATAACGAACTGCAACGCACGAAAAGACATAAACACTTACCATATAAGGAACAGAGTAGACAGATGCACCGCCTTGGAACAAATAATAGCCAAAGAAGGTAACTAGGGGCTTAAAACGGGTTTGTGGGAACCCAACCATATGCTTATCCCACCTCACCAAAGTCACAGAATTATCGTACAAATCAACAAAAACCAGCAGACTGGGCAAACATTATATGCCCCCTTTGATCGGGGGGGGGGGGGGCTTCATATACAGACATCTTCACAGCATGAGTAACGACGCAAAGACAATATTCTAATAAACCGTAAAGCTGTGAAACAAGTGTCGCCATACACAACCATCCACGTCGACAAACAAGTGTCGTCATACACCAACCATCCACGTTGACAAACAAGTGTCGTCATACACCAACCATCCACGTTGACATTATAAAAGGTTGGAAATAAATACAAAAACGGGATTCTTAAGATGCAACTGTTTAATTGGAAAGAAAACAAAAAGATAACATGTACTCGATGACCAGTCAGAGACCATAGCAATTAATTTTGGGAATCATACGACAGAAACTTCCAGCTTCCTTTCTTCCGTATGTTAGTTTAAGAGGACGCCACCATAGAATATTAAGTTTTTCCCGTCGTCGCGCAGCATAGTACCCGACTGTAAAGGGGTCGAATACCAAGCATTAAATGCACTGCAGTATAAAGGGGTCATGACTCTTTCTAAAGAAACTCCTAATACGTGTGACAAACAAAGTATCAAAATATGCATGTCCAACACTTTTGCGAAGTTTGTAAACGACACATTGCATTTGCATTAGCTAATGAGCAGAACATTGGTGTAAACATTCAATAATAACAGAATCCCAATTGTTAAAAATAAGCCCTAGCAAAACGAATAAGATGAGGCATGTAAACCCCCGTAAGATGTAGCACAGGGATGAGGCATGTAAACCCCCGTAAGATGTAGCACAGGGAACATAGTTTACTAAGTTGAAGTCAAAGTCATCTTTTTTGTCATTACTTCTGGAAGAATCATTCCATTGTTTATAGATAAAAATAAATCTAAAAAGGCTGCAGATATATCGGAACTATTTACTTTATTAACTAGAGCTCTTTAGGGTAGATTAAGACTATCATAGAATCAAGGAACGGGTTATCAATATAAATATGTTGCCTTAATAAATTGACGTATTATTACAAGCACCGAAGGCATCTGCCTTTGAGTCGATTTTAAGGTTAAGCACAAAATGCCGCTCATAAAAACACAAAAACAGTCTGCAATTAAAAGTGCACAGCTGGTACCCATGTAAATACCAATGACTTGGCGATACAAGTATATAGAATTTCCGAAGCGTACAAATATATTTCTGACAGAAGGGTGATTGAATCAGAATATATAGAGTAGTGACAACAGAGCGTTTTGTGGCATTTGTACTAGAACACACCATTTTAGCTATGGGTCTGTGTTCATACGCATTCTCTTGTGGAGTAAAGAAGCAAACTATATCCAGACGAACATTGGAGTTCAGGGTTATTCTGGATGCTATTTGACACCAATTAATAGTTTGAATGAAACAATGCGTCGACACTTAACATGACCTTTGGCTCATTTTCATTCTTATATTTATCCCAGAATAATTTTGAAATTTTTCATTCTTGCAAGTCCTGTGCACTGAGCATAATTATAATTCAACATTTACATAGTGAAATACGACAACAGTTCTATATAATGAAACTTATATAAGGTAATTACATGTATAACCTCTTTAAATACTTATATTATATAATACAATGTATGTTGATGGTCAAATGTAATTCTTCTGTTGTTTGTTTCGGTGCTTTGCTCTGACATTTCAATATACCTTGGACATTTATCATACTGGTAGGTTTCCTGTGACGTATATTGACAGAGACGAAACAAATCCGCCAGCACCCATCCATCGAGACACATTATTCGACACAGATCTTAACACTTGCATTCTAAGAAACCATCGTCTGGAATAAAATATTGCCTGCTAAGATTATCAGAGTTCCTTTTCTTTCCATTTCTCGTCATAAATACATTCAGAATGTCAAACAGTTTAGATCCTGATATAAGACATCGGTATCTAATCAGGATATGAACAGTTAAAAAGGTCGTTGCGAATTCATCGCTGATAGGCATAAGGTAAACCATTACCTTAACCCTTTCGGTGCCAGCATTGTCGTCTGCTGGGCATAGTTTCGTTTATTGTTAGTGTAAGTATGTGCAATTCTTTCATTTTCTTTATAAAACAGTAAACAGAGTGTCAAACAGTTTGGATCCTGATGAGACGCCGAGTTACTCGGCGTCTCATCTGGATCCAAACTGTTTGCATGTGATATCATAGACTCGTCATTGTGGCGCGGAAGGGGTTAATAGTCAAACAATTATGGACCTGCTGCTGCAATTTCTTCTGTAACTACTTATGATTTGATCAAGATTTTGAGAAACTATTGACCGACTGGGTGTCAAACAGTTTGGATCCTGATGAGACGACGAGTTACTCGGTGTCTTATCTGGATCCACACTGTTGCAGATGCCAGTCCGTTGGCGGATAGCGGTCGAAGCGTTAGTGTAGGTTCCATAAGACATTATCTGGACGCAGTGACTTATCAATGTCACTAGACGGAGTGAAATAATCACACTCAAAGTCCGAAAAATGGGAACTGTCTGCCTGATCTATCACATATAATATTGTTATTCTACCGCCTTGTTTGTGCCATTTTTCTCATATTCAGAAGACCTTCTGTATAGCTAGCAACCACTTGCATGCAGAGTCTGGTTTTGCAAAATTACATTATAAGTTAATTTACGAAACACCCACGTATGCTAAAAGATTACAGTTATCACAAGAAATTCTATTATAAAATTTAGGTACCATGATGATATAGATATCAACCAGAGCTCCAAATAAGATGCGTAAATTTAAACATTTTCAAGAATAGCTCCTTAAGGCATTTCTCCACCAAACCTTATACTGTGACCACTCTTTAGAATCGTCTTGAAGAGAGGATTCTCTAGAGTGGTCACAGTATAAGGTTTGATGGAGAAATGATGATTTTAGTATTTGGGTACGCACCTTTATCTGTAGCCATGTGTATCAATGGTTTGCTCATTATTTTTGTCTGGGTCATAAATTGTTCGCAAATGACACCACTGGTCACGGACAAGGTTCCATGCAGACTTTCCCCGACTTCAAGTTTTGGCCAAGACATAAATTCATGAGTCATATATTGATATGTATCTTACATTTTATAATCAATCTTTAAAGTGTTAATAGTAAAGTGATTATGTGCTTCATGCATATAATTTGTTGAGTATGACATTAAACCCCCTCTGATCCGGAATTATAGTAGAGAAGGATTTAGATACTTTTAGACAGTTGGCTGCTTAATACAGGGTGAAGGTCATGCGGAAAACTCCTAGAGGAGGAGCTTTCTGTGTGACTTTCATACTGCATTAAGCTGCCACCTGTATCCAAAATCGATGTTAATAATACTTCAACGTCCGGTTTAGAGAGGTTTTACTGTAAATACAACTCTAAAGTCTGCCTTTTATTTATCAACATAGATGTGTATAATCCTTTACCTCAAGAATATTCATGTAAGACTTCACCCTTTAAGTTAAATAATAGTTTTAAAGATATAAAATAAAATAAGGACATTTATTGCCATGGAAAACAATGCTTATTTATGTAGCATAAGCAAACAGCAGACTAAGATAAGACGGTTCCTACATGCGTTATCTGATCTGAATCGACTCTGTTTGCAAATGCATAAACAGGCGGAATTGTGGAATGTAGGGGATTACTTAATGTGTATGGGTGGAAATCCCTCTAGATGCATACCTATTCGTCATACAGTCAGCTACTAATGTTATAATACATTGTACCTATGTAGATAGTGTACGGGTATTAGATATATCCTTTTCGTGACGATATTTCTTTATTATCTCGTGCATTTAGTGTAACTTGTGTAATCAGCATGGACTATTAAGCTTAACATTTCAATGCCTGTATTTTAAGTGAAATAGCCCAAAGCCGTGATCTAAGCGAATTGACGTTCCAGTTCGACGACTTTATTCGCAGAAATGTTTGACTTGGTTCCTTGCCAGATACACGTTTTGCCGCATTTGCAAACAGATCATACCCAAGCAAGATGACTCCTGCATGTGCAGGGTCTGCTCTGTTTGCTTATGAAATAATATAGATCAGATTCTACAGTTTCTGACATGGCCATACCACCCTGTCTTCATATTAAATAGTACTATATGAATCAGCTAATACATATTTATGATGTAAATAATATATTTTGAATGACTATTCATTAGGTAATTGTTTGGCGTAACACTTGATTGACGAAGCAAACAGGACAGAGCCAGACCGACTGTTGCTTTGTTAATGTCATTTTCCAGGATGCGAGATTAAACCAGTTAACCCATTACCTCATAGGCTATTTTAGACCCAACCTCTTTGAATAAACCTACCGAAAAGGAGCATTAACTAAAGAAAAGGAAACTTTAAGAATTGTGTAGTTCTGAAACCATTGTGACAAATAGAGCATTTGCTCCTATGGATGGGAGCAAATGCTCTATTTATCACAATGGTTTCAAAAAGTGATTTTTACAGAGACGTCAAAATGCGTCGATATGAGGGAATGGGTTAACCATTATCTCATTGTAAATATATATCTACTCAAAGTCTGATCAGGTGCAATTCTCCTTACTTCCGACTGGCTTGAAAACTGTTACCCTTAGTCTCATCTGAGCCCAAGTGCGAGTCATTCTGCGGTAACCGGGGTATGAACTGTAAAAAAAACAACATTCAATTATGATGCCTTTAACAGCATACTTCAGTTACTCGGCGTCTCACCTCTCTAAACCGAGAATGTACTAAAATAAAGAATTTTGGTCTTTTTAGGTGGGCTCCCAAAAGGAGCTTTCTGTGTGATTTGCACCCTGCATTAAACTGCCTCCTATCCTACAAATGGTCATTTAATATTATTTTTAACGTCCGGTTTTGAGAGGTTTTACTGTATTGTTTTGCGTTTTTGAGCGATGGACGTATGTGCAGATATCCTGGACTGGAGCATTGTCACTATGTAAACTTTTTGCTTTACCTTGGTGGATCGGTGTTGATAGATTTGAGTAATATGTAAGGCCGGTGCGCCATGCTAATTGCGAAATGAAAAATGCGAATTGCGAATTGCGAATTGCTACGTTACCTATTTTGGTAAATACAAATCTAAAGTATTACAAGTACTGGCAATATGTAATACCAATGCAAACAAGTATCTAATCTTTCTGAATGGACTTATCTTTTTCCCTACTCTATAATTATATATTCGTTATTAATTTTAAACTACACAAAATATAAGATATATGCGAGTTTTTTTTCAACAAAGACAAATAATTGTTGGGCTCAATATTAATAAAACTAAAGGCGAAAGCATTTGAGGATGAATAAGTACGGTACGTTTGGTTCCCATGATACAGTACAAAGTAGGGTACCAAAAGGGATACCCCAATAAGAAAAGAAGCATTTCGCATTTCGCATTTTGCATTAGCATTTCGCATGGCGCACCGGCCTTCCATAGAGTAACACGCTCGTACAAACTTTAGTTAAGTACAATGTGTTTAAGCTGTTGATGTTAGGCTATATCCAGTATAACCTCTCTAAAGCAATGCCAAATGACTTTGGGTCTCCTTAACAAAGCAGGTGGTTACCTAATGCAGGGGAGCTTTGCGGGAGCGTTCTGCATAACTTTCGTCCTGCATTAATCTACCAACTGTCTGTACGATACCGACTTAGACCTCATATTGGCGGTCCCTTTAGTTACACTGTATGATAATATGAATGTAAGTAAAACATAATTTAGTTATTTAACTCGTTCGCTTCGAAATTCTGTCGTCTGCTGACGTTGTCCTGTGCTACAATTTTCATTTTTAATTTTCTTCATTTTTGTTTCAAACCCGTAGTCACAGTAGATGCAGTTTGGATCCTGATGAGACGCCGAGTAACTCCGCGACTCATCTGGGTCCAAACTGTTTGCATAGGTAATCACAGATACATGCACGACAACGATGGCGGAAGAATTAATTACCTGACTCCAATGACAGTATTCGCATTGTTCGGTTACGTTCCTTGTGGTTCTTATGTTTCGGCAACATGAAAATACAACAAATAAAACCTTATATAACTCTTTGCACGCTAGCGGCGAAACTGTGATTACCTGTGCAAAGAGTTTGGATCCAGATGAGACGCCGCATAATGCGGCGGCTCATCAGGGTCCAAACTGTTTGTCATCTTGATCATATTTTTGCCAAAAAAAATAGAGAACGTTTGTTTTTAAGAATTGAAGCAGACCAGAATTGTTGGTGACGAAAAATTACTTAGCGTGCAAGGAGTTATCCGCTGTGAAATAAAACGTTTCTGCCCAAATTTGGATCTGGTACAATTGGGTCTATTTCCGACTCAACAAGCTGTTGAGAAACTATTGACCGAGTGTCAAACAACTTGGGATCCTGATCAGACGCCGAGGTACTGAAAAGAACTGTTGGCATGCCTCTTCACTCGAGGTCATTGCAAATTACAGTAGAATCGCGTTTAATGAATAATGTATGAGCCGAACCTTATTTTCTCTATGCTAATTGTAGTTCGAATTAGGCGATAAATATCAAACCTTATTGCATTAGAGCTTCTGACATCCAATTCCTACATTTGTAGTCGGTTCTATATTTGTTCCATGATCTTTATCTCGTTTTTAATAGATATGTGACGAACCTGTTGCAATTCTGCAACGTTAATTATTTAAAGCACATGCAATTCAAGTGAGTAAGCCTTTGTCTGTTGGAGACGCCTTTTGAAGCCTTTACATACACGGAAGACCCAGACCAGGGTCCGCCTTACCAATGTCTGCTAGGTGTGTTTATGGTACTGTTTCTACCGGTTTTGCCATGGCCAAATTCCTGTGTTCATATTGTATAATAAAAAGTCATCTAATTACCAGTCATGCGATCATTATTCTTTAAATGAATGTACATAGATATAGTAAATGATTTAAAACGTCTTATATACATAGAAATGAGTACAACGGGTTATCTCCATGAGCGATAACCGCTGGCACATCTAATATACATAGGAATGGGTACAGCAGGTTATCTCCATGAGCGACAACCGCTGGCACATCTTATGTACATAGACATAAGTACAGCAGGTTATCTCCATTAGCGATAACCGCTGGCACATCTTATGTACATAGACATAAGTACAGCAGGTTATCTCCATTAGCGATAACCGCTGGCACATCTTATGTACATAGACATAAGTACAGCAGGTTATCTCCATGAGCGATAACCGCTGACACATCTTATGTACATAGACATAAGTACAGCAGGTTATCTCCATGAGCGACAACCGCTGGCACGTCTTATGTACATAGACATAAGTACAGCAGGTTATCTCCATGGGCGATAACCGCTGGCACATCTAATATACATAGGAATGGGTACAGCAGGTTATCTCCATGAGCGACAACCGCTGGCACATCTTATGTACATAGACATAAGTACAGCAGGTTATCTCCATTAGCGATAACCGCTGGCACATCTTATGTACATAGACATAAGTACAGCAGGTTATCTCCATGAGCGATAACCGCTGGCACATCTAATATACATAGGAATGGGTACAGCAGGTTATCTCCATGAGCGACAACCGCTGGCACATCTTATGTACATAGACATAAGTACAGCAGGTTATCTCCATTAGCGATAACCGCTGGCACATCTTATGTACATAGACATAAGTACAGCAGGTTATCTCCATGAGCGACAACCGCTGGCACGTATTATGTACATAGAAATAAGTACAGCAGGTTATCTCCATGAGCGATAACCGCTGACACATCTAATATACATAGGAATGGGTACAGCAGGTTATCTCCATTAGCGATAACCGCTGGCACATCTTATGAACATAGACATAAGTACAGCAGGTTATCTCCATGAGCGACAACCGCTGGCACATCTTATGTACAATAGACATAAGTACAGCAGGTTATGTCATTGAGCGATGGCCGTTGACACGTCTTATGTACAATATACATAGAAATTAGTTCAGCAGGTTATCTCCATGAGCGACAACCGCTAACACGTCTAATGTAGTCTACATAGAAATGGGTACAGCATGTTACTGTTTTGTTTGCACAGACTTTCGTCCACTTCATTAAACATTTCGTTGCCACGTGATATTGTCTGAAAAAGTCTTTGTCCGCTACATTTTTTTCAGGTTTTAAATTTTATTTGAAGAAACATAATCCCAAAGGATGTTAAAATATAGAAATAATTTTGTTTTTCAAAGATAGAGAACTCTATCAAGAAAAGTTTTGTCTCCGGTGACTTTTTAACCCTTCTCCTTATGAACATCTGTCGGAATTCATGACTAATTTTTACCTGAAATTGTATATTTTTGTGAAAAAAAATGGAAATTGTGTCATTTCAGAAACTGTAGTAAACAGGGTATATCCTGATCAGACGACTCCTACTTGAGCTGTCTAATATGGGTCTACTTTGTTTGCAAAGGCGTGAAAAGGCGGTTAAATGAGGGAAAGGGTTAATCTTTCACGCCTTTTCAAACATAGAAGACCCAGATCAGACGGCTCCTCTACGGCTGATCAGCGTCTGTTCTGTTTGGTTCTGGAATTATATAGATCTAGATTTGCTTACCTTATACAGATGAGGTTAATGAATATGCATGAAATGTTAAATGCATGCATAAATGTTCATAAGGGAAAGGGTTAAGGACTCGTATCACAAATGAGTTCCGTGTCTAATTTCACTGCTTTTAGTACCTTCCTTCCCCCGAGTAAACATTTTAATATATCAATAAATGCATTTAGATCATGTACACCAGCTATGTCTGTTAAAATAATCCCGACGTGTGCCACAGTCAGCTATTTATCTATATATGAAAGAACCACACTCTATTTCTCTCATATGGACGTATTAAAGAGTTTGCTATTTGATTTTCCAGATTTACCGAACTTTTACTTCGAGTTATTACGAAGTACGAGTTATCCGAGTACCATGAATATTCATTGTAGAAATACTGACATTATGCATATTAATTTGATCTTTTTTTATATAATTACATGTAAACACATACTTTTGTCGTGACAGAAACTGTAGAATCATATCTATATAGGAAAATGACGTCATAAATGCAATGAAACTGATCAGTATGCGTGCTATTAGGTTCAAGAGCAGAAACGGCCTGAAAGTCTTCGTTCATCCACATTCACTCCACTTGAGTGTGAAAAATTTATCGTCTACGTGATCATATTAGCCATTAGGTGACACGTGACATCATAATTTGCGACATTTCCTGTGACCGACACAGAGTCAAGGAATCATCGGATATGTGATTTCCTTCGAGTTCTCATTGTCATTATTCTTGTATTGATATTGGGCAATTGGTTATGGTTCTCCGACTAACGAACTAGACAATCCAGAGAAACTGCAAACACAAACGATTCTACTTCAACACAGATAATATTTGTCTGCACGGAATAGCGACATGATATTTCTGAAAGATTTTTTATCATTATGTCATAAATAAATATCACTAAATACAGTAATACCATTCTAATGCGATCGCTGAAACGATTTCTAATTTTGGGTGTTAACCCTTTCCCTGTTCAATATTCATAGAAGAAATAATAATGCCATGAATATTGATTACGTGCATTTGTATAATGGTATTTGTTTACAGAGATGTTTGGTATTGGTAAAATCCGAAGAGTGAGATGGATTATAGTTTCGTAACCAAACAGAGCAGACCCTGATCAGTCGGCTCCTATAGGAACCATCTGATATGGGTCTTCTCTGTTTGCAAATGCGTGAAAATGCGTTTATATAACGGTTAAAGACATGTGATAATTTAAAACAGGAAGAAAGCTATGTAGAACGTTCTTGTATGAGCATTAATTTTGTCCTGCATTATGCAACACTCTGCCTTATAAACATATCTGTCCATTCATAAAGTGTTCTCGGGGGGGGGGGGGGGGTGGGGGTTATTGTTTATTCAATCTTTTTTGTGGGGTTATCAGCTGAAAGCAAGCATGTGTTTTGTTAGAGGCTGCAGTAGAACCTGTCTTTAAGCAGCCTTTCATTTATTGAACATTGAACAGGAGTTTTAAAAAGCATAATCGGGTAGGGAAGTAGGTGGTTCAATTTGAATAAATTCATGTACCAGAACTCGCACTTAAAATAATTAGCTGGACGTCGTGAACCATCTGGAATAATGCTGAAGCGATGGAAAACACAACATAAAAACCAACTAATCAGATGTCGTATTGTTATAACCCTATGTTTAATTAATTCAATAAAAGTAAAAACATTTTTATGGCAGACTAATAGTTATATTGGTTAACTGTGGTATTGATTGCTAACATTGGTAATTTGTTTAATGAAAATTGATTTAAAGCGATAATAGTTGATAAAAACCCAGAGCAAAATAGCAACTCGTGGGAATCAGTTAAAATGCAATTTACGCTTTTTAAAGTAAAAAGACACGTACAGTATTCATGCATTAACAATACCTTCATAGAGAAGACGCTTGGTTTCTTTGCAAACAGAGTACACCCAGATCAGTCAGCTTCTGTGCATGGGAGCTGTCTGATAAGGGTCGTCTCTGTTGTATTTTGAAATATAATATAAATGTTCTGAATTTGGGTGAGTAATTATGAAAATTCAGTTAATGAATATGCATACATTCTTAAATAGTGAGGTTAACCCTTCCTTCATATAAACGCATTTTCACGCATTTTCAAACAAAGTATATCCTGATCTGATGGCTCCTATAGGCGCCGTCTGATCAGGATCTGTTCTGAAAAGTTAACATTATAAATTATCAGCTAATACATATTCACGATTACTTACATGAATATTGAACAGGGAAAGGGTTAAACAACCACCTGCTCTTATAGTTAGTGATTATATGGTGGTTATAGGCAGGTTCTACTAGTATTAGGTTTACTCTATGTGTGCTTTTGTAGTTTGACTCTTTCGCAGCCGCAGTTTGTCGTCTGCAAAATTAGTCGTCTGCTACAATTTTCATTTTTCTTGATTTTTTATTTAAAAAATAGTCACACTAACAAACAGTTTGGATTCTGATGAGACGCCGAGTTACTCGGCGTCTCATCTGGATCCAAACTGTTTGCATAGGAAATTACAAATGTGGCATTGCCAGCGAAAGAGTTAATAACTTGTCTTCTTTGATGTCATAGAAAAACCAAATAATACTATAATTTCAAAATTGCAAACTCTCAATACCATCACATCTACCGTTCTACTTTGTAGAACGTTACCGTGGAACATCTGCTGATAATATTGTGGTGTTGGCTGTCCGATGATTCATTTTCTTCGAGGTAATGACAAAGCTGAACATTATATTCCTTGTTAACCATCACACATTTTCTGTACAGTAAAATTCTGTTGTTGTTTTATTTGCACTGTTTTCAATAATTATCAATTATTAATGATTATTATGATTATTATCAATATCACTAGCATTCGCGAGAGTCCATTTTTCATCCCTTCGACTTTTTTAAATCTTGATCGTGCGATATCTTAGGAAGTATCCAGACTGGGTATGTTAAACGTCGCATGAACGTACATGTATTGGGCAATAAAACGGAGAGAATTCTCAGTACAGTCTAGTATCTCATTCGCTCTGTTTGAAAAGTGTGGGTTCTGAGACAGCTAAATGGTGAAATTATGGATACAGCATGGATCCTGATCTAGCACATAAACTGTAGTAGAACACCACTATTCCAGGCTAAATACATTCTTGGGATTTTTATTAGGTCTGTCATTTGGCAAACAAATTTACGTTGGTCGCCGTGGCAACTGAAATAGTAATGTGGAATACTGCCATTTCAAAACCTGTATCTCGTGATTATTTATGGGAAAATAATGACATCGTAAATATTAATTAGATTACTTTAGATGATATGACCACAGGCACTTTTAGCCATGGCAGAAACTGTAGAATTACATCTATTTTTCAATAAACAAAAAGCGAATGCTATGATCAGAGCCGTCTGATCTGGATCTACTGTGTTTGCAAAGGCGTACAAGGCGGTTGTATGAGATAAAAGAGTTAATCCATGCTGTAGAACCTGTCCTATGCGGCTTTTCATTTATTGAACATAAAAAGCAGGTACTTGCTTAATACAGGATACAAGCAATGCAGAAAGCGCCTATAGAAGCTTTAGTCCTCCATTAAGCTACTACCTGTCTTACAGACCCATAAGTAGACTTCTTTTTGATGGAAGTTCTGCTGTACAGTAACACCTCTCTATAACGGCCACTAAATTGTGTTAATTGGTTGGTATTTAGGAGCGTTCTCGTTTACTTTCACCTTGGTTTAAGCAGCCACCTGCCTTTAATACAAATTTCTTGATGTAATTTAGTGGCTGTTATAGAGAGGTTTTACGGTATTTGTACATCGGGGTTATATAACTGGACATATGCTAGGCAGAAAAAGAGGCATATTATACTGGCTGGTTCGTATTCTTGAATTGGTCATTATTAATGTTGGAGATTTATACAAATATTTTGTTCATCCCGATAGATGACTTTCATGTTGCTTCCATTACTTAATTCCCACGTTAACCCCTGACTATTTTCTGGTACTTTTCAATGTGTTTGCTCTCCATGTTTTAAGTAGTGCAGCAAACAGTTTAGTTACTTTACAGACTACTAATTATTTTGTCTTTTTCCAGTCTGCGAAACATTTGTTTTTTTATTTGTCTTTCAACATCTTGATCAAGCAGATGGTTAGGAGACTATTGAACAATTGAATTGGCGTCTTATCTGGATAAAATGTTTCCAAATGGCTAAGTATATTTATGTTAGCAAGAATGACTGTTTGTCTTTTACACTGTTTGTCTTTTAGGGTGGGGATGGAATAAGTGTGAGGTTGGGCGCCCATAAACCGGTTTAACCCCCACCCCAAGTGACTTTTGTCACTGACCGTTCCAAGGCGGTACTTCCATCTTCCCCCTATTGTATGTTTGTTCCTTGTGTTGCTGTTCGGGTGGCTGTTTTTTCTGTATGTGGTGTTTCCTGCATGACTCATTTTTGTACTTTCATGAATATTAATTAACTGACTGTTTATACTGACATACGAACAACGGACAGACAGACAGGCAATATTTTATTTATTCCTCACTTCTATTAATGTTTTACAAATATATACACAATAAAATCTTAATCAATAACATGTATAGAACCACTCAATGTTGAGTTATGAGAGACAACAAAAATAATAAAAGTGGGTTACTTTGTTATACAATATCAATTTAAAATATATCAGTTTAAAATCAGAATAAATGAAATATTACATAAAAACACGCCAATCTGCCTCATACAGTCATCTATATACAATAGCACGTCGTTTACTGAGTATATCATGACAGGTTTTGGCAGCATATCTTACGATTTCAGCATCTGATAAAATACAAATTAACCTATCTCTATCATTTAATGAAAGAAAAGTGCTTTTAATGTCAACTATTTTCGTAAAAAGTGTTTCTCTCTCGTAATTATACAAAGGACACGACATACATGTAAGTACATGCATCTCATCTTCAATTTCATTTTCGCAGTTAAAACAAGTTCTTTCTAGTAATGCTGTTCCTTGATAGCGTCAAGTTTCAACCTTCAGAGGGGCTACACAGCCTACACCACTACGAAACTTCGCTAATGCACTTCTATGACCCTTTGGTAAAATATTGAATTGAACACAGTGTTCGGGCTCATACACTTGTTTGAACTGTTTGTAGGTTCTTAGTTTGGTTTCGACCGGTATCTGAATTTATAGTTAATCTCCATTTTCGTTGATATTCATTAAAAGTAATAAGAAATAACGACATCATGTATATTTATTAGCTGATTTTTTATAATTAATATATGTTCGTATGATGTTTTGGTATTAACAGAAACTGAAGAAAGGATCTATATAATTTCATAAGCAAACAGAGCAGACCCTGATCCTATAGGATCTGGGTCTTCTCTGTTTGAAAATGCATTTATATTGGGGAAAGAGTTAAGTATTTACGCCATGAATATTTATGTCAAAACTGATTATTAGCGGAAATTTATAATGACATCATGAACAGGGCTAAGTCTTAGACCTGTATGACCCGGCCTGAGATCAAATTTTAATGACCCGACCTGAGATTGAATATTCATCATCATCTTTTATCTTCCCTCCCGCTCATTGATCACAGGTTCACTACACTGGGTTTAAATGGCATTTTCCATTTTCATTTATTTTCATTTGACAGTAAAATGAATGGCTTTCTAAATTATGAAATGCAGCCAGGAGGCCGCATGAAACGATCTGCTATATTCGGTTCATTCATCAAATATGAAAGTACATTGTATTTCTCTATTTCAGTATTATTGACACATTTCGATTGTTTCTAATGTATGATGCTATTAACTCGTATGTTTGTAAAACGATGCGAATAGTTACCGGAAACTGAAACACGTGCATCCTTTAACTATTTACCTGATGGAGACCAGAGTCCATGCTTATAAAGCTTTTAGTTGAGTCTGAGTTTCGTTCTCATGCTTTTGATTGGTCAGATTTGAGTTCCCAAGCTTTTGATTGGTCAGATTTGAGCCAAATCTGACCAATCAAAAGCTTGAGAACGATCTCAGACTCAACTAAAAGCTTTATAAGCATGGACCCTGATTTAGCGCATTTGCAAACAAAGTAGACCCAGATTAGGCGGCCTCTCGCCCCTGAAATACTATAGATCTGATACTACAGTTTGTGTCACTTCCTTTGTGTATAAAAACATTATGAATAGTCGCTTAATTAACACTTTCCTCCATAAATACGCCTTTCTACGCCTCTGTAAAAGTCACTTCTAGAAACCAATGCGATAAACAGAGCATTTGCTCCATTGGAGCAAATGCTTTATTTATCACAATGGTTTCAAAACTACACGATTCTAACATTTTCCTTTTCTCTAGTAATTGCTCCTTTTCAGCAGATTTATTCAAGGAGGTTGGGTCTACAAATAGCCTATTAGGTAAAGGGTAAAAGCAATTTTATGTCAATTTGAAATCACATGCTCTGTGTGTATGTATCAGATACAGGAAACCCTGTCTTTAGCAGCCATAAAAAGAGGTCTAATTATCGGTATGAAAGGCAAGGGGTACATCAATGCAGGTCAAAAGTAATGCAGACAGCCTTTATTGGTACGTTTTGCACTGCATTGAGCAAGCACCTGCCTTTTAATACTCCCATGATCAATAAATGAATGGCCGCTTAATACAGAGTCTACTGTAAACCAATTAACAATGCAATAGAGTCAATTAGATGTTACCCGTTTCCAGTTAATCACGACTCGATATGCAAACAGTTTGGATCCAGATGAGACGCCGAGTAAGAGACACCGAGTTATTCAGCGTCTCATCAATCAAGATCCAGTCTGTTTGATACTCGATAAATAGTTTCTCCAAATCTTAGCCTCACTAATGCCCAAGAACTGTTTCATGTTTTATGTGTTTTATGCAGGTCATTTGCTGTCCAGCATAATGTACTCCAAATACCTTTTGCACTCTGAGTAATTAATGTCTGCAAATATTGTCGTCTGCTGAAAATATGTTTTCTTCCATATCTTTTCAAAAACAAATGTTAGATTGAAAAACAGTGTGGGCCCTGGTGGGGTGCCATGTTACTCGTCTCATCTGGATGCAGACTGTTATTATAAATGCTAATAACCAAAGCAATAGCAGCTGAAACAAAACACCTGTTTAGAGAAACATTTGCTTATTTCAGAAGTCAGTTGATCGTCTTTGATCAGAACTTTGTATGTCCTTGCATAACATTTCTTATAGCAAGAGCCGTGTGCGGCGCCAGCGCTCGTCTGATTTGGTGCTTGTCCAGCTAAATTAAACATTTTTGAAAAAATAGAGGGCAATTACTCCAAAATTTTGAAAACAAGAGTTACGTTTTTATGTAGGGGCCTTTCCCTAAATGAGATCTACTAACCTATGAAGTTTCATGTTGATACCTTATACTTTTCGAGTAATGAGCTACATTAAAGTTTGCACGACGACGACGACAACGACAACGCCTACGACCCAGTGATCACAATAGCTCGACTTTTCTTCGAAACAGACGACCTAAACTGCATATCAACAGGACAGTTTTGTATCAGAAATAAGAAAAGATCCTTTATTCGCAGCTATTTACTTTAAAAGACGTTTCAAAGCATGCTTTTACTCACGCCTTTCAAATTGACTATCAAAAAGGTCTTACCAGTGCCTGAAACATCAAAAAAGTATGTATTTCTGAGTTTCCAAATGTTCAAATCCCCTTCTTAAGTGATTCAAATATCGTTTTCAGCAAACTGATATCTTATTTAAACATTTTCCTCATTCTGCAATCATTTTAAAATTTCCCATGTATATTCTTAATCACAATTACTAAATAATACTACTCTCTGTTTTATCCTTGCGTAAAACCTCGCTTGTTGTTTTACTAGACACATGCTGATTACCAGCATATAGTCAAATAAGCTTCAATGTTTTACGGGCAAAATCTAAAAGCGGAAACCAGCTTACGACTTTCAGAAAATATTCTAGAATTAATTCTTGTACGAGATATGGTTAACATTTAGTCTGTTTTGAAATGATGTTTGCCTACTATTCATTCCCTTACACTCTTCACTTACTTCTGATTCGTTCTGATTTTTTGATAAACTGTTGACCGAATATCAAAGAGTTTCAGTCCTGATGAGAAGCCGAGCTACTCCGCGTGCAATCAGGATCCAAACTGTTTGCATATGTCAGTCAGGTCGCGAGTAACAGGCAACAGGTTAAAACGCGCTATTGAATTCTACAGATTTCTCAATGTCGGCTCGAATCAGCCTCACTTTATTAAATATTTTCACAGAAAAATAAAGAGAAGACAGCCAAAGCCCTTTTAAAGTGGGTTTTAAGAAATGTAGCACTCTTTAGTTGTCAATGGCGACTCTGTAATCATATTTGATAAACGTTTGAATCCAGCTGAAATGCCGAGTAACTCGATGTCTCATCAAGATCCACACTGTTTTATACTGCGATAATACATGTACTTTTAAAACAAAAAGAGGAACATTTAGTAATGACGACTGAAGCTCACAACAAAACCTGCTGTAGACAGAAATAAGAGACATCGAAAGAGTTATCGTTATTGGATTAAAGTAACGGTAGTATTCATTTTATTACATTTCTGAGCGGTAGACGCTTAACCCTTAAGCGCGGGAACCGCGTCTATAACACATTTGCAAACAGTGTAGACCTTGATCAAAGGGCTACACGAGGAACCTTTGGACCAGGGTCTGCACTGTTTGTGTTAAAAATCATTTTCTTCAGTGATAAAATTGGTAAAGAGTTGTTTAATTAATATTCAGAAAGGGGCGGGGACAGTTGTAATTATTCAGCAGATTAAGGGTAAGTACCACTCTGACAAAGGACAGTAAAAACTGTAATTGAAAATGAACGTGTGAACAATGAAAGCCTTTTTTCAACTGAAGTTATAACCATTATCGTGTCTTACGTAATCGTACTTTTGAGTAAGGTAAGTGACAAACTGTGATATTAATTAACCCTCCTCACTCTACGAATATTCATATAAGAAATAAATGACACCATGAATAATACTTGGCTGAATTTTCATAATGGCATTATGAAGGAGGGGGTGTTTAATCATGGCCAATCTATAGAATCATCATATCTAAAGAATTCCATAAGCAAACAGAGCAGACCCTGATCAGACACCTTCTACAGGTCTGGTATGGGTATACAGTAAAATCCCTCTTAACATGAATATTCAAACAGAATAATTCAGATACTTTTAGGCAGGTGGTTGCTTAATGCAAGGTGAAAATCATGCAGAAAGCTACTAGTGGAACTTTTTGTATGACGTTTACCCTGCATTAAACTGCCACCTGTTTCTAAGACCGATATTTCTATTAAATTTAACATCCGGTTTAGAATGGTTTTACGGTACTGTTTTTGCGAAGGCGTCTCTATGTGGTTGCTTGAATACTTGCTCGCACTTCTGTGATGACTTTCCGGGGCAACTTTCAATCTGACATTCTCTTCTGTCGGTTTGCTGATGTAATATGATGGCTATGACTTTTTGTTTAGTTTTGAATTGAAGCATTAAAGTCGGCTGTATAATCGGGTGCGTACAGACGCATGACTTCTGTAGCAGGGGGACACTTAGCGATTACATTTTTATGAATTTATTTTTTTCGTTAAATTCTGCCGGAAAGTTACACACGTGTTCCTTCGAACATTCTTGTTACTACATTGACCGAACATTGTTATTTTACACATCAAGACAGATGTAACATTGTTACATATCAAACAGATGTCACCTTGTTGTATATCACAGATGTAACATTGTTATATATCACACAGATGTAACATTGTTATATATCACACAGATGGCCACCTTGTTACATATCAAACAGATGTCACCTTGTTATATATCACACATATGTAGCATTGTTACATATCAAACAGATGTCACATTGTTATATATCACAGATGTAACATTGTTACATATCAAACAGATGTCACCTTGTTATATATCACACAGATGTAACATTGTTACATATCAAATGTAACATTGTTACATATCAAACAGATGTCACCTTGTTATATATCACACATATGTAACATTGTTACATATCAAACAGATGTCACCTTGTTATATATCACAGATGTAACATTGTTACATATCAAACAGATGTCACATTGTTATATATCATACAGATGTAACATTGTTACATATCAAACAGATGTCACCTTGTTATATATCACACAGATGTAACATTGTTACATATCAAACAGATGTCACCTTGTTATATATCACACAGATGTAACATTGTTACATATCAAACAGATGTCACCTTGTTATATATCACATATATGTAACATTGTTACATATCAAACAGATGTCACCTTGTTATATATCACACAGATGTAACATTGTTACATATCAAACAGATGTCACCTTGTTATATATCACACAGATGTAACATTGTTACATATCAAACAGATGTCACCTTGTTATATATCACACAGATGTAACATTGTTACATATCAAACAGATGTCACCTTGTTATATATCACACAGATGTAACATTGTTACATATCAAACAGATGTCACCTTGTTATATATCACATATATGTAACATTGTTACATATCAAACAGATGTCACCTTGTTATATATCACACAGATGTAACATTGTTACATATCAAACAGATGTCACCTTGTTATATATCACACAGATGTAACATTGTTACATATCAAACAGATGTCACCTTGTTATATATCACACAGATGTAACATTGTTACATATCAAACAGATGTCACCTTGTTATATATCACATATATGTAACATTGTTACATATCAAACAGATGTCACCTTGTTATATATCACACAGATGTAACATTGTTACATATCATACCTTGTTATACCGTATAACTGGTAATACTTGCGGACACCTATTTTTTGCGGTATTTCGCGAGTCCCCTTCTGACCGCAAAAATAACCAGTTATACATGTACGGTATATCACACAGGTGCAATACTATTTTGTCTCAATGAACCTCACAGTGATGTACTTAAACTCTAAAAGGTTGTCTCGTTTGTGTAAAAGATTGCATCGCTCTAATTGCACAAAGAGAGTGTCCGCTCTTATCGAACATAATACATGTATGTTTTTTTTTTATCAAATTGCCCTTTATACTTGTACCGTTTAATTGTTAAAAACATATTTATTTGGTGCCATTCTCAATAATTTAAATTAGATAGCTGTAGCCAATATATTTGTCAATATTTAATCAACTTGATGAATATGCATGACAGAATCCACCCATTATGGACAATGTTATCTGACAATGTTATCTGGACAATGTTATCTGATTTTCTTATTGTTTTTATATAAAACAAATGACTACATTGATATAACAAATGTTCTAGAAATACGTCTAAAATAATCTACAAGCAAACAGAGCGGATCATTATCAGCTGCAGAAGCCGTATGATCTGGTTCTGCTGTATTTACAAAGGCCTTGAAAAGGCATCTCTATGCGTTAAAAGGGATAGTGCAGCCCTCAGTCTGTAAGACTGTTCTGTAAATGAACTGTTTATAATTGTAGATGCAGTGATAACCATTGTGTAAATTAGTCTTAACCCTAAGACAGTTGTAGAAATAGTGTCACGATATATTACAACCCCTTAGACAGTTGTAAAAATAGTGTCACGATATATTACAATGCGCACTTATGTCTCATATTCGTTGAAGCTTATATCCTTTACTCCATAAATACACCCTCCTCTGTCTTTGCAAACAATTGATCGCTATTGCCGCTATTGATCACTATTGATCGCTATTGATCTCTATCGATCGCTATTGCCGCTATTGATCACTATTGATCACTATTGATCGCTATTGCCGCTATTGATCACTATTGATCGCTATTGACCGCAATTGACCGCTATTGATCGCTATTGACCACTATTGGCCGCTATTAATCGCTACTGATCGCAATTGACCGCTATTTATCGCTATTGACCACTATTGGTCGCTATTAACCGCTATTGATCGCTATTGATCGCTATTGACCGGTTGGATCCTAATAAGATGTCGGGTTACTCGGCATATAATCTACATCCATGCTGTTTACAAATGTCAGTCAAGTCGCTACTGTCAGGCGATGAATTAATGGTCTGCGTATTTCCAGGAACATTTACAGACTCTCTAATGAACGCCACTGACAATCCATGTCCATGTTAGAAATGATGACATCACCAATATTAATTGGCTGATTTATAATATCATATGAACACACACACGGTATTTTAGTCATGGCAGCAACTGTAGAATTAGATCAAAATTGCTTCATAAGCAAACAGAGTATACCCTGAATGGATGGTCCCTACACACACCGTCTGCTCTGGGTCTACTCTGTTTGCAAAGATGTGAAAAAGCGGATATATCTATTGAGTAAGAGTTAATCAAATGTGTCTACTCTGTTTACAAGGACGTTTCTTCAGATAAATGGTGAATGCCATGCGAACAGAATACGTATGCACATTAGCATCATCTCCATTGGCAAGCGTTTTGTAGCCATCTTAACAGTAACATTGGGAATTTCGCCTCAATATCACTTCAATGCAAGCTGTGTAACAAAAAATCACAGATGCGCATTAGCCTGAGCCTGTATTTATACGATAAGGTTTCTCAAAAGATAAAATTATACCAAACTGTTAAACCTCCGGGAAAAAAAATAATTGCGGGGAGAAATCTATAGTAAAGAATTCTGTTTGTTGTTTATATAACAGAGGCGTAGTCAAAATACGTAATTTCATTATTTTTAACGAATACGTGTATAGTGAAAACTCGATATTACGAACACTCAAATAGGTACAATTGTTGATCTTAAACGCAGGGGGCAGCTTAATGCAGGATGAGAGTCATGCAGAAAGCTTCTCTAGGAGCTTTCTGCACGACTTTCACTATGTATTAGGCAGCCACCTGCATACAAGGACATAACTTTTTCATTACTAAAATGTCGCATTATCGAGTTTTTACTGTAGCTCCTTTACTTCTTCGCCAAATCGTATATTGTTAAATCTTTACAATCGTCTCTTCGACATGATTCTAAAGAGTGTAACAATATAGGATTTAATGGAAAATGACTCTTAAAATATTTAAATACTCCCCTTTATCTGTTTAGCTACGCCACTTTATCTATTTAGCTACCCCCTTTATCTATTTAGCTACGCCCCTTTATCTATTTAGCTATACCCCTTTATCTATTTAGCTACGCACCTTTGTCTATTTAGCTACACCCCTTTATCTATTTAGTTAAACCCCTTTATCTATTTAGCTACGCCCCTTTATCTATTTAGCTACGTCCCTTTATCTATTTAGCTACGCACCTTTATCTATTTAGCTACGCCCCTTTATCTATTTAGCTATATCCCTTTATCTATTTAGCTACGCACCTTTGTCTATTTAGCTACACCCCTTTATCTATTTAGCTAAACCCCTTTATCTATTTAGCTACGCCCCTTTATCTATTTAACTACGCCCCTTTATCTATTTAGCTACGTCCCTTTATCTATTTAGCTACGCACCTTTATCTATTTAGCTACGTCCCTTTATCTATTTAGCTACACCCCTTTATCTATTTAGCTACGCACCTTTATCTAATTAGCTACACCCTTTTATCTATTTAGCTACGCCCCTTTAACTAATTAGCTACACCCTTTTATTTATTTACCTATGCCCCTTTAACTAATTAGCCCCCCTTTATCTATTTAGCTACGCACCTTTATCTATTTAGCTACACATCCCTTTTCAATTTAGCTACGTCCCTTTATCTATTTAGCTACGCCCCTTTAACTAATTAGCTACACCCCTTTATCTATTTAGCTACACACCTTTATATATTTAGCTACGCACCTTTTATCTATTTAACTACGCACATCTATTTATTTAACTACGCACTTTTATCTATTTAACTACGCCCCTTTATCTATTTAACTACGCCCCTTTATCTATTTAGCTACGCCCCTTTATCTATTTAGCTACACACATTTATCTGTTTAGCTATGCCCCTTTATCTATTTAGCTACACACCTTATCTCTTTAGCTACGTCTCTTTATCTGTTTAAGTACGTCCCTTTATCTATTTAGCTTCGCCCCTTTATTTATTTAGCTACGCCCCTTTATCTATCTAGCTACGCCCCTTTATCTATTTAACTATGCACCTTTATCTATTTAACTACGCACTTTTATCTATACGCATACGCATCTTCATCTCTGACTTCATATAAATACTTCAGTACATTCGAAAAAAAATTGAACAGGAATGTATCGCTTGTATCCACGTTAATTAAACGAGCTTGTATTGTTTTATTCTAATGCAACATTTTTGTAACACGCATTCTGATTGGTCCACGTGACAAAATTTGAAGCATGTAAACCACCGATATACTGTCGGAAAAATGAATATACTGTCGGAAACCGAATCACTAGAAAATTTACTACGAAATGTTCATACGCGCATTCATAGTAATTTTGAATGAATGGGTCTGAATGAACGAAGACCCTGGCTGAATGAAATGTCAAATGTTTTCAATTTGCTTGTGCTTTTTTCAACACACTCTATAGTAAATGTGAGTCTGGCGATTCTACTCAAATATCTATCGCAAAGTCCCACAAATTGATCCAGAGTCCATTTATTTCACAAGTAGATCTACTGTAGTCCACTGCCCTAGAACAAACGTTCCTGTTCCTCTATTCTGTTTTGAGGTGTATGTGGCACCTGCACCCTGTAAAATATAAGATTTAAGGTATATAACCATGTAGAGCTGTGAGATTTATATCCATGCTGAAACTATTTAAGAAGGACCTGACAACACTTAACATTACCAACCGATCACAGAAAATGATCTGAAAACACTTAAAATCTCAGGTTTCCTCTCTGCCATAAATCACAAATCTTTCCAAAGAAAAGTAGTTTGACATAACCTTGAATTAAGCTCTTCGTGGTATACATAGAAAACCTAATGTCTCTGACAAAAGTACAATTTATGAGTCATGCAGGAAACGCCACATACAGAACAAACAGCCATCGTTTGTTTTTCCATGACAAGGCTGGTGTTTAATTTTGCCAGCTGGCGTACAATCAAGAACACACCAAAATCGCAAAGGAGACACTATCAAGAACAACAATTCAAACATTAATACAAGAATGCACAGTAATCAAGAGGAAACATGTCCTGTAAATCTCTGAAAACATACCTGGTAAAACTGCACCCGGGATCGAACCATTTCATTCAGTAACCCAAACGTTCAGTCGATTATGAAGAATCATATACACACCAAGGCCTGTTGGTGAGCGTGTGCTGAACGAAATGATGAAAACAATTTCTGCTGAGGCTTGTTTCGTCAAAAGTTTACACAAATCACTGTGTCCGGGAGACCGCAATCATGCACTAGCTGTTGGCCTTTGCTGGTGTCAAAACCTGGGAAATAATGAAAAAGTCCGGTCATCAGAATGAAGCCAGTGTCGGAAGCTATAATGCCGACTCGTCCGACAATCAGAAGCGGTAGTATTCTTCAAGGACAATCCCATAATGAGAATTCGTCCCACCCACTCTGGACCACTCGAGGACTCTTTGCAAATTCCAAACACGCCTGTAGATTGTCGCTCCTGATATTTTCCATTCGCACGTCCACTTGGCCTATCATCATGCTCATCAAATACACCAATCAGCCAAAGTATCTTGAATATGCCGCCTGTTCCACATTGCAAACAATTTAAAATAAGTGATTCCGTTGTTCATGTGCACAATTATTGTGGAATTCTATATTTACACAGCAGCAATGTCGAGGTCAAATCTTAGTCATCTTTGATTGTTTTGAAAGGGACCTACCGTCAGAAATTCAAAGGACCATGACTTAACGATTTTCATTTGTGAAAATCAAAGTATCAAGAGAAAACACCAGTTCTTGGTGTGTTAGATATAAGCACAATGGCTAGGTTCCGAGAGAACTATTTTTATATGCGTAATGCGGAAATATGCGGTGTTTCATGACGTCATGTTACATGACGACAGAGAGAAAATATCAAAGGACTTAAATGAAAAAGTAGTAAAGTCAAGCAGGAAAAGCCACACACAAAACGCCACCACCACCAAAACACCTACAGAAAGCATAGCAATTTATACTCATACACACACTAACAGTAGAAAGTCACATACAAGACGCAACCACCACCAACACATCAATAGACAGCATGTCACATACACACACAACTAAACACACGCAAACACACGAAAAGAACACAGAAAACACCAACAAACACACGAGCACCAGAGACAAACATGAACAAAACACAAGCACAAAGACACGAGACAAACAAAAGTAAGGGTGACAAAGAGAGAACAGCCTTGGCACGGTCAGTAGCAAAATCACCACTGGGGGTTTAAACCGGTTTACGGACGTCATAACCTCACACTTATGTCAAAGTCACCCTAGCTAAACAAACATTGTAAATAAAGGTATCCCCGCCGGACTTCCCCACAACATAGAAGACAGTAATCACAGTACAAAATGTAAAACATAGCATAACAACTGTGAAAGTCCGTCAAATATGTACTCACTGAGTTTGCTGAAGACAGAGCAACTACAGGGAAGCCGTTAAGGGCACGACAGAGAAAAGGTAATACATTAAAGTATTGTTTGTTTTTTACCATCTGGATCTATGGTTTCATTAGAATAGGGATAACCGTTGCGTATTTGAAGATTTGCAGCAGTATATCGGTGGTTTAAATTATATGTCGCAAATAATCGTTTTACATGCTCCGCTAACGCGTCGCATGTAAAACTAAATTTGCGACATATAAACCACCGATATACTGCTGCAAATCTTCAAATACGCAACGGTTATCCCCTAATTCTACACACGTGTCATCCACGTAAAATAAAGTCATTCTTATTAATTATTATTATTTATTATTATTATTATTATTATTATAAATATAATATAAGCAAATTGAAAAACAAATGAGAGAAAGTCCCAGTTTTCTTGTGTGTTTTGTGTCACGTGATAAAAAGAATTTTAAAGCCTCGTATCAAATTTATTTTACTTAATTAGTAACAGTAAATGAACACGGGTATTAAATCTTATATAATATTATGTGTGTCAAATAATGTTTTATAACCATTCGTTATTAACGTATGAAAATATTTTACAAGTTTTTTGTGTCCATACAATATATTTCAATTCACATTTGAAATTGAGTCTTGAATTTAATCTTTACAGTGTTCAGAGAGCCAGAACGTTTAAATACAAACCTGCGCTAGTCTATTATTCGCGCGATTAGTTTGCCTATACAAGACTTGTCCATGGCTTGCCAAATTCAGATTGATATAGTGTACAACTTTCACCAATCTAATTTATTTTGTCACTTCAAGAAGTTACCACAGACTTGTCAGAGAACTTTAATTCCAGTTGGTGCCAAAACGTCTATGGTTTGACTGAATTTAACTCCTATCCAGTATTTCGCGACTGCATTCGCTTTCACAAACAGATTGGAACCAGATAAGACGCCGGGTAACTCAGCGTCTCATCAGGGTCCAAGCTGTTTGACACCCGGACAATAGTTTCTCAAAAGCTTGATCGAGTCGGAAGTAGTCGGCACAGCACCAGATCTAAATATCAGCAGACATTTTCACAGCGAGGTTAAGGTTGATATGTGAATGGTGTAGGATAACACACACGCTTAAAACACACTTTTTTAAGATTTCTAGTTTCAATTTTAAATACGGCATTATCAGCAAACATCACAGAAATTCCATGTACAGTAAACCCCCTCTAAACCGAAATTCTAGTAGAGCATAATTTAGATACTGTTAGGCAGGTGGCTGCTTAATGCGGGGTGGAAGTCATGCAGAAAGCTCCTAGATGAGCTTTCTGCATGACTTTCGTCCTGCATTAGTGTGTCATCCGTCTCCAAGACCAATATTTAGAATAAATTTAACACCCGGTTTAGAGAGATTTTGCTGTGCATGGATTATAAGTCTAGAACCTTTAACACTTTGCTGACAAAACATGTTTGAGTAACTACGCCAATAATAAATAGGTATCTGATCAGAATGCAAACTGTTTGACTAATCTGATTTAAGAGAACCTTGAAGAGTGAGTGAGTAAGTGAGTTGGGTTTTACGTCCGACCAACAGTATTTCAGTTATTTGCAGACGGCACCCGCTTGAGACAAGTTATAGTGCTGCCTCACTGGAATGCCCCTGCCGCGGGCACATAGCAAGGGTACCCCACCCAGTCACATTATCCCATTACCCTTGAGGCTTGTGACAGTTGTAAGGCTTTGCAGTGGACAGTTACTTAGTGAGAAAAGAGTTAACCTTTCACCTGATAAATATTCGTGTTAGAAATACCGACACCTAGCATATTAACCATTTACTTCATATAAACGCATTTAACCCATTTGCAAACAGAGTAGATACAGATCAGACAGCTCCTATATGAGCCGTCTGGTCTTGGTCTGCTCTGCTTGCTAATGGGATTTGAAAGATTTGTTTCTTTACTTTCTAAAATGGCTACAATGTTCCATATTCCATATTTAATACAACTATTTTGTCCATGAATATTCAGTAGGTATTGGAGTTTGGAATAGACATAGAACAAGGAAAGGGTTAAATAGATTAATTTATATAATCTATATGTCAGAAACTGTAGAACTGTGTCTATGTTATTCCATAATTCCATAAATACGCCTTCCTATGCCTTTACAAACAGGGTTGAACAAGATCAGATCGTTTTGTTGGAACCGTCTGACCAGGATCTTCTCTGTTTGCTTATGATATAATATAGATAAGATTCTGCAGTTGCTGCCAATCCTAAACTTCTTCTGTCCACTCTGTCCAACTGCTATTATAACAATTGACCTAATTAATATTCATGATGTCATTATTTCTTACATGATTATTCATGGAGTAAAGGGATCAGCAAACAGAGCAGACCATGTTAAGACAGCCCCTACCGATGATGTCCGGTCTAAGCCAAAGTGTGTTTATTAGTGTCTCTCCTTTATTTCTCCACCAATTCCTATACTGTGACTACTCGTCTTCGAGTCGATTCTAACGAGTGGTCACAGTATAGGGTTTGGTGGTGAAGTGAGATTTTAGTATTTTGGTACGCACGTTTATCTGTAGCTATGTGTGTAACCCAAATTGAAAGGGCTAGTCAATTTGGTATATGAGACACCTTATAGCTTTGCACAGTACCTCCCGAGTTCTCACTTTAATGCCAGGCATCATGAAGGTGTGCAATTGATAACCATTCTTTAACTAGACTGCGGCGCACTAACCGGCCATATCAGAACGAGCCCCTGGCGGGGATTGAACCCTCAACCTTATCCACTAGGCCACGGGGTCGGTATATTGATATGCCCTGGTCTTTCCCCCATGATTTTGCACGGACTTGGAACTTGGAGTAATAGCGTAACGAGAGAAATCAAACGTAACTTTGCAACTTTATATAACATCTTACCTGAGTTATATCTGATAATTTTCAGTCTAATTCCTTGCTGTTTCTTTTATATTATTGCTGTTGTAGCACACCAACGCAAGTTTACAGATTGATGAATCTCTAGTACAATTCATGCAATATGTTTATTACGCTGGCTGCTAGATCCAGTTCGTGCAGATCCATGGGCGAATAGCCATTTATCTACTCTAAGTAGATCGTATTCATTGTTGTCTCTACGTGTATTTGTTAAACAACAGGGAACTGAGTTGTAAATCCATGTTTTATCACAGTTTTGATGATCTGAGCCAACAGAACGAGTTATCATCGAGCAGCATTAATCCAGCATCATTTTGTTTATGGCAGCCATCTTATCTAAATGCATTATGGGATTGTTGCTATAGACGCTTAAATTATACATAAATACTACAGAAGTTGATAAAGAAGAGATAATTATGTCTTCCTTCTATAATTTTACATTGGTTAGTATACAATGTGCCTTAAATATATATTGATATATTTTCTCGAACAGAGTATAGGTTTGAGGTTACGTCTTGGCTAACGTCCAATAGTTTGTGCGAGTTTTGGTTGATTTCCTTGGGCGGTGACGTCACGTCACCCTTAGCCTGGGCGGATCGCCCAATATTTCGCCCATCACCCATAGATCTCACCCCAAACTTTCACCCACCCCTGTTTTCCTATATAAACCCTCGAGATCAGAGTCTCGAGGTCAGTCAGTTTAGAATTAATATCAGAGAAGCCATCCTCTGTCAAAGTCGATAACCAAACAACATGAATACTTTCGATGTAAGGAAGCAGTAAACAATCAAGATCCTTACCTAAATTTATCCAAATTATATGAGAGCTGACCATTTAGACTGATAATTTTGGGATAACTTTATCTACGAATTTATAATATTACATAGATTGATTGATGCCTGGAACTGATGATGCCACTCGATGAATCGCGGACGAGAGAATTGTAGTCGTTTCGCCGCTTTCAGCGTATAATAATACTCTCGTACTGTTGGCCAGATAATTTAGTTATTATGCTGTAGATTCTAGATTTACGATCATTCATTGAAGAATCTACATAAAGACGATCAACTGATGAATACTGTGTTGTGTTGTTATTCAATCTAGTTACCTCCTGTAAACTTAGAAGCGTTAGGCGAGTAATTACCGTAATGAGCCATGCTACCAACATGAAGCGATAAAGAGCACAGCTACCGATAAGAAACGTAACACAAATTTTGGTGCGAAGCGGTGGGATTTGTCATTCATTAGGCAAATCCTGTGATACGAATTCAACCTCCTTAGAAAATATTTAGTACTTTAAACTGTATTTAAACAAAATTAAACCAAAATGGCGGATGTACAACAGGTTGATGACGAGATTAGTTTCCATCCACATAGAGAGACCAATACAGTAAATACTGACCAGAATAACAGTGGTATGATGGGAAATTCTATTCAAGGGGGCTTTACTGAGAATTCTAACCAGGATTCTGCAGAAATTAACCAGGGTCTACAATCTCAAATAAACAGCATATCGGGTATACTCAAAGATGTAGTAAAAACTCTTGATAGGCTAGAAAGCAGGGGATCTAGGCCAGAAGAATGCTTTAATAGTGATAGTCAAGTTCCCATCACACATCCTTACACAAACATTTCTTACACAGCAACACACCATGAGAGTAATATGCAATTCCCTTCTGGTGAGGGTCAAGTGGTTAATAATCCTAGGGAAAGTACATGTGCCCAGTTACCTGTTTACTCTAATACATGTGTGGGGCAGGGGCAGGTAAATGGTGGTACATATGCAGTGTGTAACAGTTCCTATGTAAATAACTACAGGCATCAACAAGACAGACCATCATCAATTAATGACAGAGGACAGATCTTAGAGAGGACTATACCAATTAATAGGTCCTCTGATAGAAATGGAAATTATGGTGGTTGTGACTTAGAACAGGCAGATCGTAGGGCCTATGGAGATTGGTCAAACAGACTTCCATATCCCCCACCCCGTAACAACCCCTATGTCTTTGTAGATCAGGGTCCAGTGTTCAGACCACCTCATATTAAAATTCCAATATTTGATGGAAAAAATGAATGGGCGACATGGATCGCACAGTTTGAGACTATTGCAAATAGGAGTAGATGGTCAGATGATGAAAAGTTGAACCAGCTCCTTCCCCGTTTAGATGGTATTGCAGCCCAGTATGTGTTTACTCAGACCAGATCAGAGATACTGAACAATTACCAGGATCTAATAGCCGAGATGAACAGTAGGTTCAGAACTGTTGAAACAGAAAGATCTTATGCTGTGAAGTTCAGCAGGCGAGTTCAGCATTATGACGAGTCAATTGAAGAGTATGCTGCCGACTTGAAAAGGCTGTATGACAAAGCACATAGTCACCGTGACCGGAGAACAAGAGATGAAGATTTAGTCCGGAGATTTTTAGATGGGCTTAGCAATGATAATTTAAGAGCTGAAATAGAGTTCAATAAAGAACCACGAAACATAGACGAAGCTGTCTATCACACAATTAACCTGAAACAGATTAGAGGTTCGAATCGTGGAGAGAAACGAAATAATTTTTCAGCTAGGAGAGCCTATAATGCGGGTAACCATGAAAACCATGCTGGTAACCATGGAAACAGAAAATCTGATCAAACAATTCAGAGGAAAGGCCAAAAGTACTGGTCAAAACAGAACCGAGACACAGACTACGTCTCTTCTCAGAAGTCGGAAGACAAGATAGACCAAAGTTTATTGGAAGAGCTTATTTCAAGAATTCAGAAGCTTGAAGAAAGCAGATCAACATCAAGAAGAAATGACTTCAAAAAGAATGTTGAATGTTTCAAGTGCCATAATAAGGGACACTATGCACGTGAGTGTCCGAACAGTGACAGAGATACGGAAAATGAAATGGGAGCTAAAGGAAGAGAGCATTTCATGGGAGCTAAAGGAAAGGAGCATTTAAACTTGAATGGACCAGCTCTTGCGGCCAAAGAGAGGTCCCAGTAAATGACAATAGTGGCCAACAGACTGACAGAAACAATGTGGAACAGCCGAAGCTTTCTCAAATGGTAGTGGGTGAGAAGCGAAGAAGCCTTGTGGATGGCGTGTACATAAAAGGTACCTTAAATGGTGAAAAGGTGACCTTTACAATGGACACTGGTGCATCTCATACCATTATCTCGACAAGAGATAAACCCCCAGTGGTGTTTTTGCTGCTGACCGTGCCAAGGCGGTACTCTCTTTGTCACCCTTCCTTTTGTTTGCCTTGCGTCTTTGTGCTTGTGGTTTGTTCATGTTGTGGAACGTTTGTCCCTGTTTCTTGTGTGTCTTTTGGTGTTTTCTGTGTTCATTTCGTGTGTGTGTGTGTGCGTGTGCGTTTGGGTGTGTGGTTGTGTGTGTGTGTGTGTGTCATGCTGTCTATCGGTGTTTTGGTGGTGGTTGCGTCTTGCATGTGGCTTTGCCTGCTTGACTTTACTACTTTTCCATTTATAACAGGTTGCCAAAAGGGCTGCAACCTAATCTTAGTAGTACTTCTACTTTGGTTGGAGCAGGGGGTGCACCAATTAAAGAAGCAGGTAAGGCTGAGTTTGAGCTTACCTTGGGTCCACTGACATTGCAGAAGGATGTTATAGTTGCAGACATTTCGGATGATGCGCTGCTAGGGTTTGACATCCTTAGGAGAGGCAATGTAGGACCAGCTGATATCTTGTTGAGTAAAAACAAGATTGTACTCAATGGAGTTAATATTCCAGTATTCCAGATAGGAAAGTCTGAGAAAAGTAGGCAAGTTACTTTGGCTGATGATGTCAGTGTCCCAGGTCAGACAGAGGCTATTGTCGATGTATACATTGAGCGCTTCGAGAGTGATGATGACTTTGAGTCTGATTACCTCGTTGAGCCGACTGATGCTTTTAAGGACAGATATCCCCTTAAAATGGCCAACACGTTAGTTGATATAAACAAAGGTCCATGCTGTAGAATTCGAGTTATGAACCCTTTCCCTTCGGAGGTTAAGTTAAGACAGAGCGCTGTCATTGGCAGAGCTGAAAAGGTAGAGCGAGTGATAAGTGTAATCAAAGATGCAGAACACGAAGAGTTAGACAATTTAAATAGCGTAAGAAGAATCCAGGTAGAGAAGAGTAATGATGGGTGTACAGAGCCGATATTAAAGGCAAAGGCAACTGAGAAAGATGTTCCTGGGCATTTGAAAGATTTATACAAGAGGTCTGTACAAGGAAAGTCAGAATGTGAAGCTCAAGTTGTGGCCGGATTACTCGGTAATTACCAAGATGTATTTTCTAAATCAGAGTGGGACATAGGACTGACACACCTAGCAGAGCATTCCATTGATACTGGCAATGCTGCTCCAATAAAGCAGAGACCAAGGCGTGTACCACTCGCTTATGCTGATGAAGAGAAGCGAGCAATAGAAGATCTACTCCAAAAGGGAGTGATTCGAAAGAGTGATTCGCCCTGGGCCTCGCCTATAGTACTTGTACGAAAGAAGTCGGGTGCAATTAGACCATGTGTCGACTATAGAAAACTAAATGCTTTGATAAAACAGGATGGATTCCCTTTGCCTCGTGTTCAAGATTGCCTTGATGCAGTTGCAGGTTCAGCTTATTTTAGCAGCCTAGATCTCACCAGTGGTTATTTCCAAATACCACTGAAAGAGGAAGACATAGCCAAGAGTGCATTTTGCTGCAAATATGGCCTTTATGAAATGACCAGAATGCCATTTGGTCTCAGTAATTCATGTGGAACTTTCCAAAGAACTATGGAATTAGCCCTTCAAGGATTACAATGGGAAACATGTCTTGTGTACATAGACGATATTATTGTTTATGGCAAAGATTTTAATGAGCACATGCGTAGAGTAGAACAAGTTCTTGAAAGAATCAAGCAAGCTAGGTTAAAACTAAAGCCAGACAAGTGCAACTTCTTGCAGCAGCAAGTAGTGTTTCTTGGACATGTCGTCTCTAGAGAAGGAGTTCAGCCCGATCCCACAAATGTATCAAAAATAGCTAATTGGCCAACACCCGAAAATGCAAAGCAGGTGAAGCAGTTCGTGGCAACTGGTTCTTATTATCGAAGGTTTGTGGAAAACTTTGCTAAGATTGCAAGACCCCTCATAGACCTAACAAAGAAAGATGCTCAATTCAAATGGACTGAAGCATGTGAAGCGGCTTTCAATGTAATTAAGCAGGCATTGATAGGGCCAGAAATAATGGGGTACCCTTTGAATGATGGAGGGTGTTTCTATCTTGATACAGACGCGTCAGGTTATGGCATTGGAGCGGTGTTGTCACAGATGCAGTCTGGACGTAAGAGGGTCATTGCTTATGCAAGTCGAGGCATGAGTAAGGCAGAAAAGAATTACTGCATCACCGAGAAAGAGTTATTGGCTGTTGTGTATTTTATGCAGTACTTTCGCCAATATCTCTTAGGTAGACGGTTTGTTGTGCATACAGATCACCAGGCTTTGGTATGGTTGCTAAGTCTGAAGGAGCCAAACGGTAAAATTGCAAGGTGGATTGAAGCACTAGCACCATTTGATTTTGCCATTGAATATAGAGCAGGCAAGAAGATGGGCCATGTTGATGGGTTGTCAAGATGTCACACGCCAAAAGAGTGCTCATGCGCAGAAATTGATACGAGTGAGCTATTAAAGTGTGGACCTTGTAATAAATGCCGAAGGCGTGCTGAACAGATGTTGCATCCCTCATGGTATGTGACTAAGTGTGATATATGTGCAGCTGATAAATTGCCAGCAAAAGTGCCAAAAGCGCCAATGGGTCATTTAAGGAGCGGAGCACCATGGGCTACATTAGCGATTGATTACCTTGGTCCACTTCCTCAAACGCCAAGAGGAAATCGATACATATTAGTGATGACAGACCATTTCACTAAATATGTTGAAATCATCCCTGTTCCGAACCAACAAGCAGAAGATTGCGCAGCTCGGATTCTGAACGATTTCATTTCTCGTTGGGGTACGCCTTTGAGAATCCATAGTGATCAAGGGTCAACATTTGAGAGTAGGATTTTTAAAGAACTGTGTGATATGCTAGGAGTGCGCAAGACTCGAACAAGTCCACGCAATCCGAAAGGCAACGGGCAAACTGAAAGATTCAATCGTACTTTGCTTAAAATGATCAGAGCGTATTTGGTAGACGAGCAAGAAGACTGGGACTTGTATCTCGGATGTTTGGCAGGAGCATACAGGAGTACGCCAAATGAATCGACTAGGTTAACACCTAACCTTATGTCACTGGGTCGAGAAATAAGGCTTCCAGCAGACGTCATATATCAGCCCGCCTCTAATAATTGGTCAACTAACCACTGTGATCATGTACAAGAATTAAAAGACCGGCTGCTATTTGCTCATGAAATAGCCCGTAAGCATTTGAAAGAGAATGCGAAAAGAAGCAAAGAGATCTATGACACAAAAGTGGTACAAGTGAACTACGAGTCTGGAGATTTGGTGTGGTGCCGACATGAAATCAGGAGACCAGGAGTGGCCCCAAAGCTAGAAAAGAGGTACAGCGGACCATTTGTGGTCAAGATTAAACGATCTCCAATCAATTTCGTAATACAAATAGACAAAGACGGAACAGAAAGACTGGTTCACCATGACAAATTGAAGAAATATGAAGGTGACAATCCTCCGAAGTGGGCCAGATACCTGTCTAAGCGGCTGATGAAAGCAAGACTTTCTAATTAATAGCAGATATCGACAGCAACTTCCAATATTGGGAATTAAATGTGTATTTAAATGACTGTAATTCATGTTTAAAATTGCTTTGCTGTATAATGATGTCTTGATTATTGTTGAAATAAATGACCATGATGTTTTGAAGTCCTCATGCTTGAATCCAGTCGTGTACTTTCTAAGACTTTGAGTGCCAAAGATGTTAAGTGCTTATGCCGTGTATAGCCGAAAATGTTAGGAACCCAAGCGTTGTTTTACACCGATGTGCCGTATAGGTTGCCGTGATTTAAGCAGAAAATAAGTAGCCTATGATGTAGGTTAGGTCAATTGGAATTTCCGTGAGAGCGTGTCAATGTAGCAATGCAAACAAAAGTGGCGACATCAGTTACCAGATTAATATGTAACAAGAGTTGAGATAACTGTCATTAAGCATTCCCAACTTTTCTATTTGCAGGCTAGTCAGTCAGCCAAGAATAGAGGCAGGGCGTACAAGTGGGTAAGAATGTGGTAAGGTTGACCGCAAGGGACGTTTGGTGGGCCATGTCCTCAAGGAGCACATACCAATCGATAGGGTGCCGTTTTACTGTTCCCTGTGCTCTTTCCGGTGCCAGGATAGGAGAACCCTTTTGGATCATATGAAAAGATACCAACGCCACAAAACTGAAGAGGCTAGGTTGGGGGTCCAGGATTACTCGAAGATATTGAGAAAAGGGACCAATCCAGTGGTTATTGATAGCCAATTTATAACCATGCTGACCAAAGAGGAGAGCCTTCTGCGGTTTGGTCAATGTCGGGCTACAGATCTTGCAGATGAAGAAGGCATCTACGATGAGCAGGAGGAGACTGTACGTATGGCCGATGGGAAACTGCTTCCCTCGTGGTTGCTGGAAGCAGAACCAGAAGTTCAGCCGTCTACGGGCCAGCAATCACGAGCAGCAGCTAATCAATGTCAACGGAGAATGCCCATCGTGCCACAGCCACAAAGATTCCCAAAGGTCCCCGAGTATACACCAACACCTATTCATTACTTACAAAACACAAATCCAGGATCATCTACATACTCACTCATACAGGCCGAACAAATTCAACCAGGAAATGGTCGGGTGAATTTGGCTCCAAGTGGAAACGTCATGTTACTTGTATCACCACAGTCAAACAAAATTCAGCAGCCATCACCACTACAGAGTAAACCAGTCACTCCTTATCTACCTGAAACCACCCTTACCATGCCACAGACACCAGAATTCACAGCCAAATTAATGACTTTAGATGAAAGTGAATATCAGCCTTTCGAGGATATTATGCCATCATCAGTGGACAAAGCTGATCCCCTTATGAAAGAGAGTGATGGACTCTATTCTTTCCTTAAAGGCCTTGATCACTCACCAGCAATTAAACAAGTGCCAATTAACAATGCAACTAATAAGATAATTAACCTTTCAAAGAACAGCTGCCACACCCAAACTATAACTAAAGAAACTGACGTAAAAGAATCACAGACGGAAAACCAAACAGCAGAAATTATTAAATACATGGAGAGAATGTCGAAAACAATGGATGAACAACTGAAGGCAACACTAGCTACAAATCGCGCCATACAAAACACCTTGGATGAAGTTAAACGAATTGAAAGGAAAGTAACGAACATTTACAGGAAAATTGAAGAAAATGAAAATAAAAACACAGAATTACCACCACCAGCTAAGAGATGGAGAGGGCAGAGAGAGGAGGATGAGTGTAAAAGAGATAGACCAAGTGTTAAGAGTGTAATAAAGAAAGCTCACACAGCTCTATAAATACATGTTTCATACAAGTGTCATAAAATTGTGAACTCAACAAGTACCTGTAAATTGTTAACAAGTACCTGCATATTGTTAACAAGTACCTGTAAAATGGACCAATATCAGTGGATTCCTAACAAGGACTGTTATGTGAATGTGTATTCAAGTGACTGCGAATTCTGTGCTACCTAAGTGATTAATTTAAAGTGTAAAATGTTGACAAGCAGTTTAATTAAGTCAACACTATAATAGTGAAGTGATCTTGTTATTTAAATACTGAAGTGTGGGCATAGTATTGGCCATAAGATATTTGATAGTCACAGCTGAAGCTGGTGATTGTAGAGTGAGTTATTCTGCAATGCTAATTTAGCTTGACTGTATTACTGTAAGAAATATTTCAATCAGTTTGAATTTAAAATAATTTTGTAATTGTACAAATTGATGTTACTTCATTCAGGTTGTAATTCCTGCATGTCTATGAATTAATCTATGCACACACATTTATAGGAACAAATAGTGAATAGTTCTAAGACATTTAATGTCATGGCTACCAATGGATGGTACAAATGTTATTTTAACATACAGTATACTAAAATGAGTATGCATTTGCTTAGTTGTTTAATCAGCTTTAAGTGCCCACTAGACCGGAACCGGAAGTTGTGACTGGTGGTAGTGGACAGTAACTTATTCTATAAGAGATAGATTTGCAGACTGTGCAAATTGGCAACTATCATGTTATGTATTTTAAAGTTCTTATAAAATGCTGACATGATAGTTTGCATCATCTATAAAGTATTTGTAATACAAATTGTTAAATTTTCAAATATTGTTGTTAAATAGTTGTATTGCAAATGCTATCTTTAAATATTAATTTGAGGCAGCAGGAGCTTAGCCTCTGTAAGAGGGGGGTAATGATATGCCCTGGTCTTTCCCCCATGATTTTGCACGGACTTGGAACTTGGAGTAATAGCGTAACGAGAGAAATCAAACGTAACTTTGCAACTTTATATAACATCTTACCTGAGTTATATCTGATAATTTTCAGTCTAATTCCTTGCTGTTTCTTTTATATTATTGCTGTTGTAGCACACCAACGCAAGTTTACAGATTGATGAATCTCTAGTACAATTCATGCAATCTGTTTATTACGCTGGCTGCTAGATCCAGTTCGTGCAGATCCATGGGCGAATAGCCATTTATCTACTCTAAGTAGATCGTATTCATTGTTGTCTCTACGTGTATTTGTTAAACAACAGGGAACTGAGTTGTAAATCCATGTTTTATCACAGTTTTGATGATCTGAGCCAACAGAACGAGTTATCATCGAGCAGCATTAATCCAGCATCATTTTGTTTATGGCAGCCATCTTATCTAAATGCATTATGGGATTGTTGCTATAGACGCTTAAATTATACATAAATACTACAGAAGTTGATAAAGAAGAGATAATTATGTCTTCCTTCTATAATTTTACATTGGTTAGTATACAATGTGCCTTAAATATATATTGATATATTTTCTCGAACAGAGTATAGGTTTGAGGTTACGTCTTGGCTAACGTCCAATAGTTTGTGCGAGTTTTGGTTGATTTCCTTGGGCGGTGACGTCACGTCACCCTTAGCCTGGGCGGATCGCCCAATATTTCGCCCATCACCCATAGATCTCACCCCAAACTTTCACCCACCCCTGTTTTCCTATATAAACCCTCGAGATCAGAGTCTCGAGGTCAGTCAGTTTAGAATTAATATCAGAGAAGCCATCCTCTGTCAAAGTCGATAACCAAACAACATGAATACTTTCGATGTAAGGAAGCAGTAAACAATCAAGATCCTTACCTAAATTTATCCAAATTATATGAGAGCTGACCATTTAGACTGATAATTTTGGGATAACTTTATCTACGAATTTATAATATTACATAGATTGATTGATGCCTGGAACTGATGATGCCACTCGATGAATCGCGGACGAGAGAATTGTAGTCGTTTCGCCGCTTTCAGCGTATAATAATACTCTCGTACTGTTGGCCAGATAATTTAGTTATTATGCTGTAGATTCTAGATTTACGATCATTCATTGAAGAATCTACATAAAGACGATCAACTGATGAATACTATGTTGTGTTGTTATTCAATCTAGTTACCTCCTGTAAACTTAGAAGCGTTAGGCGAGTAATTACCGTAATGAGCCATGCTACCAACATGAAGCGATAAAGAGCACAGCTACCGATAAGAAACGTAACAATATATGGTCTACATCTTCTCTGCTTACAAATGCATTAAAGAGTTAAAGAAATCCTCGGGTCATGGATGTCGGTTAACTTTACTCACCATTTCTGACAACGCCTAAGGAAGTTCAAGCATTCAATTATGTACCATTATTTATATTTTAGGTTGCAGCTTAATGTGAAAGTCATGCAGACAGCTACCGTGCATTAAGCAGCCACATGCCTACAAAGACATACATTCTGCATTACTAAATTTTCGAAGTATCGATATTTTACTGTAGTAGGCCTATGAATTGTGAAATGTACTGCAAACACAATATGTGCTGGTATAAACTATTAACATTGTTTTTATTCAGCAAACAGTGCAGGTCCCGTGAAGCAACTTTATGCTTAGACTCAAAAATCCAATTCGTTCAAGCAATTGAGAGAATTATAACTGAGCATTAACCTATTCCCTCATATTGACGACTTTTTACGACTCTGGAGCTACTTTAAATCGGGATTGGAACTGAACACTAATTACCCTAAGAATTCGGACAGACAAACTGAAGGAGCAATATGATTAGAGTATACACAATTTGTTACTATGTCAGTCTAATGTAAAGTTATAGTCCCTAATTGTAACAAGTTTTAAAAATGCCTAACAGTTACATAAATCATTTGTTTATATTCTGAAAAGAAGAATATAGCAAGCAAACCAATCTAATAAACTCTGAAGAAGACAAAGCTTTAATGCGTTTATTATCGAAAACCCGTGTTTGCGAATGACTGACATATCTGTTTTCCGTATACAAATAAAAGGGTTACTATTAGATTCATACAAAATACATATTTGGCTTCATTTTAAATAATTGGCCTGCGACACGATCAGCTTAACTTTGCATTTCTCTTTTACTTTAAAATCCTTTACGTCATGAATATTCATGTAAGACAAATGACATCATGAATATTTATGAACTGAATCTGTATACATGTATTAGTATTATGAACATGGAAATATTTTACCATGGCAGAAACAGAAGACTCATAATTATACATGTAATATCATTTCATAAGAAAGCAGCGCATCCTGATCAGACCGCTCCCACAGGAAACATTTGATCTGTGTTTTCTCTGTTTGCAGATATGTTACAGGCGTGTGTATGGAGTAAATGGGTTGATATCCAATTTAAGCTGACGTTGTCTACTTGATATGCATTGTTACTTTACAGAGGAAACGATCCGAAATAAGTCCTATGGTTAACGGATTTAAGCAAGGCAATTTCAAAGTACAGTTACACCCATCTAAACCGGACATTAAATGTAGTATAGACATCGGTCTTGGTGGCAGCTTAATGCAGGGTGAAAGTCATGCAGAAAGCTCCTCAAGGACCTTTCTGCTCGACGTTTACCCTACTTTAAGCAGTCACCTAAAAGTCGCCTAAAAGTATCGTCTTCTCTACTAGACTTCCGGTTTAGACAGGGTTTACTGTAAACGTTCTTCTTCCAGTTGGTCGAATCGCATATCGAGGGCTTGGTGCAAAACTATTCTAACTCCTTCACTTTGTGAAGGAGTTAGAATAGTTTTGCACCAAGCCCTCGATATGTGACAAGGATTGGAAGAAATGCAAGACATCTTACAGATGCATAAAGATGACGCACCGTTCTCTTAACGATTTACTCCATAGATACGTATTTTAATGCATTTGTGAACAGAGTAGATCCAGATCAAACGGCTATGATAGGATCCGTCTGATCAGGATCTGCTGAGTTTGCTTGTTTATAAATTAGTTCTGATTCTAAAGTTTATGCCATCGCAAAAGTTTCCTGTGTTAGTACGCCAGTAAAAATTCATTTTATTGATATGCGTGATGTCATTATTTCTCATATGAATATTCAATTCAGAGTAAATGATATTTATCAAATGCATATTCAATTATTAAATACAAAAAGTAATGTTACATGTAAAAATAATGCTACATCTTTAAAAAGGTTATATTTGAAATAATAAAACCTGAAACAACGGTACATTGTGAACAAATAATGGAACATCTGAAAAAAAATGATGTTGCATTCTGTAAATATAACGAGTCATTTCTGCAGTATTTTCTTTCACAGCTATATGATATATGGAACATTTCCATCGCATGGAAGAGAAAACTGTTAACACTTCCAGGCTAAACGAGTTAAGGAAATGGCTGGTTAGTTGTTAAACATTAATAAAAACACTAGGAAAAGACCCGTGCAAACGCCGGATTAGTGAAATATTGCAATGAAGCTGTATATCTGTATCATGGAATCCATATTTATTAAAAGATAATGTCGCTGATACGTAACAGCACACAAACCGACACACATTATTTTAGTATAAATTCTGGATATAACAGATCTATTCACCCGGCTAAAAGCATGACCTAAATTGTCGTCTTTGGTAGAAAAATCGATATGCATTATGAGGGTAGAGGACCAATCCTGGAATTCAAAAGACTATATACGGTGGAAAAATAAAAATGCTATGTATTGAACCCAATAATGCAATCTGAAAACATGACCGATCGCCACCTTTGGTCGAAACGACGTAAGATGGAAATAAAATCCTGAAGACACTGGAACTAATCCTGGAAATCGAATATACATATATAATGTTTGTTTGTTTGTTTGTTCTTTCGTTCGTTCGTTCGTTCTTTCGACGTTCGGTTCGTTCGTTCGATCGTTTTCTACATGCATTTTGGATTTTGTCTTTTTCGAAAGAAGACAATACTTTTATTAAATTAGAAGAGCAAAATTACTAAAGTCCCGTATCTGTGCGTATTACCGGTAACAGTCTTTTCTATCTGTACCTTTCCTGATAATGACGACAAACGTGACACAATATCGAGTCCATTTTAGTAGAAAAGATAAGTGTAGCAATTATATATAATACTACATAGACTATTGTTTACCAATATTAAGACTATTGTTTACCGGTATTAAGACTATTGTCAGCTATACATTCATTGTTTACCAGTAATAAAACTATTGTTTAACGGTATTAAGACTATTGTTTACCGGTATTTAGTGAAAGTGCATATCGGACTTTTTGCAAAGTAGTAGGTTGTGATAAATGTTACTGGTGTAACCATTTCACTGCGGGAAACAAGTTGGCTGCCAATTGCAAACAGTGTTGACGCAGGTCAGAGGGTTCCTGCACTATTTGTCATTCAAAATACTCGCACAAAGTATACCCTTTCATACTGTATGAACTCTCTCTATAAACAGTGATGGACTATTGCACATTGATTCCCCAAACTCAGCTTTGAAAGGGTTAACAAAACCTATATGAAACAATGCTACATAACAGAACCACCTCCAATATATATTTCAAAAGTAATAAACTTATTTCTATTTTATATGTATTACTTTACCCGTAGGAATTTTTCAACAGAATAACAGCAAAGAATGCGTTACATTTAAAATGTTCCACTAAAGTACACTTTGGCATCCAGCATTGGCATTACAATGATTCCATCTATGTATCTGCAGAGAGTATACATTGGTCATGTTCCCCCGCTGTATCTGTAGAGAGTCTACATTGGTCATGTTCCCCCGCTGTATCTGTAGAGAGTCTACATTGGTCATGTTCCCCCGCTGTATCTGTAGAGAGTCTACATTGGTCATGTTCCCCCACTGTATCTGTAGAGAGTCTACATTGGTCATGTTCCCCCGCTGTATCTGTAGAGAGTCTATATTGGTCATGTTCCCCCGCTGTATCTGTTGAGAGTCTATATTGGTCATGTTCCCCCGCTGTATCTGTAGAGAGTCTACATTGGTCATGTTCCCCCGCTGTATCTGTAGAGAGTCTACATTTGTCATGGTCCCCCGCTGTATCTGTAGAGAGTCTACATTGGTCATGTTCCCCGCTGTATCAATAGAGAGTCTACATTTGTCATGGTCCCCCGCTGTATCTGTAGAGAGTCTACATTGGTCATGTTCCCCGCTGTATCAATAGAGAGTCTGCATTGGTCATGTTCCCCCGCTGTATCTGTAGAGAGTCTACATTGGTCATGTTCCCCCACTGTATCTGTAGAGACTCTACATTGGTCATGTTCCCCCGCTGTATCTGTAGAGAGTCTACATTGGTCATGTTCCCCCCCCCCCCCCGCTGTATCTGCAGAGTGTCTACATTACGGGCCTGTCCCCCAACCGCTGTATCTGCAGAGTGTCTACATTGCGGGCCTGTCCCCCAGCCACTGTATCTGCAGAGTGTCTACCTTGCTGGCCTGTCCCCCAGCCGCTGTATCTGCAGGGTGTCTACCTTGCAGGCCTGTCCCCCAGCCGCTGTATCAGCAGAGTGTCTACCTTGCGGGTCTGTCCCCCAGCCACTGTATCTGCAGAGTGTCTACCTTGCGGGCGTGTCCCCCAGCCGCTGTATCAGCAGGGTGTCTACCTTGCGGGTCTGTCTCCCAGCCGCTGTATCTGTAGGGTGTCCACCTTGCGGACCCGTCCCCCAGCCGATGTACATGTATCTGCAGGGCGTCTAACTTTTGGTCCTGTTCCCCGCTTTATCCACAAGGTCTACCTCATATGACCTGCAGATAGTCTACTACGGATGTTATGCTCCTCCGCTGTATATGCAGAGAGCCTATCTTGGGCGCATGCTCATCCAATGTATCTGCAGAGAATCCATCTCGGGTGCATGTTACTCTGCTATACCTGTCGAGAGTCTACCTCGGGTCCATATTTATGTTAGCTATACATGCATCGAGTCTACTCGGGTGCATACTTCGCCACTGTTCCTGCAAAGAGTCTATCTCGGGTACATATTCCCCCGCTATTCTCGATGAGAGTCTTTCTCGGGTACATGTTTCGCCTTCTGTACATGTGTCACTCGCTGTACCTGCAAAGATTCTATCACGGGTACGTGTTTTCCCGGCTTTACATGCAAAGAGTCTGCCTCTCTGCATATTCTTCCACTGTACCTGCAGAAAGTCATATCTCAGGTATGTGTTTCCTCCGCTGCATCTGCAAATAGTTTACTTCGGGTGTATGATCCTCGGCTGCATTTGTAGACAATCTACTTCGGGTGCACATTTCCCCGCTGCATCCACATAGAGTCTACCTCGAGTGCATCTCCCTTCGCTGCATTTATAGAGAGTCTACCTCGGGTGCATGTTTCTCCGCTGTATCTGTAGAGAGTCTATTTCGGATGTATGTTCTAAAAAGCTCTCAAAAGCTAGAAAGCCGTAATTAGAGTAAACAAATCGGAAAATAAAATGAAACAGGGAAAGCTTACATCTGGGCAGAATGCGCAATGACATGATTCTAAATTGTGTATTAGAATTGTATTGCTTTGTTATTGTTAATCCATAAACTAATGGTACATCGGCAAACAGTGTAGACCAGGACCAGAGGACTCTTGAAGGAGACCTCTGATCAGGGTCTACACTGTTTGCAATACCAATCAATGTCAAAGCATCACCAGCTTCATTTTTTATATTTCTTTTACATTAACCCCTTGCAGAACGAGTTTATCGTATATAACAAGGGAGTTAAAGGGTTAATATTCGCGTTGATTATTCAAAATATAGGTTACCACCAGCGAAACATCCGATAATAGTTTGTCCATGGCTGCAACTGGTGAGCTTATTTCCAAACAATGTCCGGTAATACTATATTGCATCACACTTGTTATTCACGTGCGTTATTTAAGTGTCAGCGGACATGACATTGATTGTTATTTTGATTTAAACCATGCATGAAACCGACGGAAGCAATTTCTATTTTATCCCTTGTTCTGCTAAAGAAAGTATATCCGCTAAAATCTTGACATTCTGTGATTTTTTATTTATTTTTGATTCTCTCTGACTTTTGAGAAACTGTTGTCGTGTGTCGACCAGTGTGGACCCAGGTAAGACGCCGAGCTACCAAACGTCTCACTTAGCCCCAGACTCCGTGCAGATGCAAGTTATGTCACACACACGAGGTTAAGCGTTGGTACTGATTCAATAAAGAGCTGATTTATTCATGACTGTACTGACTTTATAACATTTGTTATTTCTTCGAGAGTCATTGATTAATTCTGTTCTCATTTTCCCCTCAAAATGCGTTCAATATGAATATAAAACAACTGCATTTATTCCGTACGTAATATCGCTGCTAGGGGAATTCTGCGCGTCCAGTGCATCAGAACAATTTCTTTTTATGATGATATGTGTTTCTGTGGATTGTCGATTCAGTTATGCCATTCATCCAAATTTAGCATCGAAAAAATAATTCTCCCACAATTTCCCTTAAAGGTATTTTTAAACTATTTGCAGGTAAGATATATGATATTTTAGCAAAGAAAGTACACGTCGACTTTGGAGTTAGTCGAAGTACAAGTCGACACTAGGGTAGGTCGAAGTACACATCGAGTTTTGGGTAAGTGGTCGAATACACGTTGACTTTTTGGTAAGTCGAAGTACACGACGACACAAGGGTAAGTCGAACTACATGACGAATTTGTTTTGGTAAGCCGAAGTACACGTCGAATTTTGGGTAAGTCGAAGTACACATCGATTTTCTTGTCGACGTTTAGGTAAGTCGACTCATCGACATTCTGGTGTAAGTCGAAATAGACGTCGACTTTCGGGCTAGTCGAAGTAAACGTCGATACCCTGGTAAGTCGAAGTGCACGTCGATGCTATTGAAAGTCGACGTACACGTTGACATTTGGATAAGTCGAAGTACACGTTGATTTTTGTTTTTTTCTGTGTAATCGAGGAAGTTTTCTGTGTTTTGAAAAGTCGACGATTTGTAAGAATTTACCAATAATGCAGATACAGTAAAATGGCAATAATCCGAGGACTGTCGGGAACTGAGAAAACGCTTGGATTACCGCTGCCCTCGGATTATCCATGTACTGTTAATATTTATCTGAATTTATATAAGCTCTTGGGTAATTGACTAAGCATTATTTTTATGATGAATATGTGTATAACTGTTGGTGTTGGTCAAATGATACGAAAATAGAATATAAAATTTCAGGGTAAATCGTAGATTTGAGACTTTAGGGTAGCTTGGAGTACACATCCTCTTCAGTGTGTAAGTCGGAGTGCATATCAGTTATAAGGTAAATTGAAGTACACGTTACTTTTAAGGTAAACCTAAGTGAACGTCAGTTTGGTTTTTGTCAATTTTGACGCTAATACTCGATCTGTAAACTGCATATTAAGATAGTTTTAAATTGTCAAATTTGATATCAGTAAAAGAAAGTCAAACAACTTTTGAAACATGGTTCGCTTTTAATCACCATCTAACGAAATAGACTATATCCCGAACAATGACGGAAAACCACGAGTAGTTACGAATTATAGCATTTAGTGAAAACTCATTTTATCAGAAACTGACAGTTATCAGATGCGCCTGAATTTATTGAATTCCATGAACATTCATTCATAATTATCTGATTATTTATAATGTTTCACGAACACAGAAACTGTTAGTCTTGTCAAACTGTAGACTCAGATCTACACAATTCCATAAGCAAACAGAGCAAACCCTAATCAGACGGTTCCTATAGAAGCCATCTGATTGGGGTCTACTCTTTTTCTAAATGCTTTAAAATGGAGTAATGGCTTAATACACTCCTTGAAGTGTGACAATGAACCAAACCCCATTACAATGCACGACAAATATACTCCATAAATTGTCCACCGTTGTCCGTTGCCTTGCATGTCAATATTACTTACACTAACAAAGGGCGTGTCACTAACGTTTGCGTTTTTTTTCGAATTATTCTTTATCCTAGCGACTCGACCCGCATTTGCAAACAGCTTGGATCCAGATGAGACGACGAGTAACTCGGCGTTTCATTAGGATCCAAGCTGTTTGACACTCGGTTAATAGTTTCTTAAAAGTTTGTTCGATTCTGAAGTAGTCAACACTGCGGCTGATCCAAATTTGAGCAGACATTATAACAGCGGGGTAAGGGTTAAAACAAAGCATTAAAACATCTGAAACACTGCTCATGTCACGCCAAGAGTTAATTAAATATACGATGAAACTACCGAGATCCATTTAACCCCTTATCCTGCTGTGAACAGATCATGTCTGCTACAATTTAGATCGGGTGAAATTCGGACTACTGTCGATTAAAAACAAACTTTGATTAACTATTGACCGAGTGTCAAACAGCTTGCATTCTGATGAAACGTTGAGGTACTCGGTATCTCATCTGGATCCAAGCTGTTTGCACATTTATGCGAGTCAGGTAGCAAAAAGCTACGGGGTAAGTGTTAATGGAGGTTGGAATATCAGGTACTTCCGGCTTCTTAACAGTCGGTACTCTTTTTTTCTACTTTGATCTCTGTTTATTCACCACAGTTCTGAAATCACATCGATCGCGATTGGCAACACAGATGTATATACACATTTGTTTGTTTCAATTTGGGCTTTATGTCGCTTTAAATAACGGTATTTCAGTCATATCGCGATGTCAAGCAAAGTATAGGTTAGAGCATTTTTATTTCATACTACGGAATATAGTACTCAAGGCGCGGGACGCGCCGAGAGGACTATATTCTATAGTATGAAATAAACATGCTCTGAGCTATTTAGCACAATGCTCTACCGTCGCCGTCAATTTTCCCGCCAAAATATAAATTAACTGACGTTTCAGTAAATGAAATGAACATGGTTTGTCGCAAGCCTCATTCTTCGTTGAAACATGGCGGACAAAACAGTGACTTTCGACGTATTATTTGAAAGCGCTAAGGGAATCTTCAATACACACGACTTGGACGATCTTTATATTCCAACTCAAGCACGAGAAAACTTCCACCTCACGTTTTTCAAAACCGGTATCAGATGCGGAATTAACAAAACGCATTAGTGATTTGTATGCCGCGCAAAATACAAAAGGCAACGTCGTGGATCATGCGAATTTATAGAGAGCGGGTCGAGTACCGAAACTTTCAGTTGAAGACATTTTTATCTGAAAATATGTGTAAATTGTATTTAGTGATTCGTTTAAAAGGGTGCTACTGTATTTGCACTGTTTTCATAGTAACTTGTGTAAAAGCTTTGCGTTGTATATTCTTAAAATGAATGATGTCAAGAATAAACTGCTTTAAAGCAGCATAATCTTTCGAGCAAATTATCTCTTTAACATAATTGTCTAAAAAAGAGTTTTACTATTCAAACAAATAAAATTGCATTTAGTAATTTGTTTAGAAAGGTGCTACTTTATTTGGACTGTTTTCATAGTCCATCATTTATTTTATTTATTTATTTATTTATTTATTTCACCGATAAATTGACAAGTGCCACTTACAGCTGTCATTTATCGATGAAACAGACAGAAATTTACGCAACATAGTATTGAAGCCAAACATAGTATTGAAGCCAACGCCCTGAAATCTCGCAACCTTATTGGTTAATAGTACAACGACGAAGTAGAGCATGTGCTAATTATAGGAAGAAGCCCCCAACAAGTTTTCTGGGCACGGAGTATGTAGGTGCATGTACTTCAATTTGTAAAAATCCATAGACCTAACATTTCCTTGCCTTTATTTGATGAATATTGATTAAGAAATATTGAATGTATGAATATTCATTAGCTTGATTTTTATTATTGCATCATGAACATGAAGCTAGAGGAGCTTTCTGCATTACCTTTTTCCTACATTAAGCGACCACCTGCTTATAAAGACACCCATGTTTATTCATTAAGTGGTCGCATTTCAGGGTTTCTACTGTATATTATTTCATAGCGCAAACAGAGCAGACCCAGACAGACGGCAACTGCAGTAGTCATCTGATCTGTCTATACTCTTTGCAAAGGTGAAAAAAATGCGCCTCTATGAGGTAAAGATTTAATAATATTTTGTAATATAAGATTAAGCAGTAATTTAGGTACGTTTTATATTGGGTTTGAATAATTTTACAGTTACATAATTTCCAAGATTTCCAGTTCTAGTCCACATAGCAGTAGAGGCCAGGTGTTAAATTTAAAGGCAGATATCGGAGTTTGAAGCGTCAAAATTAACGCATTGGCATACAAAATATCACTTTATTATAATATTCATGATCTCATACATATGATTTTGGACTCGTTCATACTTTTCTCGGCCGAAAATTAAAGTGCACGAAACTCCGATTTTCCCTCCAGGCATTACCGAGATTGAATATATGGCCGAAAAAATAATGAAATAGCCGAACATTGTACGTATTTTATTATAAATTCTGCAGTGTAAAATAAAAGTGCTTGATGTAAAAGTAATGTTTTAGCATGCTTATGTGTTTCTTGAATGTAATTTATTAATTCATTTTTCGGCTACGATGTGTGCCTTTAAAACATTTGTTTATGGTTTGCGGCTGTTTCAAATATTGTCGTCGGTAAGAGAAATAGTTTTGAATACACAGTGAAACATCTCTTAAGCGATCTCCTTAACTCTTTCGCTGCCATTGTTTTTCGCCTGCAAACTTTGTTGGCTAGTACAGTTCTCATTTGTTATAATTTCTTCATTTTTGTTTGAAAAGCAGTTACAGTAACAAACAGTTTGGATCCTGATGAGACGCCGAGTTACTCGGCGTCTCATTCGGATCCAAAATGTTTGCATAGGTATTACAGATGGGACATTGGCAGCGAAAGAGTTCTCAGTGTTGTTATACCTTCTGATCCTTTGAGATCATGAATTTCAGTACTTCTTGTTCTGAAAATTGAATACCGCTTAAGCCGGTGTTAGGGGGCGTGAGCAGTGTTGCACTTTCAATTACTGTTCATGAACAGACTCAATAAAACCGAGTCTGCAATTTTCTCTTTTTGTGTTGCAATTTTTGCTCTCAGAGGATCACCTCCCTTCAGAATTTAAAGAAACATACTTCTGGGTCTTAAACTAGGTGGTAGTCTACGTTATGCAGAAAGTTCCTACAGGAGCTATCTGCATATATATCTCTTCTAGTATCAAGCAACCACCTGTTCTTAAAGACACGAATTTCTATTCATTAAGTGGTCGATAAAGGTTTTAGAGAGGGTTCCTCTGTATGTAATTTGCATGACTGTTTTTATTTAACTGTCGCAATAATCAACTAGAAAGAATACGAAGACCACGACCTTGTCACCACGTGTCAATCAAGTACACTCGTACTGTAGATACTAATACTGTTAACGTATATCACATTTAGTTTGTCTAAGATAGAAATTATCTTGTTAAGGAATGACCTTGACAGAGTTCCGGACAAATAGCTTTATTGATGGATTTGGAATACGCTGGAAGCCATTGTTTTTACCAGAATTGAATTATAAATAGGTTTTCCATACGTTTATACTTTAGAAGCGTAGTTGATCCTCTGATGGAAAACAGCATTCACCGTTACATTCAGACAAAATATCCATCAATGATAATGATAATTTATTGATAGAATCCCTTATCACGAAACTCAAGAGTTAATCGTTTATTTCATGAATATTCATGTAAAACACTGACATCATGAATATCAATTAGAGTATTTTATGATGGCACATGAAAACTGGAAATTTGAGCTATGGCACAAGTTATATATTCAGATTTATAACATTCCTTATGCAAACAGAACAGGCTCTGATCAGATATCTCATATACGAGCCACCTGATATGGATCTATTCAGTTTACAAAGCTGTCAAACTGTGTCTCTATCAGGATCAAAGGCAAGGATCGAGTAAGACAAACTCTATACTAATATAGTACTGTTACAAACTCTATATTAATATAGTACTGTTACAAAACTCTATACTAATATAGTACTGTTACAAACTCTATACTAATATAGTACTGTTACAAACTCTATACTAATATAGTACTATTACAAACTCTATACTAATATAGTACTATTACAAACTCTATACTAATATAGTACTATTACAAACTCTATACTAATATAGTACTGTTACAAACTCTATACCAATATAGTACTGTTACAAACTCTATATTAATATAGTACTGTTACAAAACTCTATACTAATATAGTACTGTTACAAACTCTATACTAATATAGTACTGTTACAAACTCTATATTAATATAGTACTGTTACAAAACTCTATACTAATATAGTACTGTTACAAACTCTATACTAATATAGTACTGTTACAAAACTCTATACTAATATAGTGCTGTTACAAACTCTATACTAATATAGTACTGTTACAAACTCTATACTAATATAGTACTGTTACAAAACTCTATACTAATATAGTACTGTTACAAACTCTATACTAATATAGTACTGTTACAAACTCTATACTAATATAGTACTGTTACAAACTCTATACTAATATAGTACTGTTACAAACTCTATACTAATATAGTACTGTTACAAACTCTATACTAATATAGTACTATTACAAAAAACGTTTACTTCATGAATATTCATGTAAATTAATTAACATAATTAGATATGTTTTATAATGACACATGCTCACATGCTATTAAGGCCATTGTATAAACTGCAGATATTCTATAAGTAGACAGAACAAACCCTGATCAGGCGACTCCAACAGAAGCCGTCCTAACCCTTTCTTCATATAAACGTGTTTTCACGCACTTGCAAACAGAGAAGATCCAGCTCAGACGGCTCCTAAAATGCATACAATGTTCCATTTTCTATATTTCATCATAACTATTTTGTCCATGAATATTCAAAAGGTATGGAAATTTGGAATTAACATAGAACAGGGAAAGGGTTAACTGGGTCTAGAACAGGGAAAGGGTTAACTGGGTCTAGAACAGGGAAAGGGTTAACTGGGTCTAGAACAGGGAAAGGGTTAACTGGGTCTAGAAAAGGGAAAGGGTTAACTGGGTCTATTCTGTCAGAAAGCGTCAGTATGAGGATACAAGGTTAACCCTTTCCCTGGTGAATATTCATGTGAGAAATAATGGCGTCATGAATATTAATAATATTATCTTTTATAATTGCATATGAACACAGGACATTTTGCCTCAGGCAGAAGCTGTAGAATCAGATCTATATTACACCATAAGCAAACAGAGCAGACCCTGATCAGACGGCTCCTATAGGAGCCGTCTGATCTGGGTCTACTCTGTTTATAGATGCGTCAAAATGCGCTTACATAAGGGAAAGGTTTAAATGAGCATTTTTTGAAGTCAGAACATGACATGATTCAACCCGTTCGACTCTTTGTATGAACCACACTTTTTGTATTGTATACCCGATGCTTGCTGTTCTCCGTTTCTTTTGTAATTAATTACAAATTCATTCCTTGTTTCACCATAATATCTTTAATGATTACTATACAAGATTAACAGCTGGTGCCATATGAGGTAACCATGGCTACTGACAAATCCATGTTGCACTTCGAGCTTTAACCCTTTACTCCATATATACGCCTTTAACGAACTGAGCAAGATCTGACGGACCCTGCAGGATACGTCGGATCAGGATCCGCTCTGTTCGCTCACGGAATAAAATAGATCTAATTCTACCGATTCTGCCACAGCCAAAACTGTATGTGGTCATAAGTCATTATAAAATAACATTTTGATGGTTTCAAATGAACATCTTTAATACAATTATTTTTAAGTAAACTGATGCGCACATGCCTATTTTAATCGTCCTGGCATGTGTTTTGCATATCTGCTTAGAACAGTATTAGACAAGACAGACATCAATATCTGAGAAATAATTTCTCAAGTGGTTGTGGGATATTATAGACACATTCACTCTACAGTAGAACCTGTCTTGAATAGGTATAATTATTGCTTATTGCTCTGTAAGGCTTCTGTTGGATTTTCTTCTTTTATTTTCGGGGTGCGGCATTGCGCCGGTATGCATGTTCACGGAATCTAGAATAGAAGTCAGGCAGGACATTTGACAATAACACACGCATCTGCACATCAACACAAGAAGCACGACTGAAATGCGTTCTCACACGACCTTCATAGCACTGTTCCTTGCCTGTTCCACACCGACATTGTATTAGCAGTGTCATTAAACCAAACCTCAATCAAAGTAGCACTGTCCCTTGCCTGTTCCTCATTGTATTAGCGGTGTCATTAAATCGAACTTCAACCAAACTCATCTAAAACAAAAGACATGTGACACGACAACGTACGCAGGAGTATGATAAAGAAACGATGCTTGTCTGCTATGTACAATGGATGAGTAGGGAGTATAAGCAGAGTAACCTAGCTTTGGAAAAGCAGTTTCATTAAAAGAAGTAATATGTGGCACTAGACAGGAATGTATGTATTGTATATGTAAGCACAAAGAAAAAACAAACCTCAACCATACTCATCGATGACAATATGTGACGCCACATCTTACGCAAGAGTAACAATATTAGGAAAAACGTTTAGTGAGAAGGAGTAATTTAGGACAGTTGTCAAGTATTACGCATATGCAATGTATAAATTAAGTTTTGCACACTATATTATTCAGTTCATATACTAACAAGACATATCTTTTAAAATGGTTAAATGGTGTTTATGTTTTTGGAAATAATAGGAAATAATTTAAGCGGGGGAAGCCTGGCTAAGGAAACTATGAAAAACCTACAGGTTTTACCGTACTTCATTCTCAGTGTTGTTATAGATCCTTCTGATCCTTCGAGATCATGAATTTCAGTAGTTCTTGTTCTGAAAATTGAATACCGCTGCTAGGGGGCGTGAGCAGTGTTGCACATTCAATTACTGTTCATGAACAGACTCAATAAAACCGAGTCTGCAATTTTCTCTTTTTGTGTTGCAATTTTTGCTCTCGGGTGATCACCTCCTTTTAGAATTTTATGGAAATGTTACACCTGATAAAACAATTGAACAATGAAACAGGTGAAAATTGGAAGAAACAAGTAATGAGGTCTACTGGGTCTACTCTGTTTGCAGGTGCGTGAAGGCGTTTATATAAAGGTAAGGGTTAAAAGAAGAAAGACAGATGATATTTGGAAGGGAATGGAAGTCAAGTCAACAACGATACCAACTGCACTGCGAGTTCCTAATAATTTACAGGCCCTGTATTTCATAAAATAGTAGCAATGTATAGACGTATAAGCGGCTACACGCAACATATGCTATGCTTCTTCGTAGTAGGGTAAAGTAAGTTAATGTGTTATATCTACTTACACGTTCGACTGGTAATTTCGCACGGCTTTCCATTGTAACTAGCGCGACGGACTACTCGAAAGCGACCTATGCTGACACTCCCACTTCCAGTAGTTTCACAACTCTTGCACTCTTTTTTGAATTAAAGTATGTATCATGACAGAAACGCATTTTCACGCCTTAGTAGCAAAAACGTAGACCCAGACTAGACGGCTTTTTTACGAGTCGTCTGATCAGGGTTTGTTCGGTTTGCTTATAGGATTCTACATTGTCTACCAAGGTAAACATGTCATGTGTGCATTTATCATTACAAAACATCAGTTAATGCAAGTACACGATGTCATTATATCTTACATGAATATTCATCAGACAAAGGGCGAAAGAAAGAAAATATTGTCTATATTGTCTATAATGCATCAGTTCAATCAAGGAAAATGTATTCCATAAAACTAATTCAATTACCAACATGAGCGACCATAGATTTTGATTTTGATAGAATTGAGTCGTTTTTATTAAATTTCGCCCTATTTTGAACTGCAAATCGTCAGGTTATCGCTGTGATAGGGTGAGACCGGGATGAACGAACGTTTGTCAATGACCCAGAAAACACGTTAAAAATGAGAAAAACATTATTGGATTTATAATAATGCATACGATACCGTCAGAAAATTATACTTATTTGGTAGTTCAAAAGCCGAAAGAATTATGAAATTATCATATAAATTGTAAGAGTTACAGACTTTTTTTGTACTTGATGTACACGGACGTCCGTTCTGTCAGTTGGAACCCTTGTTATTAGATAGCATAGACTCCCAGGGAGCGGTACAGACCACTATGGGCAAAACCACAACTGGGGGTGGGGGGGGGGGGGTAACCGGGTTTTCACGTCCTAACGTCACAGTTATCTCAAAGTCACCCTAGTTAAACAAACAGTGTAAATAAAGGTATCTCCACCGGACTTCCCTACAACATAGAAGAACAGGCTCGGGCAACCCCATAAGATGTAGAACGGGGCGCATCTCCATCTAGAAAAGGATACTTATCAATTTTGAAATTATTCCTTTTTATCGTTTATTTTGGATGAAACTTCACCTCCCTTCAGAATTTATTTTTTATCATTTGTGTTAGAAAGATTCAAATCTAAAAAGGAAGCCATGATGTCGGATCCATTCGTTTTGTTTAAAGTAAATATGGAAAAATAGTCAAACAGGGAGAGCCTGTTCTTTTGATAGATTCAAATCTAAAAAGGAAGCCATGATGTCGGATCCATTCGTTCTGTTTAAAGTAAATATGGAAAAATAGTCAAACAGGGAGAGAAGTTCTTTTGGATAAATTGAAGAAGCCATAGTTTCAAAATAAGGATTATCCAAATTCAAAATATTATCTAAATACCTAGATGTTATATTTAAAGCATTAACAATATCAACTTGTGTATCAGTTTTTAAGCTTAGCATTAAACCACTCTTATAGCAATACAACAACAAATCTGCAACAAGAGGGACACAGTTTGTACCCGCCGATATACCAACGACTAGAAATAATTATATGGTATCCCCATGGCGCACAAATATGTTATTAAAAAAGTTCGATATCTACAAATATCAAGGCAAGTCCACTTTGTGTAATGTTCAAATTCTGAATCGAAAAAAAGAACGTTGAACATTACAAGCAAAGAACATTTTATTTTCTCTGGCAAAGGTTATTTCTATCAATTTTATCAGTATATCCTTTATAAGATTGTGAGGCAGAGTAGTGTAGAGTCATCATACCAGCTCAATGAAGACATGTTGTATTGTTCATTTGCAAGTTTAGTTAAAATATAATTTGTTTTTTTATGAACCAAAACATTAATACCAGAAGTTTCATATATTTCATTACAGTAACGTTTAACATAGTCTTTGATAGTAGTAATACAGGACGTCAAAAGTTTAGATAGTTTAGTAGTAGTACAACAACTAGAGTAAGCAATAAAACACGCATTATAAGGGGTTTATGTAGCTTCGGAATCTAATGCATAGTGAAAGTTAATGTTCTTTTATGTTAGGATCAGACTTAAAAGTATTGTACATCTTAATATGTTCCAGGACTATATCTTTTTCAGGGGTTGAACTGTAATATATGTATGTGAACCAGTTTACTCTTTAAAACATCAACATAATACAATCTTCGAATCATGATTACATTATTTGATGTCTTTCCAGCAGGAGCAAGAACATAATTTGAATCAACATTCAAAATATCTTTCTTTACAATATCGAAATTGTATCTCTAGGTCGAGATGGTAATAACTGGTAATTTGATTTGTAAAAACCAATACGCGTATCAATAATGTCAAAAATACGTTTCTTCCAATCCGAAAAGGCATTAACATCAACATGTTCTCGTCGACACCATTTCATGCAAAATCATGACTAGTTTCCGCAAAATGAGTACGACAAGCGTCAAAATCAATAAGAGATACATGTAATCTATATTTCGGTCCTTTAGTGAGGAGGGTCCTGAGACGTTTATCTTTAATGGTATCAAAATTAACAGTAATGACATGACCATCTAGTTTAAAGCGAAAGCCTGAAGTGCTACAGTCTCAAAAAGTAGGGGTATTGACATCAATATTCAAGTCAGAGACAATTTTATTGTATTTGAAAATATCGTTCCTAATATCCTATGAATATTGATAAAATCGATACCTTTATTTATTAAGTTTCAGCAAATGCTTTTTATTTTCAGATTCTTTATCAATATGAGGACGAAGAACATGTTGTGTATAGCTTTGTATAAGAGAGGCAGTTTTAATAAGTGGATCTGTAAATTTTATCAGCCTCCTCATTTATGGACCTAATAGAAGAAAAAGACGATAGAAAGTAAAGCATAGCATGTTTGCCGGTTTGTTTAAGAATAGTATGTAAATCATGAATAAACATACAGAGACGTAATCTACGCTAATTCATTACCATTTGTTTTGTCTACCTTGTGATCTACCTTTTCTAATTGAAAATGTAGGAAATATATCGATGCTAGGATCTTTAGATACATTTACCACTTTGGTAAACGTTGTCATTCAAGCCCAAAGGAAAAGATGTTTGTAATTTCTTTAGTCTGGTTCTGTAATAAAACGTGCTTTATATTTAAAACTGCTGGTAGTGTTAGAATCATAATAAATTTGTTCTACTGGTGTTGAACCGAAACATATTTGAAATAATGTCCTGCGCGACGAAAATTCTGGCAAAGAAAAATGCGAACTTTTTTTTATCCGGCAGTGGTAACTGTTTTCAAGGACGACCCGTCTGACCCACATACTGAATAACACAGCGTGGCGCATTTCAACTTAGAACATATATAATATTAGATGAGTTTCGGTCTATATCAGAATTAATATTCAAATTAAACACTCTACCATTAACAAGATATTTAATGGTTGATCCTGTAGAGATAAAATTGCTACACATACACCTCTTACTATTGCACTTTGTAATGGTTAGATATGTCTTTTGTTCAAATAATGTGAATTTTGATGGACTTTACTATAACGAATGATAGATAGCAGATGAAGGAACATAGAATGTCGAAACAAGAGACAGTTTTAGAGGTTATACAAACTGACGGCTGTAGTGATTAAAAGGTAGCCAGATAAATAAAGGTGCAACAATTCTCAAATCGGTATTCTATTTTCATAACTAAAATCATTGAAGGACCACCCGAAGGACCAGAAACTATAACACCAATGAGAATGAAGTACGGGTAGCTTTTTACGACCGCCATACGAGCACTTGATACCTTCTGTTGTGAAGAACATAAATTCTGCATGTAGGGGATCCCTTCAAAAGCAAAAGAAGCAATGCGAAAAATTGTAGACATAGAGGATCTTACATGAGTGTTCTTGATTATTGGATTTATTAAATGAGTGTTTTTAAAACGATAAAAAACGAGCTTTAGCGAGTTTTTTTTATCGTTTTAAAAAGACGAATTTAATAAATCCAATAATCATGAACACGAATGCAAGATCCTATTTATAACATAACACACACAAATGTTATTTGCAGCCAATATTTCAGCAGTAACGTGGATTGTTATAAATTCTCCTTACATATAGAAATGATGAGTGAAAGGTGTTATTAGGTTTCGCTAGGTAACTGGGACAAAGTAGGTCCACATTTTCCAACTTTTTTTTACTTACTGTCATATCAACCAGGATCTAATTCAGACCTCTCTGGTATTCAATTTAACTGTGATAGTTTATGATACAAAAACATACAGAAACACGTCAAAATAAATTTTGAGTTACAGTTTTGACATACATAGTTACAAACACGTCACATTATGACGTCATTGTACACAACATGTGTCTATGTAAAGCGCGCCATTTACATGAAGACCCACATACAGTCGCCAACACGTCCGACACTCACTGTCAATGGGATTCGAAATGCGCCTTCGTTTTGGTATATTAAGCCCTTCATTAGTGTTGTATGTATACACATGGACATGGACATTTCCACCGAGAAAAAAATCTCGATTCAAGTTCAGTGAAAATGTTTGAAATGGACAAAAGATTCAATACGAACTGCTGCATAAAATGTGTTGGAACAGGAGGAAGATTTTCGCGATCAGCTGAGTTAGTGAGTATAGCATATTTGAAATATGTTTGTGCTGTGCTGGATTCAGATGACTATAGTTGTTGATTGATGAGATATTTGTATGAGTAGAAATCTGCATAAACAAAAGGACATGCGGTGAAGAAAATGCAGGAGGCATTTTAAATGTAGAATGGATTGTATGGGTCAGAGTAGCTGGTAGGTCTTTTTTGGCATACATTTTGTATATGATTCCTGACAGCGATTACAATTTGTATTATTTTATCGAAATTAAGGCGCAGTGCCAACAATCCTTTGCCATCTATCGTGACTCAATCGTGGACAGGTAGGTCGACCACCGTCCGCCAGTTTGTTTGTTTTGACAGCGCGTATGAATCGTTCGAATGTCATTCGGTCGTTCGAATGTTATTCACTAGTGAATATATGCCCATGATTATCAAAAAATAAATGATAGTGTTACGTCACGCTGAAGCCACGAGTTATGTTATAATGGATTTTATCAAGTTTGTTCATGGAAAGTTAATAAAAGTGCAACATTACTTACGCCCCCAAAAGCGGTATTCAGTTTTCATAACTAATAACATCGGAATTGGTTGGTCCAGAATTGGTTGGTCCGGAATTGGTTGGTCCAGAGGACCAGAAAATATAACAACACTGAGAATGAAGTACGGAACGACTTTTACGGCCGCCACACGAGCACTTGACAGCTGCTGTTGTGAAGTATATACATTTTGAAAGTAGGGCATCCTTCGAAAGAAAAAGCAGCAATGCGACACGAGAAAAGTGCAGTCTCGGTTTTATTGCCATTTAACAAGTATAGTATAGTATAGTATAGTATAGTAAAATACTATCTCGGTCTAAATTCTAGGATTTAAGACAGGTGGTACATTAATACAGGACGGAAGTTATGCTGAAAGCTCCTGTAGGAGCTTTCCGCATTGTTTTCCGTCCCTCATTAATCAACCGCATACCGCTATCGAGCTCCATACTTATTCATTATATGATCGCTATATATAATGTATCATCCTGCATTTAGCACCTGCTCTTATAGTCGTCCATGTTTATTAATTTCTATACTCTTTGTACATTCTTTTATGGGAGTTTTACGTTTTACAGTGCAGAAGGACAATGTTAAAGTGAATGCGGATGTTAACCGTTTTTCCCACTGTGAAAATAAGTCTGCTCATTTTTGTATCAGGTCCGAGTTTGACTACTTGCGATTCGATGAAGCTTTTGGGTAACAAGCATGTGTCATAAGCTTTAGAGAAACCATTAACAATATGTCAAAGAGCTTGGATCTTAGAGCCAATTTACTCGGCGTTTTATCTGGATCCAATGTGTTTGCAAATGCTAATGTTAGTGAGCTCAGGTTTAAAGACACTACGAAAATGGTACTTCTGATGATCCTTTGAGATCATGAATTTCAGTACTTTTTGTCCTGAAAATTGAATACCGCTTAAGCCGGTGCTAGGGGGGGGGGCGTGAGCAGTGTTGCACTTTCAATTACTGGTCATGAACAGACTCAATAAAACCGAGTCTGCAATTTACTCCTTTTGTGTTGCAAGTTTTGCTCTCGGGGGATCACCTCTATTCAGAATTTTTAATCATATATTATTGTATTCAAATCAATGTTAACATCTTTAAACCTGAATATTGAACCATTGACCATTGTTGTTGCCCTTTAGAATATTCGGAATGTGTACTGTAAGCTTCCGTGACATTTACTGTCTGGCAGCTCAGATCGGATACTGAACTGTCTGCTAGTAATTAAACTATAATTCTCACCTAAGTTTAAAAAAAGATACAGACGTTTCGTGAACTTTAGAAGCGGCGAAGTCACTCGCCCGTAGTGTTATTGTTTTCTTTTGAAACCACTGGCTTCCTATTAAACACTTATATATCTACATCACAAACAAGGCAACAGTAGACTACAGTTAACCCATTCCATCCAAGGCTAATATTAAACCCAACTTCTTTGAATAAATCTACCGTAAAGGAGCATTTACTAGAGGAAAGGAAACATTTACAATTGTGTAGTTTTGAAATCATTGTGATAGATAGAGCATTAGCTCCTATGGAAAATGCTCTATACATCACAATGGTTTCAAAAGGTGACTTTTACAGGGTCATCAAAAGACATCAATATGAGGGAATGGGTCAAAAGACATCAATATGAGGGAATGGGTTTACCCATCTCATGCTAAGCGCATTCTGACTGGCAACAGCTTGTATCCAGATGAGTAACTCGGCTTTTCATCAGGATCCAAGCTGATTAACGCTTGGCAAATAGTGTCTCAATAGTTTGATCGAAAAGTTCAGCAATTCTGAATTCGAATATTTTAGCATAAGAAGGGTTAAAAGATAAAACCATAGCTACAGATCAGATAAAGGTGCGTACCTAAATACTAAAAGTCATGCAGGAAACACCACATACAGAACAAAATCGTCATTTCTCAACCAATCCCTATACTGTGACCACTCTTTAGAATCTCCTCTTCTAGACGATTCTAAAGAGGGTCACAGTATAGGGTTTGGTGGAGAAGTAAAGGAGCTATTATCGAAAATGTTTAGATTTACGCATCTTATCTGGATAAAACATTCGGAATTTTTAAACAATCTCAACGAGTATGTCTTTAGGCTAATAATTTTGTGACTATTGTTCTCTTAAAGACGGGAAACGTGACTACCATTCGTGTCCAGAATTCTTATTACTAGAAAACCTATTTAACCTATTTCAAATACAGATTTATCGAATATTCTATAGCATTTTGAAGAGCAAAAGCCGTCGGTAGAAGGACCATTGATGGGAAAGTTTGCACCAATGATCGAATGATAACTAACTTTAGCTATAAACACTTACTTTGCTTACTGTCAATACAATAAAGGTACATAATTCATGAACGCTAAAATAAGCAGACAGTAGCCCTTTGAATGTGGGACACGAGTGTACTGACATTTGTAAACAGTGTAGACCCCGATCAGAGGGCTCCTAGAGGAGCTTTCTGAACAGCATATACACTGTTAGTCAGTCAGTATCCTCTGGTGAATTATATATTTTTATACTGAATTAATTCTATCTCTAAACAAGAAGGCCTATTTAACTTCGAAAATTCATCATTCAAAGGTTTAAATTGTGCCTAATTTAGTACACATTCTTTACGTTCATTCTATTTTGGTATGTTTCGTTGCTGGACGGTATTCTTACAAAACCCATCACAAGGGCGTAGGAAGCAATGAGCCAGAAATAGATAGACTGTTTTATTACACACAGAATATCATCCTTTCATCAACAATCTTCATTTAAGTATAAAACGCACATGTACTCTCATTAATGAATATCTGATGATGTAGACAATCGGGTATTAATGATTCGTAATACTTTTGTAGATAACATCTTGACCTACTAAACACATGTAACATTGTAAAGCTAACTCTTTGCTGAAAAAAAACCCCGATTGCCTCAAATGGATTGAAAGTCGAGCCTTGTGGTATGAAAACAAACTTACACATTGCAAAAAGTATGTACCCAAAGAGGCCACCGTGTAAGACCTACGCTGTTACTGTAGAGCAAATAGCTTCAACTGCCCAAAATACATTTATACATTTACCTTATAGAAACACCGTTTACGCCCTTGGAAATAGAACAAATCCGAATCAGATGGCTACTGTAGGCCTCTGTTTACTTATGAACTAATATGGAATGCTTATACAATATTTGTAAGGGGTAGTTGAAAAAAGGACACACTTATACATTTCTATTTATATTATTATTATAACAAAATACTCTTGACCATTTCCTTCATATAAACGTATTTTCACGCATCTGACAACAGAGTAAACCCAGATTAGACTGATCAGGATCGACTCTGTTTGTTTACGGAATTTGATAGGTCCCTTTAGTTTCTAAAATGGCTACAATGGTCCCATCTTTAATATGTACCTTTAGTTTCTAAAATGGCTACAATGTTCCACCTTCCATATGTTCCATATGTTATTATAACTATTTTGTTCATGAATATTCAGTAGGCATTTAAAATTGGAATAAACAGGGAAAGGATTAACATTCACCATGTGAATGGTTAGGAATTGTCTGAGATGTGAACTCTACATGCATATACATGTCTAAGGCATGTAACGTAGCATCAAATATCGTTGGTAGAATGTCCGCCTTCTGGATATGCGCCCAGTCTGACATCTCTAATAAATTGTGAAGAACTCAACCGTACACGTTTATTAATACTATTGTCGTCTTATTATTCCGAGGTGTCATGCTCAACTTTCAGGTAACTGCAACCTTAACCTTTCATATCAATCATAGAAAAACATTCTTACTTATACAGGATTTGCTTAGACTATGAATTGCATATACAGTAAAACCTCTCTATAACGACCACTAAATTACACCAATTACTTTGTGTTAAAGGCAGGTGGCTGCTTAAAGCAAGGTGAAAGTTAAACAGAACGCTCCAATAGGAGCGTTCTGTTTTACTTTTACCTTGCTTTAAGCAGCCACCTGCTCTAAATACCAACTAATTAACACAATTTAGTGGTCGTTATAGAGAGGTTTTACTGTACACGGTCTAAAATCAAATCGGCTCACATCTTAATCTAAGTAGAAGGTGGGCATGGAATAACCTTCAATTTAATATCACCGGTTTTGTTGAACTATATTCCTCTTCTGATTTGTTCTTTCATTTTCTGGGCTATAACTGCCTTATCCAAGTATGGGCACCGACACAAGTGTGCACATAAACAAGAACTACACCTCTAGCATTAAACTCTTTTGAATATCTCCCTTTAACAAAGTTGATTTACATATGTTATCTACTCTAGTAGGATACATGCTGTCAACGGTCATTTGTAGACATTTTGTTCCAAATACATAGCAGAGATACAGATAAAGGTGCGTACCAAAATACTAAAATCATCATTTCTCCACAAAACCTCGAAGAGACGAATCTAAAGAATGGTCACAGTATAGGGTTTTGTGGAGAAATAAAGGAGCTATTCATGAAAATGTTTAAATTTACGCATCTTTTCTGGACCCCTGTAATAAATAGACAGTAAATATCACAAATTTATACACACTTTCAGTACATAAGAATAAATCTCGCGATGTAGCTTACATAATGAACACGTGTGCCAAGCTTGAGTGTGATGAATTTGACAGGACCCTCCATTTATCTGATGTTCAGTGTGATTATTTCGTTCGCTCTCTGTTGACATCGATAAGTAATCCCGCCTGGTTGCGTTCTTCCTATGTCCTTGTTAGACTTTCGTGGGTGTTATTGTTCGTGATTACTAGGAACGAGTGAAGTAGTATACGCTTTGCCCGCAGTGAACAAATAACGACTGCTCATTTGGATCTGTTCAAGTCGGACTACAGTAAAACCTCTCTATAACGGCCACTAGATTACATCAAGTAAAGTTTAAAAGCGCTCTGTTTTACTTTCACCTTGCTTTAAGCGGCCACCAGCAATAAATACCAAATAATTGATACAAGTTAGTGGCCGTTATAGAGAGGTTTTACTGTACTTCCAATTCGATCCAGCTTTTGAGAAAATATTGTTCAACAAACTGTTTGAACAACTATTAACCAAGTGTCAAACAGTTTGGATCCTGATGAGATGCTGAGTTCCTCGGTGCCCCATCTGGATCCAAACTGTTTGCAATGCGACTACAGCCGCGGATAGAGAGATAAATGTTAACTGTTTTTGTATTGGTTGGTCTCCCCAATATTTTCAAAAGACCTAGGGTTTCTGGCAGCAGTCAAAAACACTCATTATTTGATGGCAACTATTCAACAGAATCTTAAAGGTGTGTACTTATCTTTTATGCGGTGTAACAATGCACGAATTGTAGTCACATTTGTGTTTTGGATAAACATATTTTGGGCTTACTCTTCTGTGGTATAAGAACATTCATTGATCCGCACGTAATAATACATGATTACTGAAATTGATAACGTCTTGATGATATATTACAGTAATATCACTGTATATAAACTGAATTAATACAGTAATCCCCCCCTCCAAACCGGAATTTTAGTAGAGAAGAATTTAGATACTTTTAGGCAGGTGACTGTTTAATGCAGGGTGAGAGGCATGCAGAAAGTTTCTAGAGGAGCTTTCTGCATGACCTTTCGTTAAGCTGCCACGTGTATCCAAGACCAGTGTGTATGCTAAATCTAACGTCCAGTTTAGGGGGGGGGGGGGAGGGGTACTGTTTACTGATTTTGATAGCATGCAACTCTCCATGTCGTGTGAAAACGTGCTTCCGCAAAAGAGAATCGAAATCATGCATTAAGCTATCAAAACGTAAACTATTCTGGAAATCTGGGAAGAAAATACAATATAAGATGATATTTCATAGAAAGGAAGAACAAATATTGATCAATACGTGGCCTTTGTTGTTTGGTTTGTATTACAAAGTCAACGATTTTATCAACAGATTTTATCACCGACTATAACATTTTAGAGTCTAAATCAAATACGTATAATCGTAATCGGTTAAACATTCTCTACATAGAATATTGCGAAAATCTAGAAATAAAATACGACAAAAGATAACATTTCTTGTTAAGGAAGAACAAAGATATGACCTTTGTAGATTGTTTGGTTATAACATTTAACTATTTACTCCATGAACAGTTATGTAAGACATAATAACATCGTGGAATTTGATTGACTGAATTCTTATAATACATTGTACCATATTATACTAGAATGTTTTGGCCAAGCAGAGTCTGTAGACTCAGATCTATAATGGTTCATAAGCAAACAGACCTGGGTCCATGCTTATAAAGCTTTTAGTTGAGTCTGAGTCTGTTTTCAAGCTTTTGATTGGTCAGATTTGAGTTCTCAAGCTTTTGATCGGTCAGATTTGAGCCAAAGGCTCAAATCTGACCAATCAAAAACTTGAGAACGAACTCAGACTCAACTAAAAGTTTTATAAGCGTGGACCCAGACCCTCATCAGACGGATCATACACTACCAGTCTGATCTGGGTCTATTCAGTTTGTAAAATGTAAAATTTATGGAACAAATGATTAGCCATTATTATATCTGATTTTATCACCGACTAAAGCATGCAAGATAAAGATAAAACAATAATAGTTCCTTCTTATGTTGCTATATGACAAACTTTAGTAGAATTACCCATGTCAATATCTGCAGAAGGTCATGTAATCTTATCATGTGATCTTATATCTTAAATCTTTGGGTCTTAATAATATATTCCCTGTCAGCTGCTATTTCTTTGAATACGTTTGATGGCGAATATATTAAGGACTCAACTGCCAAGTTTAATCCATATCAAATAAAATTATTTTGAATTAATTTGATAGTGTGGATATATAAACAATAATAATACAATAATACAGTAAACCCCTTCTAAGCCGGAATTCTAGTAGAGAAGAATTTAGATTTAGTTTTAGGCAGATTACTGCTTAATGCAGAGTGAAAGTCGTGCAGAAATCTCCTCTAGGAGCTTTCTGTATGACTTTCACACTGCATTAAGCTGTCACCTCAATAGTTTCAACGAACCGGAAGTGAATGAAAAAGTTCAGCAAATCAAAGATTGAGCAGACATTGTTTTTTCAGCACGAGAAGGATTAAGGTGAGATAAAATCAAATCAAATAACAACATAGGAATCATCTTATCTAATCATTTTCTTTTATTAGCAATTGAGTTTTCTCTAAATTTATCCCCATCTTTCTTTCAATAGAAAGTAATGCGTTTGTAACGGCTGTTGTGTTGTTCATTTATCACCATAAAGACCGATCACAATGCACCACTAAGGTGTGGGTCACAGTGCACCACTAAGGTGTGGATCACAATGCACCACTAAGGTGTGGACCACAGTGCACCACTAAGGTGTGGATCACAATGCACCACTAAGGTGTGGGTCACAGTGCACCACTAAGGTGTGGATCACAGTGCACCACTAAGGTGTGGATCACAATGCACCACTAAGGTGTGGATCACAATGCACCACTAAGGTGTGGACCACAGTGCACCACTAAGGTGTGGATCACAATGCACCACTAAGGTGTGGGTCACAGTGCACCACTACGGTGTGGATCACAGTGCACCACTAAGGTGTGGATCGCAGTGCACCACTAATGTGTGGATCGCAGTGCACCACTAAGGTGTGGATCACAGTGCACCACTAAGGTGTGGGTCACAGTGCACCACTAAGGTGTGGGTCACAGTGCACCACTAATGTGTGGATCACAGTGCACCACTAAGGTGTGGATCACAGTGCACCACTAAGGTGTGGATCACAGTGCACCACTAAGGTATGGACCACAGTGCACCACTACGGCGAATGTGGGGCACGCATGAACTGTTATTTGCAAACAGTGTAGACACAGATCAGACGAATACTCGGATTAGGGTCTGCATTGTTTATCATTCAAAATTATCAAGCAAGTTAAAGCCTTCTATGGACTACAGTCGAACCTGTCTTATGCGGTCATCAAAACGAGGTAGGTCTAATATGGGTCTGTAAGGCAGGTGGTAGCTTTACCCATTCCCTCATAGGCTAGTTTTAGATCCAGTCCCTTTGAGTAGATCTACCGAAATTGAGTATTTACTAGGGAAATGGACAATTTTAGAATTGTATAGTATTGAAACCATTGTGACAAATGCTCTATTTAATCACAATGGATTCAAAAGTGACTTTACAGAGGCATCAAAAGGTGTCAATATGAGGGAATGTGTTAATGCAGGTCAAATAGCCGCTTAGGACATATTCCTCTGTATAAATCTAACACTGATGAGTCCTCTCTGAAAGTGTCAGTGTATACTTGTAATGTGTGTAACCGGATGGCAACGAGGGTGTAAGGACTAATGAATAATATATCGGTATTGTCAACTGCCCAAAGCCAATTGAAATAACCACATTACTCTATTTGATAGGCTCATAAACGTGTCTTGTTTTTTCAGTTATGTTAACCCTTTACTCCATGAATATTCAAATAAAAAATAAAGTATGTTTGGCTAATAGTTAATTGATTAATAATATGTATACATGCATGTGGAAAAGAAAACATTTGGCAATTGTAAAAATTATATAATCAGAGTTTATATTATTACCCAATAAAAACAGATCAGACGGCTCCTACAAGTCTACAATAATGTTTAATATATAAAATTGTCACAGGCAGAACCACTACAGAGAAAAATGGAAATGTAGATTTAAATAGACATTAAACTGTATAATATCTCTTTTTTCATGTTTATATGATCAGAATTCTAAAATTGCCCAGCACGTTTATTTAATAGAACAATTTACTTTATTGTGTATTAAAAGACAGGAAAACTTAAAGACACAGAATAACCCATGAAACCCTTGATAGCAATAGTCCAATTTTATAACTACATGAGACTAAGAGGACAGTAAATGTCGAGGGACGAAATACGCATTCTATTTCAGATACAGAAAACCCCTCTAAACGGGGCGTTTAATTTAGCATAAATATTGGTATTAGAGACAGATGGCTGCTTAATGCAGGGCGAAAGTCATACAGAAAGCTCCTATAGGAGCTTTCTGCATGACTTTCATCCTGCATTAAGCAGCCATCTGCATAAAAGTATCTAAATTCTTATATTCTTGTTTAGAGGGTTTTTACTGTACATGTGTTTTAAATATTCAAAGGAATATAAACACAAGTTAAATACATTGTATTTGTGATAAAGCTGTTTATATTGCAAATGTGCTATTGATATGAAGCAAGGTGCATTTCAGTTTTTAAACAGAACAACAATCAAATACATTATCTGTTCTCTCAAAACCTAAAACACGGAGTTTCCATACAAGAATAATTACGTGATTTTTCTGCAATGTATTGAAAAACGACCAAGAAATCGACCTTCGTTTATTGGTTGATTGTATAAAGTCCATATCATGTTAGATGTCCTGGAATTGAATTAAGAAACAGCAGCATACTCTTTGAGTTACCTAACTCTTTAACTTAAAGGCGATGGAAATTAACCCATGTCTGTAACACTTCCTTGAAATCAGGCCAACCAGTCCAAGAATATATATACCCAAAGCTACCATCTATTCACTACTATCACATGCTTTCTGATCATGGATGATTTTCACCTTGCCAAAATCATTGTTAGTTTTATTCCTCCCTGATGGTTGGTACTGGTGGCCAAATATGAGGCTCTGTTTAATGGCCTATATTTGGCACCATACAGTTACTTGTTCGGAATATTGATTTATATTCATATAACATGTTGCAATTAAAATGGTCTGCCATGCCTGTTATAAGTTTTGTGTCTTATACAAGTTATAGTTTTATCATAGTTTGTCAGTTAACGCCAGTTATATTTATAAACAGTGTAGACAAAGATCAGGGGGCTCGTGGAGGAGCCATCTGGCCAGGGTCTTCACCGTTTGTCATTGAGAAACCTAAATGGACTGTATAGTTAAACACGGGTGGACAATTCCGCTCCCAACTCAACAACTAAAGGTTTAAATTTAATGAATATCAATTTCATGTGATTATAAATAGCGGTACTGGTTTAACTATTCGTGGCCAGACTCGGATTTACAAACAGCTTTGATCCAGGCGAGAAGCCCTGTAACATGGCGTATAATCAGGATCCAAGCTGTTTGACACAATCTTAACCCTTCCCTCCTAGACTATTTTAGACCAAACCTCTTTGCTTAAATCTACTTAAAAGGAGCATTTAACAGAAAAAATAAATTCTTAGAATTATATAGTTTTGAAACCAATTCGATAAAAAGAGTATTTGCTCCAATTGAGTAAATTCTCTATTTATCAAAATGGTTTCAAAACATGACTTTTACAGAGGCGCCAAAAGGCATCAGTCAGAAGGAGGGAATGGGTTAAAAGGCGTCAGTCAACAGGAGGGAATGGGTTAAAAGGCGTCAGTCAACAGGAGGGAATGGGTTAAAAGGCATCAGTCAGAAGGAGGGAATGGGTTAAAAGGCGTCAGTCAACAGGAGGGAATGGGTTAAAAGGCGTCAGTCAGCAGGAGGGAATGGGTTAAAAGGCGTCAGTCAACAGGAAGGAATGGGTTAAAAGGCGTCAGTCAGCAGGAGGGAATGGGTTAAAAGGCGTCAGTCAACAGGAGGGAATGGGTTGAAAGGCGTCAGTCAACAGGAGGGAATGGGTTAAAAGGCGTCAGTCAACAGGAGGGAATGGGTTAAAAGGCGTCAGTCAGCAGGAGGGAATGGGTTAAAAGCTTGATCGAGTAGAAAGTAGTCAATATGGCACCAAGTACAGTAAACTCCTCTAAAGCAACCATCGTATGAGGAGGCATTGGTGTATTTAAAAGCATGTGGCTGCTTAATGCAGGACGTAAGTAATGCAGAAAGTTCCTGCATTAAGCTACCACCTGCCTCTAAGACCCAGAAGTATACCCCATTTTGGTGGTGGCATTAGAGGGGTTTAACTGTACTCAAAATGGCACCAGATCCATATTTGAGTAACCCTGTCCCTGATATAAACGCCTTGTCATGTCTTTGCACACAGAGTAGATCCTGATCAGACGGCTCCTGTAGGTCTGCACTGTTTGCTTAATATGAAATAATACAGATCTGATTCTACAGTTTCTGCCATGGCCAACAATTCATGTGTTTACATGCAAGAAAACCCCCAACATTCTAATGAATATTCACGAAATAATTTATTATTGTACATGTATAATATTCATGGGGGTTGAACGGGATATAACGACTACGAGTATAAATACAAAGAGACGGACATACGAACGGACAGACAAATATATGGATTAATGGATTGCCAACCAGACTCCAGGAAATCAAAGCAAACATGTAAGCTTTGTCTTTCTTAGATAATTTTGTCTCGAAATGCGATTTTAAGTATTGTACATATGAATATATAAAACGTGATAACACACAAAAAGGCTCACATCGGTTCATTGCTATCATATATTTTCTACCTCTATAGATGTATATTTGGTCAAAGAACACAATAAATTATTTCCTTGGGGATTGTACCAACCAATCCTGCAGATTCATCACTTAACCCTTCTCTTGCTGTTCACGTCAATATAACTACAGTAAAACTCACTATAACGGCCACTAAATTGTGTTAATTAGTAGGTATTTAGGGCAAGTGACTGCTTAAGCAAGGTGAAAGTAAATCAGAACGCTCCTATAGGAGCTTTCTGTTTTACTTTCACCTCGCTTTAAGGAGCCACCTGCCTTTAACATAAACTACTTGATGTGATTTAGTGGCCGTTATAGAGAGGTTTTACTGTACCAGTAAATGGTGAAGACCCTGATGAGACAGCTCCTGCAGGAGCTGTCTATCACATCAGGGTCTACACTATTTACAAGTTGATTGTGCAACCAATGTACCACAGCAGTGCTTGCACAGAGAAGTATTTGTAGACAGTGAAGATATATATAATTATACAACAGGATATGGGTAAATGTATTCTAAAATTCAGGAAGAGAATGGTTAATATCTCAATTAAATCATTTAACTGGAGACTTGTTTATACAGTGCTCCCTCCCTACAACGACCCTCTCAATAACGATTCCCTCCTTACAACAACGTATGTCACTGTTTCCGAAACAACAAGGCTCCAGAAACAACCTTTTTCCATCGTATTTTCTTTATGCCTCGATCAAACCCTATGTTGTGACCACTCTTTAGAATCGTCAAGTTGTGACGATTCTAAAGAGTGGTCACAACATAGGGTTTGATAGAGGCATAACGTAGGGTTTGATAGAGGCATAACACAACATAGGGTTTGATAGAGGCATAACGGTTTTATTTCTCGAAATACACCTTATCTGGGGATCTGCAAACAAACTAATTATGTTTGATTTTCCCTCCCTATAACAACTCCCTCTGAACAATACATACAATCTCCGTATCCCAAAGGGTGTCGTTGTAGAGAGGGAGCACTGTATACCCGAAGCAGTTGTAACTTTCTAGAACCCTTTAAATGCCGAATCAAATGGACCATTCCAATATTCCAAAAAGTACAACTTATCATTAATATTACGAAGTAACATGGCAAACAGTGGCGATCCTGATGTGAGGGTTCCTCTAAGAGCCTGTTCATATGGCTCCTTACTGTTTGCAAAGACATTAGTGGCTCGTTCCTCGCACTTAAATGGTTAATCTCATGAGATTTGCATTTCAGCAAAACTAAAACATAGAAGCAAATACGCTTGTATATTATGAAATCGGAGAGAGATTTAGTAGCAAATGGGGAAAACCACACATATCTCTTATAATAAGACACTGAAGGGAAGAGAAAAAATCGAAACAGAAGAAAATAAGCTACTGCAATTACGTATCATAATGAAAGAGCTGGAATGAACTGCTGTTGGGAAACTGAGAGTTGTATAGATGGCAGTATACGGCCAGGAGGTGCAGTAGAACCTGTCTTAAGCGACCGTCAAACAGAGATATAATTATGGACCTATAAGACAGGTGGTAGCTTAATGCTGGTCAAAAGTAATGCAGAAAGTTCATGTAGGGGTTTTCTGCATTACCTTTGTCCTACATTAAGCAACCACCTGTTTTTAAGACTCATGTGTCCAGTTAATATAGGGTCACTTAAGGCAGGTTCTACTGTATATGGAAGTAGAAAATCGCTTGTGGCAAGTCACACTGGTCAAAGTATTGAACTGTGTATAATTAGAGACCTAGTCACAGGAGGAGTCACATCACCAATAGTACCACGGGATGTAATTAGAGACCTAGTCACAGGAGGAGTCACTAGTCACAGGAGGAGCCACATCAGCAATAGTACCACGGGGTGTAATTAGAGACCTAGTCACAGGAGGAGTCACTAGTCACAGGAGGAGCCACATCAGCAATAGTACCACGGGGTGTAATTAGAGACCTAGTCACAGGAGGAGCCACATCAACAATAATACCACGGGGTGTAATTAGAGACATAGTCACAGGAGGAGCCACATCAGCAATAATACCACGGGGTGTAATTAGAGACCTAGTCACAGGAGGAGCCACATCAGCAATAGTACCACGGGTGTAATTAGAGACCTTGTCACAGGAGGAGCCACATCAGCATTAGTACCACGGGGTGTAATTAGAGACCTAGTCACACGAGGAGCCACATCAGCAATAGTGCCACGGGGTGTACATGAATATGCTACTGTAAGTATCACAGATATCAAGTCATTGTCAGTGTAATCTCTCTGAAGTAAGACGTACCATACTTTGAATATTACTATTCTAAACATTTGGGTCCATGCTTATAAAACTTTTGGTTGAGTCTGAGCTCGTTCTCAAGTTTTTGATTGGTCAGATTTGAGCCTTTAGCTCAAATCTGACCAATCAAAAGCTTGATAACTCAAATCTGACCAATCAAAAGCTTGAGAACGAAATCAGACTCAACTAAAAAGCTTTATAAGCATGGATTCAGGAATACGTGGAACGAATGTAGTGGAATTTGAAAACAGTGTAGATACAGTACCTTTAGGAGTCCTCTGATCAGAATCTGCATTGTTTGTCAGTCAAAATATTCTAGCAATTTTAAGACTATCTCACTGAATGGGCTTATAGTTAACCCTTTCCCTGTTCTATATTTATTACAAATTTCAAAACCTACTGAATATTCATGGACACATATTTATAAGGAAATATTTAAGGTGGAATATAGTAGCCATTTGAGAAACTTAAGAAACAGATATATCAAATTCCAGTAGCAAATAGAGCAGACACCTATAGGAGCCGTCTGATCAGGGTGTAAATGCATGAAAATGCGTTTATATAAGGGAGCGAGTTAAACACTAACGGCAGAGCTGCGTACCTAATTACTAAAGCCCTCATTTTTCTGAGAATGATCTCAGACTCATACTTAGATGTTTTATAACCTTGGACCCTGATGTCTTATAGTCTGCATTACACATTGAAGCATCATAAATGTATCAAGAAACAGATAAAGGTGCGTACTCAAATACTAAACTTCTCATTTCTCTACCAAACCCTATGTTGTGACCACTCTTTAGAATCGTCTCGAAAAGAAATAAAAATTATTCTTGAAAATGATTTAATTTGGGAGAGAAACGCACTAAGCAGTCTTGTTTTCATTTGTGACATCAATACAATACTCATGCAAACATTTACAAATTAGATATGTTTAAACCAACATGTTTGATCCCTCAGGGTATATTCCAATGCATTTACTAATGGTAATTGTATTAGAAACTGTGTGTTGGCTTTAATGCTACCGTCAGCATCTGTTACACAATTTTGATTGACTTTACTTTCAAAACCATATTTCACATCGATTACGTTCAGAACATTAGATGAATAGCTGGTCATTTTGTATTTGTTTCTTATTGATTCACGCACAATGAAGTTGGAGGCGACGTGCCTTTGATTACAAATGTCACAAAAGACTCGAAAACATACCATTACTAAACCTTAGGCAATTCAGATTAACCCTTGCAATGCCGGAATTAAATATCCTTTGCAAACAGTGTAGACCCAGATTAGAAGGCTCCTAATGGAGCTTTCTGAGCAGGGTCAGCACTATGTGCCATATTTGAAAATGATATGAAAAGGATAACACTCCAGAATCGGCACGAGACTGTCAAACATGAGATAGTCCATTTAATACCTCAGCGTTGTAAGGGCTTACAGTTACCGTACGTTACCCGATGTTTTGCTATTATGTTGTGATGTATTGCTATTATGTTGTAATGAAAAGTGTTTGATTTGCTGGTTCAATTATCGTATAATAGTGTTGAGTTAATCATCTGTTTTATCTATGAGAGATTGATTGAAGTATGCATTGAAATGGAATAATAACATCCACATGGCATAACTATATCGATCAGTCACATTGAGCTTTCCTGACAACTTTTAAAATTGCTTCGTGTTTTACTTTATACGAGCTACATACTGGGATTTTCATGAAGTTTCTTAACAAGCGTCTGATTTGGATCCAAACTATTTGCATAGTCATTATTGATTCTGCCCTTGGATAGGCTTGTAGTTGAAAACATTACAGTTCAAACAAGGACTGGTATATTAGATAATAACAATAATAAGTAAAACCCCGATACTTCGAAATTTAAGTAATGAAGGATTGATAGCTTTTTAAGCAGGTGGCCGCTAACCCATTCTCCCCTACTCGCCTTTTTGCGCCTCAGTAAAATTCATTTATTGAAACCATTGTGGTAGATAAAGCAGTTGCTACATCTTTATCATAATGGTTTCCAAACTACACAATTCTAAATTTCTCCTTTTCGGTATATTAATTCAAATAGGTTGGATCTAAAATAGTCTAGGAGGGAATGAGTTAATGCAGGGTGAGAGTCGTGCAGAAAGCTCATAGTGGAGATTTTTGCATGACTTTGTCTTAAAGGCCGATAAAGACCCTTGTTTTAGCGTTCGAACTATCGGGGTTTTATTGTAGTTGCCACATGTCTCAAAGACCGATGATAATACTTGTTTTAGTGTTCGAACTATCGGGGTTTACTGTAGCTACCACCTGTCTTTAAGACTGATGATAATACTTGTTTTAGTGTTCGAACTATCGGGGTTTACTGTAGCTACCACCTGTCTTTAAGACTGATGATAATACTTGTTTTAGTGTTCGAACTATCGGGGTTTCATTATAGTTACCACCTGTCTTAACCCATTACTTCATAGGCTATTTCTAGATACAACCTCTTTGAATAAATCTACCGAAAAGGAGCATTATCTAGAGAAAAGGAAAATATTTGAATTTTGTAGTTTGAAACCATTGTGATAAATAGAGCATTTGCTTCTATAGGAGCAAATGCTCTATTTATCACAATGGTTTCACAAAGTGACTTTTACAGAGTCGTCAAAAGTCGTCAATATGAGGGAATGGGTTAAAAACTGATGATAATACTTGTTTAGTGTTCGAACTATCGGGGTTTACTGTAGCTACCACCTGTCTTTAAGACTGATGATAATACTTGTTTTAGTGTTCGAACTATCGGGGTTTACTGTAGCTACCACCTGTCTTTAAGACTGATGATAATACTTGTTTTAGTGTTCGAACTATCGGGGGTTTACTGTAGTTATCACCTGTCTTTAACACTGATGATAATACTTGTTTTAGTGTTCGAACTATCGGGGGTTTACTGTAGCTACCACCTGTCTTTAAGACTGATGATAATACTTGTTTTAGTGTCGAACTATCCGGGTTTTACTGTATTCAGGCAGAACGGTACACGACTATGGCACACAATTTCCATGTTCAAATGAGTTTCGAAATCATTACACCACAAGGGCAGGTCCCGAGGTTCTGAGACCATTCTCAAACATCTGACCAATAAAATACTTGAGAATGAATTCAGACTCACATTCAGAAGTTTCATAACACGGGTCTCTGTAAATTACTTTGCAGCTGTTGTACGAACGCACTGAAATGGAATATGATATTTTCACGCTAAATAATGTCTGCCTATGTTGTTTATTCTTAATTTATCCGTCGTTTTTCGAAAACCATGATCAGGGGGTCATACAGTTTAGATCCTGATGACGTTGCGACTCAGCTGAATACAAATCATTAGCATGCAAAAGGTTGAAAATAATGTTTTTAACGCTAAAGGTAAATATATAGAGAACCTAAAAGGTGGGACATACATGAACCAACATGATATAGATGGCGACGTTTTCAACATACATGTACAATGTACATGTAATTGCCTATAATACAAGCGAAATATTTCTGTTGAATGTGTTTTTAAAATTGCAGTAGGCTGGTATCATAACACATTAACTTTTCAAAGTGAAATGATCAATCTAGAGCTGGAGCTAAACTATTAATATGTCTCGTCTAGTTGTTAAACGTCAGTAAATTACTAACTGAAGTGTCATCACACTGTACTTATATTGCAACTATGAGTATTCTAAATTTCGCAACAGTATAAAAGTCGCAACAAGCATAACAGTATTCCAAAACATAGCAACATTATTTACAGCATTGCAACTGTATTTCAAAATCGCAATAGTATTCCAAAATCGCATCTATATGCCAAACATCTCAACTGTATTCCAAGTAATCGCAACAAACGAAACAAACCAGTCATGCTATCAGCTGCAATCCACTGGTTAACCCTTTTCTCCATAGAGATATACCTATTGGCTCTGACGCCTTTGCAAACAGAGTAAACCTAGATAAGACGGCTCCTATAGGAACGATCTTATCAGGATCTGCTCTGTTTGCTTTTGATATGATATAAATCTGATTCTACAGTTTCTACCATTTCCAAAACTTCATCTGTTCATATACCTTATAAACATTCGTAAAACCAAAATGTCTCTTCAATGTCACTACATCTAATAAAATGATAATCACACTCAGTGTATAAAATATGATTAGTCTGCATGACCTTTAATAATCACACCCAGCGTACAAAAAACGGTATTTGTCTGCATGACCTTTAATGATCACACTCAGCGTACAAAAACGGTATGTGTCTGCATGACCTTTAATGATCACACCCAGCGTACAAAACACCGGTGTATGTCTACATGACCTTTAATAATCACACCCAGCGTATAGGATTTGTCTGCTCATGGCATAATATGAGTATTCTACTGGCGTGTTCGTCCTGTTTACTTATACATTAGATTTACCGCTGTCGTGTCAGTATTTCAGTATGGGCCCATACTGACGTAACTAGTATAATCGGACTCGTGTATAAGTACTGGGGTCCGACTACGTATTATTATCAAATGTTTTGCTACGACAATTTATATGGGTATTTTGATAGATTTGTTTTCCTTCGAAGCCAGTGTATCAATTGGGAAATGTTTTCCTACGATAACAAAGCTGCCTTCGTAGGAAAACAAATCTATTAAAATACTCATATAAATTGTCGTAGCAAAACATATAATAATACGTAGTTGGCCCACCGTGTATAAGGCTCAAGCAAATGTTAATTTACTGTATCAGACGGTACAGACTATTAATTGCTATAGGTGTCCACAAAACCCATCGTCAAATTGCCGCTTGCTTCGTTTCTACGATATATATAAATAAGTTCATTTTAGCATTCTCTGTCTTAAAATAAATTTAACAGAAGATGACGGTACATCTACGGCAAGTGTCTTGCAAAACGCATGTCAATGATCTATTTTTGTTTTGTTCATTACTTTCTCTGCAAAATAGATAAATAACGGCATCGGGGAAATCTTTCTAACCTAGAAAAATAAACTAATCAAAGCAAGTGACAACAATATCCCAACTAATGAATTCGTGTTTTTTGTTGTTGTTTTTTCTGTTAATTATGGTGATAATTATAAAGAATAATGGAAGGTCAGAGCGATGAAGTGTATGAACATGTTCATGTTGCAGTTGTGCGTGCTACGTACTATGCAAAAAAGATCATTCGAACGCAACAATGCATGCGAAGACATATTTTCAGACTTTATTTGAGTCTGTTCATAAACAATTATTAGCGTATAGCGCTATTCACGCCCCCTAGCACAGGCTTTAAAAGCGGTACTCAGTTTTCATAACTAAAAGCATTGAAGTTCCATATTCAATACAAAATGCTGGTCCTTACCCTTTCCTTCATATAAACGTGTTTTCATGCATTTGCAAACAGGGTAGACCCAGATCAGACGGCTCCTAGAGATGTAGTCTGATCAGAGTCTGCTCTGTTTGCTAATGGAATTTGCTAGTGGTTCTTAATCATTTAACTGGGTCTAGCGGGTCATCAGGGTCAACATGGTGTTATGAAATTTTGTGATCAAAATACTTTTTTGCCCTAGTGCATAATATCTAAATATCTAAAAAAAAATTGTAGAGACTCGCTTTTCTGTGAGCGATCTTCAGGTATACATAATGAACATGCGAAGTATGATAAGATTGAATTTGGTTGCATGTTAGCATTTAGTTTTATTTCACTTATTTCCCAATGGTAAAACTTGTGTTAGATTCACATCTCTACAAATCTATTTTTCTTATCACTTTTATATACAAGTTATCATTTAGCTGAGATACAATCGGTGTACGCGTATATATTGCAAGATGTTTGACAACGTTAAAACGTATCAAGCAATACTATTTTCAAGTATCATCTCTTTTCAGAAACTGTGCTCTGAAAACTCCAGCGAAGGATGGAGATTCTATTTTCCTTGTCACATTCAGCTGACTGCCCTATATCTACCGGCTTTGTGATGAATATGAATTGTGAATGAAAACGGGTACACAAAAAGTATCTTTCAATAATAATTATTTACTCTTGAATACACCCTTTTAACTCCTTTGCAAATTAAGTAGATCCTGATCAGATGACTCCCGCAAGAGTCGTCTGATCAGTTTATGCTCTGTTTGCTTGTGGAATTACACAGTTGTTACCACGGTCAAAACCATTCTTATATATATATATATATATATATTAAGCTAATAAAAATAATACATACATCATTTCTTACATAAATGTTCATGACACCATTAGTTACAAAAAGATGAATTGGCTGTTTTTGTAAACAAAAATGCTTGTACAGTGGTACCCAGAGGACATCGCCATTGTTGTTTCAGAGATTGTTGTTTCAGAGATTGTTGTTTCAGAGATTGTTGTTTCAGAGAGTGTTGTTTCAGAGATTGCCTCTTCCGAAAGAGTTACTGGCCTGAGAGATGGTTGCAGGAATTCGTTTACAATTCCCAGGTCCATTGCCATGGATATAGATTTAGTAGCTCTGTGTCGTTTCTACGCAAATACTTTACGTAATGCCCACATTTGCCAGAACACTTTTGCTTAAATCAATTATGCTTTGTCTTACAGTGATGACATTTTATTGTGTCGTTCTTTGATTTACACTGGTAGTTGTAACAGAACTACGCAATTACGTTTAGTTAAACGTTCTAGCTTTCGGTAATGAAATTACTGTAATGAAATAATTAAATTAAACGCTGGTTCTTTTGGAAAAATCATTTCATCTCTCTCAGAAACAATGCGAACTTTGTGCGGTTTTGTGTGACATTTCCTGTCTGTCTTACAGTTCAAGTAAATCCGTTTCTTAATCTTTATACTGTCAGTCGCTGTCTTAGCTAATACTAATCGAAACGAAAGTGAAATAATTGCTTCAGATCGTAGTTTTAGCAGACATTTTACAACTTAAGAAGGCTTAAAAAATGTGGCGGAAAGTAAATAAATTCTGAAAGTAGGAGATCCATGCAAAAATAGCAAGACTCGGTTTTATTGAGTCTGTTAAAGAGCAGTAATTAAAAGTTCAACGCTACTCACGCCCCTAGCACCGACTGAGAATGAAGTACGGGGCGACTTTTTAAGTTCAAAGGTTAAGAATTATTTTCAACAATGTTTTAAGAAGCTAATCTTTCAACAAATGGTGTTCTGTGTTAAATAGGTTAAATGCATACTATATCTTAATCGTTTACTCCATAAATACGATACGCTTTTTAACCCTTTCCCTGTTCTATACTTATTCCAAATTGCAATATAACCTGAATATTCGTGGACAAAACAGTTATAATGAAATACGGAAGATGGAACATTGTAGCCATCTTAGAAAGTAAAGAAAATGATCTTTCAATTTCCATTAGCAAACAGAGCAGTCCCTGGTCAGACGGCTTCTATAGAATCGTCTGTGTTTGCAAATGCGTGAAAACACATTTATATGAAGGAAAGGGGTTACTTTTTTTTCAAATAGAGCAGACCCAGATCAGAGGGTTCATGTTGGGGCCGTCTGATCTGGGTCTGCTCAGTTTGGTTACTTAATTATATTATAGATATGATGCTATAGTTTCAGTCACAGCCAAGATTTTCCGTGTTCATATACAATTTACAAAATTCATCTAATTAATCCTCATGGTGGCAACAATTCTAACTTGAACATTCATGAAGTAAAATTATAGTAACCACAAGTCTTGTAGCGCAGCAAGATAATGATCACACGTCTTCATTGTACTTTGTAGCAAGATAGTGACCTCACGTCTTCATTTTACTTTGTAGCAAGATAGTGACCACACGTCTTCATTGTACTTTGTAGCAAGATAATGACCACACGTCTTATTGTACTTTGTAGCAAGATAGTGACCACACGTCTTCATTGTACTTCGTAGCAAGATAAACACTATGTACACTAGACGATGCTTTCACAGAAATACGCCGACCTTTCCTTCATATAAACGCTTTTTATCCCTTTGCATATTGAGTAGTATAGTTTAATATTTTATTGCTTGTTACAATTCATACAACATATTCATACATGTACATACATTCGTAATATATAATCTTCAACTGTAGCAAAAGGTTTGGGCCACAAGTTATTTCAACATTAGATTCGGCCCTCCCCCCTTGTAGGCATAGACTCGTTTGTAAACGTCTTAATTTCAAACAGAGTAGACTCTGTTCGCTTATGGCATTATCTAGATTTGATTCTACAGTTTTTTTGTCAAAGGAAAAAATATGCCTTGAAAGTTTTACATTATAAAAATCCAGTTAATGAATATTCATGATGTCACCATTTTATAAGAATATTGAATGGGCAAAGTGTTAAAATAATGTTGATACGCACCGAACAAATTTTACTTCTATATCATACAATTATTAATAACGGCAGCTGACCACTGTAATATTATATCGCCAATTGAGTCAGCAGGCCGTATTAATACAATACCGATGTCAGTATGACCATGTTTGAATGGAAAAGTAGTAAAGTCAAGCAGGCAAAGCCACATACAAGACGCAACCACCACCAAAACACCGATGCAAAGTACGGTGTAAAGGTATGAGGAAACACATTGAATGTAGAGCAATTCCTGCAAGAGGAAGAAAACAATATTGATTGGATGTACGGGGAGACGTTTCACGGCCGCCACACTGCACAAACAACACTATTGTGCTTATAAATGGAGGCAAAGCCACATACAAGACGCAACCACCACCAAAACACCGATGCAAAGTACGGTGTAAAGGTATGGGAAACACATTGAATGTAGAGCAATTCCTGCAAGAGGAAGAAAACAATATTGATTGGATGTACGGGGAGACGTTTCACGGCCGCCACACTGCACAAACAGCACTATTGTGCTTATAAATGGAGGCAAAGCCACATACAAGACGCAACCACAACCAAAACACCGATGCAAAGTACGGTGTAAAGGTATGAGGAAACACATTGAATGTAGAGCAATTCCTGCAAGAGGAAGAAAACAATATTGATTGGATGTACGGGGAGACGTTTCACGGCCGCCACACTGCACAAACAACACTATTGTGCTTATAAATGGAGGCAAAGCCACATACAAGACGCAACCACCACCAAAACACCGATGCAAAGTACGGTGTTGAAGATTGCAAATAACATGGTGTGTGTTCCGTACCAGTTAATATTTGAAATATCTTTATTATAGAGAAAGCACGAGTGTAATAGCAAAGCATCAATGGCTATGGCGGCCATATATTTTTACTGAAATGCTAGGACTAATAACTTTGAACAAATCGTTATCAAATAGACATTGTTTTGCCGAAAACACATTAACACATAATGGGTTGGAAGTATATCTGAGTGTGTTTAACCTTTACCTTGTTATCCGCTAGCCACAAACAGATTGGATACAGATGAGACACCGAGTAACTCGGCTTCTCATCAGGATCCAAGTTGTTTGCTACTCGGTCAATAGTTTCTCAGAATCTTAATCGAATTGGAAAAAGTCAGATCCAAATTTAAGCAGACATTGTTTTTCACATCGGGACAATAGTTGATTTCAACAATATTCAATATTCAATAAAGAAACGGATTGGTCAACAGGCATAGCCTATGTAAGTCCTCTCCAGTGGTACAAGGTAATTACGTGTCGTATATGCAAGACATATATAAATATATACAGTGACTAACATGTTAATAATTACATCGTTCGTACATATGCAAGGATGTAATTAAATAATAAGTAATCAGTATTACCTGGGCCCGATTGCACACTCACTAATTAGATCAATCCATTTTCACTAACGTAATGTGGAACAAATTTCCATTATGAGTCGATAATTCTGATTAACTTAACACAGCGACTGTTTATGATTGTATATACATATACGCAGTATATACGCATATATACGATTGAGATGACATCTATAATATATAGCTTTCCAGCTTAGAATAAAAGACCAGTGACTTTGAAACTGGGTCCGGTAATACAGATTAATTACCTTAATCATTATATAATTCAACGTAAAGCAATTTATTTGTAATGAAAATATAGTTGAAAGTTTCGTCAATCAAATAGCTATGTTTTTTTATAACAAAGAAAAACCGTCAATCGAATAGTCAACTTTCTCAGTCAAATCTCCTGGCGCTCCTGATATATGTGTGTGCACATCGTTAAGTGCTTCTATAGACTCCACGCTAAGGGACACTAGTTAACATTGCACTGGTAAATGAAAACTATATACATTGTATAGGTGTTTAGGTAAACGTTGCTATCAAACACTTAACAAAGGATCGGGTTGCCTCATCAACTATAACATCAGTAATCAAACTGAATATTATACGCAATTAAAGTTTACTATAGGAGTATTTTACACAAATGATGTGTTACTTGATGTAGCATAAACCAACGAGTGAAATATGAAAAACTCTTTGTAAACTGATCATTTGGAGCTGATATAAAGCGCTCATATAGGATGGCAATCAAATCCGTAAGTAACAATGTCAACAATAAGAGTGTTACATGTAAGTGGAAAGCAACGTGATTCAGTCATATTTGAAAATGTTCTGTCTTGTCGTTACTCTATCAGTAACCATTTACCTAATTCACGTTCATTTAACCATTTCCTTGTTCTGCATTTATTCCAATTTTCAATATCAAATGAATATTCATGGGAAAAATAGTAATAATGAAATATGGAAGGGGGAACATTGTAGCCATTTTAGAAACTAAATAAACAGATGTACGCTCGTATCAAATTCAATTAGCAAACAAAGCATACCCTGATCAGTCGGCTCAAACAGGATCCATGTGATATGGGTCTTCCCTGTTTGCAGATGCGTGAACATATATTATATGAAGGAAATGCTTAAGACTTAACAATATCATAAATATTTCTTAAATGGATTTATACAGTGGCATACTAACACAAGATGCTTCTGTCTGATATGATGTTACTCTGTTTGCAAAGGTGTTAAAATTGGGCTTTATCAGGTGAAGGGTTAAAGATAAAACACATTATTAAATTAGCTCCATTATACTGAAACCAAAACAATCTACATAATATTCATGACAATATAATAGAAATATATACGTTAAAGTGCGGCCATTGTTGCTCTGAATGGACTTGGCTTTTGCAATTGCCTGTATGTGTGCTATGACAATTGTAATCAGAGATCCGCCACCTACAGTTCATTCAGCACAGATCAATACAATACAATAAACAATTGACAGACGACTAAAGCAATGCCGAAAAGAAATTAAGTCAATACATGTCCACGTATAATAGAGAGCAATTCAAAGATGGCACATGATTTAACATACAAAACAAGAGCAATGGGTCGGAAGATCATGAACGTGGGATTTGAATGAAAACGACGGTACTTATGCAAACATCATAAATATCTCATAACATATTTCATCAACTGAAAGTCTAATACGACCATTTAGGCGTTTGTTTCATTTTTCACTCTACCTAGCGAAAGTGAATGCTATTACATTTTATTTAACCCTTTACCCAATAGCCTGTTTCTAGTTTTGAAGACATATGACCACTTAAAGCAGGTTGAAAGTAAAGCAGAATGCGCCTTAAGGCGCATTCTGCTTTACTTTCAGCCTGCTTTAAGCTACCACCTACCAGGATATAGAAAATATTTATTATGCAATATGTTCATGACTGTATGAATTTGAACTATTTTCTTCAGCGGAGGAATAAATCAAACACGCTAAAAGCCGCTTCTATCAGGTAAAGGGTTAAACATTATTTTAAAAAGTGTCAATGCCACATGACAGTTTCACAGACAATGCACTCACTGTCTGTTATGCTATTTTATCTAGGGAGGCAAATTATTATGTTACATATTTGATGCTGGTAAGTCTTACAATAGCTTATCTAAAGGTGACATATAGGCCCAGGGGGCCGGGTGTTTTAGTATGATTGTATATATTGCTTAACCTATGACTTGTAACACATGTCACTATAATAAAGAATTTACTTACTTACTGACTTACTTACTTACTTACTTACTTACTCACTCACTTTCTCACTTACTTACAAAGCTAAAGCAATAAGGCTATAGCAGAGATAAACTTGTTTAACCCTTTACCTCGTGAACATTCATGTAAGAAATAGTGACACCGTGGATATCTATTAGCTGAATTTCTATAATGGAAAAAGAACACGTGAATTGTTTAACTTTGCCGAAACTGTGGGGTCAGATATCGTTAGCCCATAAGCAAACAGAACAGTTGCGACAAGAAAGTGGTGGATAAATCTCCAAAATATAGTAATTACAATTTCTAAGCACAAGTCTTAGTTCGTATAGTTATATTCTGAAACGGCATTAAAATTTGTTTGATACCAAACCATTACCATTATGTATGTGTTGCGTATAAAAACGACAATGTTCCGGATAAATACGCTTACAATATTGGCTCTTTTGAAATGAATGGTTTACTGGTGAATACATGGGTTAATTGTAATCCTTCGCCCACTGAATTTTACAGACTTTAACACAGAGTGAACATAATTTACACAAACAATCACTTAATTAAAACATTCATTATTATACGTCCTTTAGACTCCATTGTTTAACATGTATTTTGAAAACAATATCTTATGTCTAGACATTCTATTTTTGCAGAATCTTTGACGACTCCGATTGTGTTTATTTTAGATTCTTTCTCAGGTACGTCTTGACTTCTTAAGTGTTCGCTATCTGTTGACTCAGCACTGATATTCGTTTGATGCTAACCACTACAGCTACGGAAGAAAAGCCTGATTGATGCGTAGTGCTATTTTTGTTTCATGTCAGATATTTTTAAGAGCTGATAAAGACATGACCTACACTTGCTGACTTGTCAGTTCAAAAAGAAAGAAACATGAAAGTCAGAAAAAATCCCCTATCCATGACATTTGATATAGTTAACCAACCAGTCAGTCACAAAAATCAGCTTACATGGTGTATAATGGTTACTTGTATTTCTTTGCTAATAGTACTGTATATCAACCCCGATCCCGTTTTACGCAATCTGACTCGCATTTGCAAACAATTTGGACCCAGATGAGATGCCGAGTAACTTGGCATCTCATCAGGATCCAACCTGTTTGTCACTAGATTAAATGTTTCTGAAAAACTTGAAAGAATTGGAAGTAGTCAAAATTGTACCAGATCGAAATTTGAGCAGACAGTATTTTTTAACAGCGGGGAAGGGTTAAACTCATTTATCTGAACATATTATAACATTTATTGCTGTCTAAATCAATTAAACAATTGAAGGCTGGAAACGAGGGCATTGCAATTTGCAAACAGTGTCGACCCAAATCAGTGGGCATTTAGAGGAACCCTCTGATTAGGGTCTGCACTGTTTGTCCTTCAAAATCAGCTCGTAAATTTGACCTGTCGTGCTGTATGGACTTTTCCAATAAGCAATAATGGACTAGTCCACATTGGATGGGTTAACCCTTTCCTCCATATGCTATTTTTACCGAAAAGGAGCATTTACTAGAGAAAAGAAATGTTTTAGAATTTTGTAGTTTGAAACCATTGTGATAAATAGAGCATTTGCTTCTATAGGAGCAAATGCTCTATTTATCACAATGGTTTAAAGAAGTGGTTATTACAGAGGCATAGAAAGGCGTATTTATAGAGGAAAGGGTTAATTATAATACTGCTTTCAAATTGTTGACAGTATCTCGAAATGATTGGAACTGTTTCTTTCTAACAAAGATGTATATAAATAATACGTGGTAAGAAACCAACGAAGGCATAATTACAATGTTTACTTCATTCTTACCTAGTAATCAAGAGCAATATTTCTTCTGTTTTGAATCTAACAAGGATCGGGTAAACTATAAGCGGAATTATTATTCTATATTTATCCCTGGCAGAAAGGGAGAAATGTTTTATTCATCATTTGACAACATGTAAGGTTTTGTCACAGTCATCGTTATTTAAAAAACCCTGTGCGTTTTCTCTTACATTACACTTAGTGTCATCTATATCGTCTTTCAAATATGTGCGTGTGTTTCCTTTCAGTTCAAGACAGCTTTATAATTGTATCAATTGTCTATTGAAATTAACAGTGCTTGCAAAGAATTTTCTTGAGTCATAATAGTAAACATATAATATCCCGCGATCCAAAACATGCGGCATATGCGAACAGTGTAGACCCAGATAAGATGACTACTCGAACCTCTGATCTGGGTCTACACTGTTTCTTATACCAATCAATACCAAACACTTTCGCCAGCATATATGTTTTACAGGAACCCTTCACATTTTTGCAAATAGTGTAGACCCAGGGTCTGCACTGTTTGTCATGTTGCATTTTTCTTTTGAAATATCCCTTTATATTCACCGTAAGCTTGACCTGTTTGAATTTTGGAATAGTCCATTTGAAAAGTCAGCCTGTTTATTACTTGATAAAGACGCAGTTTACGCAGACAGTATCATCTTACATGGTTGATTATTGTTGAATGTCTCATCTGTTTGCTCTCACATTACATTTAGCCAAGTCGATATCATCTCTCAAACTTTGACGAACAATTAAAATGTTTAATACATAATTATGTTAAAAATACAAATGTTTAACCATATCATTATATAGACAACAGACACCCCCTCTAAAGCGACCACTTTATGGATAAACATAAATGTCTTTAGAAGCAGGTGGTTGCTTAATGCAGGGCGAAGATATTACCGAATGCACCTTATGAGCCTTCAGCATAACTTCCGTCCTGCATCAACTACTGCCTGCCTTTAACCCCAATAACTAGACCCCTTTTTGGTGATGACTTTTTAGGGGATTTACTGTACAAAATGTAGACAATTATGTGTTTAAATAGCATCGGATCATTTAAAAGTATTTAAAAAGAAACTTGTTTCAGAGGCTCAATTAAATTACACAGCATATATGTAAATGGCATTCAGATTAAGTATTCATGTTATTTGTTTCGGCGTCTGGTAATTGTTCAATATAGTGGTATTGTCAACTATAGTGGTATTGTCAACTATAGTGGTATTGTCAACTATATTGGTGTTGTCAACTATAGTGGTATTGTCAACTATAGTGGTGTTGTCAACTATAGTGTGTCAACTATAGTGGTAGTGTCAACTATAGTGGTGTTGTTGTCAACTATAGTGGTATTGTCAACTATAGTGGTATTGTCAACTATAGTGGTGTTGTCAACTATAGTGGTATTGTCAACTATAGTGGTGTTGTCAACTATAGTGGTGTTGTCAACTATAGTGGTATTGTCAACTATAGTGGTGTTGTCAACTATAGTGGTATTGTCAACTACGGTGGTGTTGTCAACTATAGTGGTATTGTCAACTATAGTGGTATTGTCAACTATAGTGGTGTTGTCAACTATAGTGGTGTTGTCAACTATAGTGGTGTTGTCAACTATAGTGTTATTGTCAACTATAGTGGTGTTGTCAACTATAGTGGTATTGTCAACTATAGTGGTGTTGTCAACTATTGTGGTATTGTCAACTATAGTGGTATTGTCAACTATAGTGGTGTTGTCAACTATAGTGGTGTTGTCAACTATAGTGGTATTGTCAACTATAGTGGTGTTGTCAACTATAGTGGTATTGTCAACTATGGTGGTGTTGTCAACTATAGTGGTATTGTCAACTATAGTGGTATTGTCAACTATAGTGGTGTTTGCTCAATGAGTGAGAAAGTGTATATATATAAAGCTCTAACATCGTATTTAGATCATCATTTCGACATCCCGTTTAATCTTTAATATTTTGAGCATTTTTTTGTTTGCAAACATAATCAGGAATTGGCCAATGTTATATTGAATGTTACAATCGTACAATAACGTAAAATAATTGTACTTTTTGAAAATAATCAGAATTGACGTCCTCTATTTTAACCATTCGCTGTCATGTAATATCGTCTGTTAAATTGGTCGTCTGCTACAAGTTTGCATTTAAAAAAAATCTTCCATTTTAAAAAGATATAATCAAACAGTTTGGATCCTGATAGGGATTTTTTTCAGCGGGTTAAGGGTTACCCTTTCCTTCATTTAAACGCTTGAATAAATAATTGTCTGTTTAACCCTTTCCTTCATATAAACGCTTGAATACATAATTGTCTGTTTAACCCTTTCTTTCATGTAAACGCTTGAATATATAATTGTCTGTTTAACCCTTTCCTTCATATAAACGCTTAAATATAGAACTGTCTTTTTAATCATTTCCTTCATATAAACGCCTTAACTATAGAATTGTCTGTTTAACCTTTTCCTTCATGTAAGAATTGTCTGTTTAACCCCTTTCGTTCATATAAACGCCTTTTCACGCCTTTACGTGAACATATACATTGCCACATATATTGCAATAGACAAATTGCTTAAAATATAGAAACGTCAGTGTAACCCTTTCCTTAATATAAACGCATTTTCTTGCATTTGCCAACCGAGAATACCCAGATCAGAACCACCCACCCTGTTGTAGTCCATCTTATCAGGGTCTGGTCTGTTTGCTTATGAAATTATAATAGATCTTACTCTACATTGTCTACCAATACTAAAATAGCCTGCGTCAATATGACATTAAGCGCTTTTGAACGCAAATATCCTGTGTGAGAAGAGCGCTATATAAATATGGTACAATAAATAATAAATAAATACAATTTTCAAATTAGTAACTGATATATGAGGCATATGTTATATAATTCACATGTTATTTTCAAATCGCTAACTAATATATCAGTCACATGTTATTTAAATTCACGTTATTTTCAGATTGCTAACTAATATAGCAGAACATATTCTAACTAGGTCAACTTTCCAGAAATGGATACGTAACGATAGTTATAAATATTTAATCATTTGCAACTGCTAATTGGCCGTAAATGACACGGTGTGTGTTATTTATGTTTTACCCTTTCAGCGCAGAATTTTCAGAATGGGGTAGTCCATTAGTGTTTAATTGTAGATTCCACTCAGTATGAAGACTTGAACTTGCAAGACGGTTTTGATTGACAAACAGCACACACTCTGGTCAGAGGGGGGGCTCTCCAGGGAGCCCTCTGATCTGGTTCTACACTGTTTGCAAATGTTAGTGCACGAGTATCCCGCATGTAAGGGTTAAGTAATGAGTGGGGATAAAATACCCAAGCTATTTAGGAATCTCTCTGTATGCTAGGAAGCACTCACTGTTTGATCATGGTCAGTACTGACATATGGTATATTATTGGTACTTGAAACAAACGAATGCGCCCGAAATAGATAAGACTGTCAGAAGCTGTACTTATTGGCACATTAGATAATTTTATTGTTAGTCCAGATTTAAACATCATCAATTACGCATGGTCATTTTATCTGTCTTTGAACTCAGTGGTTAACCTTCTTGTTCCACATTATGGCCATTTTCAGTAGTTATAAACTACCAATGAATGTAAGTTAACCCATTCCTTAAAAGGCTATTTAGACTAAATCTACAAAAAAGGGAGCATTTAACTCGAGAAAAGGACTTTTTAGAACTGTGAAGTGGCAAAACCATTGTGATAAATAGAACATTTGTATTTGTTTCAGAGTCGTCAATGTGCGTCAAGATGCGTCAAAATGCGTCAATGTGCGTCAAAATGCGTCAATGTGCGTCAATGTGCGTCAAGATGCGTCAAAATGCGTCAATGTGCGTCAAAATGCGTCAAAAATGCTTCAAAATGCGTCAGTGTGCGTCAATGTGCGTCAAGGTGAGTCAAGATGCGTCAAAATGCGTCAAAATGCGTCAATGTGCGTCAAGATGCGTCAAAATGCGTCAAAATGCGTCAATGTGCGTCAAGATGCGTCAAAATGCGTCAATGTGCGTCAAGATGCGTCAAAATGCGCGAATGGGTTAACCCTGTACCTACTGACCGCGACCTGACTCGAGTTTGCAAACTGACTGGATCCAGATGAGGCGCCGAGTAACTCGGCCTCGTATCAGGGTCTAAACTGTTTGACACTCGGTCAGTAGTTTCTCAAAAGTCCGTGCAAATTGTAAGCACTGCCAGATAGTATGCAGGCATATGTAGAATAGCAGGCAAATGATTAATCCTATACGTCCACCAATTTACCAGTTGAATGAACTTCTATATAATCAATTATGTAAATAGTGTCACAGCAGTGGGAATGAAATAGGTGTTTTATCCTCTACTCCGTAAATATTCATGTAGGAAATAATGTATGTATGAATATCAAATAGCTCAATATATATTTTATAATGACTTGTTAACGAGAAATAATGTGGCCGTGGTAAAATTTGTAGAATTAGATCAATGTAATTTCATAAGCAAACAGAGCAGACCCTGATCAGACGGATCCTGATTCGGGTCTACTATACTCTGTTTGTAAATGCGTTACATGTGTATTTATGGGCTAAAGTGTTACCAATCATTTACATGTGTATTTATGGGCTAAAGTGTTACCAATCATTTACATGTGTATTTATGGGCTAAAGTGTTACCAATCATTTACATGTGTATTTATGGGCTAAAGTGTTACCAATCATTTACATGTGTATTTATGGGCTAAAGTGTTAACCAATCATTTACATGTGTATTTATGGGCTAAAGTGTTAACCAATCATTTACATGTGTATTTATGGGCTAAAGTGTTAACCAATCATTTACATGTGTATTTATGGGCTAAAGTGTTACCAATCATTTACATGTGTATTTATGGGCTAAAGTGTTACCAATCATTTACATGTGTATTTATGGGCTAAAGTGTTACCAATCATTTACATGTGTATTTATGGGCTAAAGTGTTAACCAATCATTTACATGTGTATTTATGGGCTAAAGTGTTACCAATCATTTACATGTGTATTTATGGGCTAAAGTGTTACCAATCATTTACATGTGTATTTATGGGCTAAAGTGTTAACCAATCATTTACATGTGTATTTATGGGCTAAAGTGTTAACCAATCATTTACATGTGTATTTATGGGCTAAAGTGTTAACCAATCATTTACATGTGTATTTATGGGCTAAAGTGTTAACCAATCATTTACATGTGTATTTATGGGCTAAAGTGTTAACCAATCATTTACATGTGTATTTATGGGCTAAAGTGTTAACCAATCATTTACATGTGTATTTATGGGCTAAAGTGTTAACCAATCATTTACATGTGTATTTATGGGCTAAAGTGTTAACCAATCATTTACATGTGTAGTTATGGGCTAAAGTGTTAACCAATCATTTACATGTGTATTTATGGGCTAAAGTGTTAACCAATCATTTACATGTGTATTTATGGGCTAAAGTGTTAACCAATCATTTACATGTGTATTTATGGGCTAAAGTGTTAACTAATCATCTAAATGTTATCCCCAGCAGTGACCACTGAGCACTTGGTTGTTTGGTCATGACAGAAACTGTAGAATCAGATCTGAATTATTCCATAAGAAAACAGAGCAGACCCTGATCATACTGTCCCTTCAGAAGCCGTCTGATTTGGGTTAAATATCTTAAAAAGGTGTATCTACGGAGACAAGTGTTACCGTGATTGTTTATCTCAAGGCATGATATTTGTTCACCTTGTTTGAAGACTCTATTGGTAATTGCTTTCTGTCGTCTTCTACGTCTGTTTTGTTTGAAAAAGAAGTTATCTTTTGCTGCCGAGAGCTTCACTGGTTTGTTTGATAGCTATAATAGCCATTACACATGCTTCAATTCTGCGAAATCGATCTTGTCACATCTTAGTTTCACCGTTTGAAATGCACACGATACAAGGAAACCCTTTAGCCCTTATCCCGCTAACCATTGGCACTACAGTACTCCCTCCCTACAACGGCCCTCTGAATAAGGATTCCCTCCTTACAACAACGCATGTCACTGTTTCCGAAACAACAAGGCTCCAGAAACAACTTTTTCCGTCGTATTTTCTTTATGCCTCCATCAAACCCTATGTTGTGACCACTCTTTAGAATCGTCACTTTGTGACGATTCTAAAGAGTGGTCACAACATAGGGTTTGATTGAGGCATAATGGCTTTATTCTCGAAATACACCTTATCTGGGGATCTGCAAACAAGCTAATTATGTTTGATTTTCCCTCCCTATAACAACTCCCTCTGAACAACACATACAATCTTCGTATCCCAAAGGGTGTCGTTGTAGAGAGGGAGCACTGTAGTCACATTTTCAAACAGTTAAATTCTGATGAGCTCATCAGAATCAAAACTGTTTGAAATCTGGTCAATCGTTTCTTAAAAGCGTGTGTCATTGCACTAGCTCAATATTTTCTCAAAGGCTGGATCGGAAGAAGTCAAAATTGAACAGATCCAATTAGAGCAGAAATTAACGTTTCACAGGGTTGAATTCTAAATTTGACTTTTGGTGTCTTCTAACCATTTTAAACCCTTTTACTCCATGGCTGTTCATGTAAGAAATAACAACATCATGAATATTAATTAGTTAGCATCACGTGAACACAGGAAATGTAGCCCATGGCGCAAAAAAGAATCAGATCTTCATTATATTATATTTGTATAAGCAAAAAGAACAGACCCTGCTGATACGGCTCCTATAGGAGCCGTCTGATCGGATCTACTCTGTTTACAAAGGCGTAGAAAGGCGTATTTATGGAGTAATGGGTCAATATGATGTCAACTCCAACTCTTATAATTTGCAATTGTTTTCTAAAGATTCGTCAGATGGACGTTGAAAAAACAAACACTCCAATGCGACTTGAAATTCAAGGTACTGTATGAAATGAATAACAATGTCATTAATGAAAATGTCCATCCTGGTCAAATCAATGTATGAACGCTATTAATTTATCAATGGAAAAGTAGTAAAGTCAACCCACTTATGCATGATATGTCCATCGGTTTAAATGAAAATGAAACTTAAAACTTATCCCCTGTTCCCGACCTCACCCCCATTTTCAAACAGGTTGGAGCCAAATGTGACGCCGAATTGCAACTCAGCGTCTCATCAGGTTCCAAACTGTCTGAACAGCTGTCAACTTAATCACATCGGAGGTGGTCAACTTACGCCATATCCAACATTTAACAGGCAGTATTTTTTCACAGCATGGTAAGAATTAACCAATTCCCTGATATTGACGACTTTTGACGACTCTGTAAAAGTCACTTTGTGAAACCATTGTGATAAATAGGGCATTTGCTCCTATAAGAGCAAATGCTCTATTTATCACAATGGTTTCAAACTACAAAATTCTAAATCTTCCTTTTCTCTAGTTAATGCTCCTTTTCGGTAGACTTTTTCAACGAGGTTGTATCTAAAAATAGCCTGTGAGGTAAAGGGTTAATGTTCTAGGACTGCACCATACAGTAGCTGATTTTCATTTAGCGTTCAGCCTGCAGTTAGTGGGTGAGAGATTACCTATGAAAACAGTTTGGGTCCAGATGATACGCCGAGTAACTCGGCATCTCAAACTCGGCATCTCATCGGGATCCAAACTGTTTGATACTCTGATTGTGTTGTTGAAAGGAAATACAAGATAAATCAAATGTGACAACTGTAACCGATTACATTCTCTACCCACTTTAGTTTGCTCAACAGACCAATGTTTTGTTTATAGTAAAACCTGTCTTAAACAGTCATCAAACAGAGATCAAATTATGGGCCTGTAAGGCAGGTGGTAGCTTAACCCTTTACCTGATAGAAGCGGATTTTAGCGTGTTTGATTTATTCCTCCGCTGAAGAAAATAGTTCAAATTCATACAGTCATGAACATATTGCATAATAAATATTTTCTATATCCTAGTAGGTGGTAGCTTAAAGCAGGCTGAAAGTAAAGCAGAATGCGCCTTAAGGCGCATTCTGCTTTACTTTCAACCTGCTTTAAGTGGTCATATGTCTTGAAAACTAGAAACAGGCTATTGGGTAAAGGGTTAATGCAGTTCAAAAGTAATGCAGAAAGCTTTTATATGCGCGTATAGTGTCATTCACAATATCTGTTGCTGTGTTATAAGCGCTTGATTTAGATATTTCCCCGTCATTTAACTAAATACAGCATTACTTCTGAATTATATACGTTAACAGTTTATTACCAGACATATTTCCCATAATCAAGCATAGATAAGTGCATCCCCAAGGAGATATGTAGTAACACTTCTATATATTGTTATATCACTTGCAGCTAAATAATGTTGCGATCTTTCGCGTCTGCAAACTTTGTCATCCACTATATTTTATCTTTTTTATTTTTCTTCATTTTGTTAACAAAAGAAACAGTCGCAGTAACAAAGAGTTTTAATCCTGAGTTACTGGGCGTCTCATCTGGATCCATCCTGTTTGCATAGGTAATCACAGACAGATACGGCATTGACAGTGAAAGAGTTAATAAAACTGCAGAAGTTTGTCACTGGATTCCACGTGAATTAGAACGAACGACCCACTATCAGATTTTAACATTTTATTAAGTAGTCAAAATTGCATCAACTCCAAATTTAAGCAGACACTTTTATTTACGGTGGGACAAGGGTTAAAAGATGGTCGTTGCTCTGAAATGTATATACAGTATGGTACAAGAAAGATACATGTACATATATATAAAGTTACCAAAACTACATAAAAACCATATTAAGCGCGTTTCATTGCAAATTCTAGCTATAGTACAACTACTAAGTTGTCTGTACGTTGAACTTCTTGTTTAGCTAAGATAAAAAATAATACGTGTAAAATTATATTGTGATAAGACGTATGAAAATTCTAGAATAAATATATTCTGGTCTATTATAAACTCTTCAGACGTCATACACAAACTTAAGAACACGTGGTTACTTGCATCCACTGTAAGCATATACGATTTTTCTACTTTGTACACCACCCTTCCTCGTGTTCTAATTAAAGATAAACTTACTAGCTTAATTCAGAAAATATTAGCCAGAGAAAAAACATCATTTCTGGTATGTAATGCTGATAAAGCTTTCTTTACTGACGAGCAAATGAAATATTACATCCATTGGTCTTGCTCAGAAGTTTGCGAAACACTAACCTTTCTTCTGGATAACATATTAAAACGCTATAATAATGCTATATACCGTCAGGTGATTGGTATTCCTATGCGTAAGAATTGTACACCACTTGTCTTGGATTTGTTTTTGTACTGCTATGAGAGAGGTTTCATGTTGAATTTGAACCCACAATCACAAGAAGATGTCATAAAAGCCTTCAATGAAACTTCTAGACATTCGGATGATATTTTCAACTTGGATAATACATGCATTCTGAAAATGGGTGATCTTTTGAAGGCAAAAGTAGAAATGCAAAAAGAGAATATTGCAGACTTGGTTTTATTCAGTCTGTTCATGAGTACATGTAGTAATAAAAAGTGCAACACTACTCATGCCCCCTAGCACCGGCTTAAGCAGTATTCAATTTTCAAAACTAAAAACACCAAAACTAATGATCCCGAAGGAACCCTTTCTTTGAAGTTTTGATTCCTACCATTTACCCCAAAAAAACTTAAATTGAACAAAGCAAACCCTTCCGACACTTATGCGGCTTTTCTAGATCTTGACCTGAAAATTGACAGTGGAATGATTTCTTCTAACATTTATGACAAAAGAGAATGTTCCCTAACCTTGATGGAGATGTTCTTACGGGGTTTATACGATATATCTCAACCTTTTCGTTTCGCAAGAGCTTGTTCTTCTGTTGACGATTTTAATATTCGAAATTTCATTTTAACTGAAAAGTTGCTTAAGCCCGGATATAGATATCATAAACTAAGAAAAACATTCTCCAAATTTTATAATCGAACTCTATTACTTATTGGCAAGTACCAATGTAATCTTAAGGCACTCCTGCGACATGGTATTTCACATCCTGAATTTCGTAAAATTATTGGACATGCCCATTTTCTCACTTTGCTCACTAAATACATTAAACATCATCAAAAAGGGATCTGATCCTGTATATGGTACTACAACATACTGCATGTTTGGTTGTCAACCCCTTTACAATTGACAATCACGCTACCCTCTTTGCATGTAAATTACCTAGTTACAGTCTACTTTCAGTCAGAATGACCGTTCAGCCGACTGTACATTTACTCCCCTGGTCATTGAGCCATTCGCCTACAATATTGAGCACTGCTAACATATGGCGCATATGTACGCCGACAAGAATGGTTTAGTACTCTATGAAGGCGACCCCTTAAATCCGGAAACGGAAGGTGGACGTCGGATTTTTTATCGTACCCTTTATTACTTTTCTACAGTTACTCTTTTTGCAGCTCAATCATTGAGTACACTAGCAATAGGTGGATACAGTTGTTTCACTTAAATATGTTTTCGTTTTACATTCACTTTACCACTGTATTTGCCGTCGCGGTTGTTGTAGATTAGTATGATAGGGGATACGTTTGTCTTTTAGGGTGGGGATGGAACAAGTGTGAGGTTGAGCGCCCCTAAACCGATTTACCCCCCCCCCCTCCGGTGACATTTGTCACTGACCGTTCCAAGGCGGTACTTCCATCTGCCCCCTATTGTTCGTTTGTTATGCCTGTGCGTCTCTTTGTGTCTTTTATATACATGCAGATTTGGTGTTTGCTGCTGTTTGTCGTCGTGGTTTGGACGGTTGTGTGTTTTGTATGCGGTGTTTCCTGCATGACTCATAGATGCACTTTTTGTATTATTCTATTCAATTACAATTTTACACTCATAAAAAACTACATTCTTACTTTTCTTGATAAATCAGACCTCCTTCCTGTGAAATTCCTTCATCAGCATTCCATATAGACGTTAGGCTTCTGCCTCGCACCAACAAGAGCAAAATATCTACATATACGTACAAGTAACTAACATACATTTGTAACTTGTTTTAAATGGGAACATACTACCAACATAAGCATTGTGCAAATGGATGGTTCTCTGATCACACAATTAACCAATCTCCAGCTATTTGCAACCTGGCTTGCATTTGCAAACAGCTTTGATGCAGATGAGACGCCGAGTAACTCGGTCTCTAATCAGGATCCAAACTGTTTGACACTATGTCAATAGTTTTTAAAACCTTTGTCGAATCGGAAGTAGTCAAAATTGCAGTAAATCTTAATTTGAGCAGACGTTATTTTTCCACAGCAGAGTAAGGTTTGGGTTAAACACGGAAATAATGGTGAACAATTACAGCTGCCTGCACACTCATTTTATGGATGTATCTGTTGGTGTTGATGTAAACTATTAATGATCTACAAAGAACAGTTACATTACAGCAAATATTGAAATAGACAAATTGGTTTAAATATAGAATTGGTCTCTTTAATTTAATTTAAGAATTAATGACATCATGAACATTAATAAGATTAATTCAACAAGAGGCAGCTAGAATTGTAACGGGAACAACTAAACTTATATCGCTTCGAGAATTATACATAGAAACGGGATGGGAGACACTTGAATCTAGACAGCAGAACACTTTAGTTGGTTCTATTTTATAAAATGGTACATCAGCTAACACCAACATATTTGTCATCGTTAGTTCCATCACAAGTCAGGGAATTCTCACAAGACAGATTGCGAAACCTCAATAACCTCCGAATTCCTTTCTCTCGAACTATGCCGAGTGGTTTCTTCCATCTGTAATACATACAGTAAAACCCCGCTAATGCGACCACCAAAAAGGGGCATAATTCCGGGTGGCAGAGGCAGGTGGTAGCTTAATGCAGGACGAAAGTTATGCAGAAAGCTCCTATAGGAGCTTTCTGCATAACTTTTGTCCTGCATTAAGCAACCACCTGCTTCAAACGACGCCAGTGGTTGTTTATTAAGTGGTCGCATTAGCGGGGTTTCGCTGTATTTGGAACTCTTTGCCTCAATATATTAAAACATCTGTAACCGTAAACAGCTTTAAAACTTCGCTGAACGAATGTAGAACGTCAAAACCACCACCCTTTTACAGCTGTGGAAATCGAAAAGGGACAGTAATACACACCCGTTTACGAACAAACTGGAGTTCGCTCTCAACCTGGTATTGTTCCAGAAAAAACTAATAGATTCTCCTCTTTGTCGTTGTGGTAACGTCGAACTGAGCATTATCTACGTACATGTATCTAAGAAAACAATATTAATAAGCTTTAAAAATATTTAAGATTAACATATGACCAATTAGAAACTTTGTTGAGTAAATACTATGTATATTTATGCATGTTGTAAATTACAGAAATAAATTATGTTTAAACTGATAAGATTAATTGTTATAATAGCACATTAAAACGCTATTTTTGGCCATGGCAGGAACTGTAGAATCATATCTATATTATGTCTTTAGCAAACAGAGCAGACCCTGATCTGACGGCTCATACAGGGACCGCTGATCTGGGTCTTCTCAGTTTGCAAAGGCGTAGAATGGCGTATTTATGGAGTAAAAAGTTAAGACTTTCCTTCATAAAACGAATCAGGTCAGAAGGTTCCTGTACATGAGCCGTCTGAACAGGGTCTGCTCTGTTTGCTAATGAAATTATAATAGGTCTGACTCTACAGTTTCTACCAATACCAAAACATCATGTGTACAAATGCCATTATACAAACTCAGCTGAGAAATATTCATGATGTGATTATCTCTTACCTGAATATTCAACAGGGACGGGGCTAATAGCCTACAGATAGCAGGTACATTACATCAGAACTGGTTTGGCAAGGCGTCATTTACTGAGATTATGTTCTACAAATTCCATCTGATCAAATTTGTTCTTCAAGAAGTAAAGGTGAATACTAATTGTTAAACTGCAATGCAAGTTCGCGATACATATATTCCTTTGAAATTATTTGTTGTGCATTATAATCTAGACTTGTAAATTAACTCAGTCGCTGTAATAAATGTTCAACGTCTAAATAGTACTTGATGTTTTAATGTCACACAGCATCGAGTTACTGGGCATCTCATCGTCTGGATCAAATCTGTCGCGGTTAGCAGGATAAGGGGTAAGTTACTTTGACCGGTTAGCGGGATAAGGGATAAGTTACTTTGACCGGTTAGCAGGATAAGGGATAAGTTACTTTGACCGGTTAGCAGGATAAGGGGTAAGTTACTTTGACCGGTTAGCAGGATAAGGGATAAGTTACTTTGACCGGTTAGCAGGATAAGGGGTAAGTTACTTTGACCGGTTAGCAGGATAAGGGGTAAGTTACTTTGACCGGTTAGCAGGATAAGGGGTAAGTTACTTCGACCGCCACGTTAACTCATTCCCTCCCACTGACGCCTTTTGGCGCCGCTGTGAAAGTCTGTTTTGAAACATTTGTGATAATTAGAGCATTTGCTCCTATGGAGCAAATGCTCTATTCATCACAATGGTTTCAAAACTACACACTTCTAAAAGAAATTTCCTTTTCTCTAGTAAATGTTCCTTTCCGGTAGATTTATTTAAAGAGGTTGGGTCTAAAAAATAGCCTAGGAGTGAATAGGTAAAACCTTCCCGTTTGGCAACTTGTTACTACTGGCAAAGAGAAATGTCAGGAAATGTCACATCCTACGAATCCTTAGCACTGTGTCATTTACGGGGAAATATCGGCATGTTACAATGACAGATGTGTGTGGCATTGCCTCATATTTTCTCGAATATATAGTTTTTGTATTTTCCTCCTCCTTCAGCTCATTTGGAAGTACTGCAACTTTAACCATTTCCCCGTTTTACATTTAGTCCAAGTTTTAATACCTACATTGTACTAAATATTCATGGACAGAAGAGGTATGATGAAATGTGGAAGATAGAACAGTGTAGCCATTTTAGAAATAAAAGAAACAGATCTATCGAATTCCATTAGCAAACCGAGCAGATTCTGACCAGACGGCTCCTATAGAAGCCATCTGATCTGGATCTACTCTGTTTGCAGATTCGTTAATATACGTTTATAAGAAGGAAAGGGTTAAGAGTATCACACATTTTGTTTTAATAATAATATACATGTATATAGAAATATATAAGTGTGTCCTTTTTTCAACTACACCCAGCATTGTTACGAGGAATAGATGCCTAAACGTTTAGTAGACATGTTTCTGTGCTATGTTTTGTGACTGATACACTTTTGCAGATATTAGCCAGTTTCAATCAGCTATAATTAAATATTTACTCCATACATGCATCTTTTTACGTATTTGCAAACAGAGTATACCCAGATCAGACGGTTCCTGTAGGGTATGTTCTGTTTGCTTATGGAATAATATAGAACTAGTTCTGCAATTTCTGCCATGGCTGAAAGTTCCATTCGAGTGTACATTTGTCATTATAATATTTCATCTTATTAGTATTAATTAAAGATCAAAGCCATCAATGTCAGAGTGACGCGTTATTTCAGTGCTCTGTGTAAAATCTTATAACAAATGATGCAAATGGAGTTTTAACGAAGTGATTGCTGTGCTATAATAATTGTAATAATCGTATGGCATTTGGATGATTTCATAATATGTGGTATGATAAATATACCTATGTAAACATATACCGTTCACTTATAATACAACTGTTCTTTATTGTACAAGCTTGATATTTGGCAAAACGTGACAATAATAGCTTATTGATACAAAGTGTTAGTAACAATATGAGGACAGTTTTATTTGATTACGACTACGAACTACTGACCTTGTGTACTACCGCTATACACTTGTTCGGAACATGAGCAACTAGAACTACTGACCTTGTGTACTACCGCTATAAACTTGTTCGGAACATGAGCAACTAGAACTACTGACCTTGTGTACTACCGCTATACACTTGTTCGGAACATGAGCAACTAGAACTACTGACCTTGTGTACTACCACTATACACTTGTTCGGAACATGAGCAACTAGAACTACTGACCTTGTGTACTACCGCTATACACTTGTTCGGAACATGGGCAACTAGAACTATCAACCTTGTGTACTACCGCTATACACTTGTTCGGAACATGAGCAACTAGAACTACTGACCTTGTGTACTACCACTATACACTTGTTCGGAACATGAGCAACTAGAATTACTGACCTTGTGTACTACCGCTATACACTTGTTCGGAACATGAGCAACTAGAACTACTGACCTTGTGTACTACCGCTATACACTTGTTCGGAACATGAGCAACTAGAACTATCAACCTTGTGTACTACCGCTATACACTTGTTCGGAACATGAGCAACTAGAACTACTGACCTTGTGTACTACCACTATACACTTGTTCGGAACATGAACAACTAAAACTATCAACCTTGTGTACTACCGCTATACACTTGTTCGGAACATGAGCAACTAGAACTATCACTAAAGGTCATGAATACCCCCGCACGGCAAGTTTGTGACACAAACACAAAAATACTCAAAGTTCAAGGGGAGATATTTCTGTAATGCCTGCAACTAAACATATGAAAACTTCAGCTTGCATATCTGCCATTCATGGTTATTAAGTATGGCAAGTATTTATTCAATAACTTTTAAATTGAAGGAGGAGTTTGCGACATCAACTCCCCATGGTTCATGTCAAAATGCCAAAAGTTCAAGAGAAGATAATTCTGCAGTGTCAGTCTTAAAACACATACAAATTGTGTCTTGCACATCTGATATGCATGGTTATTATGTATACCAAATATAAATTCAATAACTTTAAAATTGAAGGAGGAGTTCGCGACACAAACTACCTATGGTTTATGCCAAAATGACAAAAGTAATCAAAGTTCAAGGGGAGATAATTCTGCAGTGTCTGGTTTAAAACACATACAAATTGTGTCTTGCACATCTGCTATGCATGGTTATCATGTATACCAAATACAACTTCAATAACTTTAAAACTGAAGAAGGAGTTTGCGACACCAACTACCCATGCAACAGGAACAAATGGCAAAACAGTACTCAAAAGTTCAAGGGGAGATACCTCTACAATGCCTCGCTTAAAACACGTACATATTGTGTCTTGCACATCTGCAATTCGTGGTCATTATGTATACCAATTACATTGTATAACTTCAATAACTTTCTAAATGAAGGAGGAGTTCGCGACACCAACTATCCTTGTTCAAAACTATCCATGTTCATGTTTCGACACGCGTCGAAGAATGTTCGCGTGTCTGGGATTAGTGAAAATGACGGCGAAAATATAGACGACCTTATTATCCATCGACTTCGCCAAAACCTCACTGAGCATTAAACTAAATGGTGATGAAATCTACCATAATCACAGGCCCGGAAACAAAACCTTATAGACACATCATAGTTGGATTTGTATCATAAATCATATAAAAACACGGCGGATCCTAACATGTTAACCGCAGTTTGAAACTATTCTGTATTGGCAGATAACGGGAGGTAGTTTCGTATATAATCATATATATTATTGTTTAAAAATCAATCAATGCAGACCCTGATCAGACAGATCCCACATGAACCTCTGATCTGGGTCTACTATGTTTGCAATGGCGTGAAAGGTATGTCTGTTAGGTAATGGGTTAACCCTTATCCCGCTGTCAGCGATTTGTGACTGTGTTTTGTGACTGTGTTTTGTGACTGTGTTTTGCAAACAGCTTGAATCCAGATGAGACGCCAAGTAAATCATCTGGAGCCAAACTTAATGACAACTAGCAACTTAATGCAGGGTGAAAGTCATGTAGAAAGCTCCTCTAGGAGCTTTCTACATGATTTTCAACCTGCATTAAGCAAGCACCTGTCTAAAAAGGCATCATTTTTTCTTTACTAAAATTTCGAAGTTTCGCGAGTGTACTGTAGTACCACACAATGCGCTATAATATTAGCTGACTCGTAGGCACACACACACACACACACACACACACACACACACACACACACGCACCGTAAGGCATGCACGCGCACACAAACACACATGTACACACACTTGCGCACGCACTCACACACACACACACACACACACACACACACACACACACACACACACACACACACACACACACACACACACACACACACACACACACACACACACACACACACACACACACACACACACACATACACACACACACACACACACACACACACACACACACACACACACACGCACACACACGAGTACACACACACACAGCCACGCACGATGACATGCATGTGCACACAGACACGCATGCACATTCACGAACACGTTCAATACAGATACAATATTGAAATACAAAAACATATTGTTACAAATAAAACGAAATGTTTGCCCAAATGTTTTGACTTTATCTCCCTATTCTCGCCAGCTTCAACCGTAAACCATTAACTAAGATACAATCTATACAGTAAACCCCCTCTAAACCGGACGTCTTAAAGACAGGTGGCAGCTTAATGCATGACTTTCACCATGCATTAAACAGCCGCCTGCCTAAAAATATCGAAATTCTTCTCCACTAGAATTACGGTTTAGAGGGGGGTTTACTGTATAGGCAGAATGTGATTTAACTTTATGCAAATGTCATCAGAATTCTAAATTACCAATCACATTTGTCACGTCCAAGAGTCATCCAGCTGGAAGAAAACAGTTTGTATTGATATTAGGTGTTTTAAGCTGAATTAGATACAAGGCTGGTTTTCCTGAATATAATGCCAGTTGCATTCTAAACATGCTGTCAATCTTAGATCAGCCTGGAATCAGAAAGGGAATAAAGTTATAACACAAATAAATGACAATACATATCGCATTCTCAGTTATTCTTTGCTTTTAATCTGTCCAGTTCAATGTAATAATAATACGTAAAGATACGACTGTAAAAACGTTAGAAGAGATACCTATGAGGTTTAAGTTTAAGTGAGATGCATTAGAAGTATATATGTACTTTGATTTTCTTGTTGCAGTAAACAGGAAAATCTTTGGACATGTTAAAAGACATCGATTCTTTAACAAATTCAGTTTTTACTCTTTCGAGATATTTTTCTCTTTTAAACATTTTCGGAAATGCAATTTCCATTGGCATTTCTTTGAATTAATTAATACAGGGGTCGTTCAACAAAATTAAATGATTGACAGGTGTAACTGTTGCTTTTATTAAATGATTGACAGGGTAACTGTTGCTTTTATTAAATGATTGACAGGGTAACTTGTTTTAAGTGGTGATAAAATGTAGTTACAGAGACTCTTTGACAATGGAAAAAGAGTTAACTTGAAATGGGTGTCCGGATGAAGCGGTTTAACTAGGACATGTGATCTTGTTATTCAAACTCCTTTAGCAATTTTTTCCTCGGCTACCGAATGGACACGTCCGTTTTAGGTAGTGATGGACCATTCTACTTTGAAAATTCAACATTCATAGGGTTGGGTATTAATCCTCTATGTATAGTGTCTCTGAAATAGGATCCAGTTAAACCTCTCCAAACCGGAATTCTATAAGAGAATAATTTAAATATTCTAAGGCAGGTAGCTGCATTAAGCTGCCACATGTCTCCAAGACGGGTATTGATATTAAATTGGGCGTCCGGTTTAGAGAGGTTTCACTGTATTTGCATTGTAGTGGATTATTGTTTCAAGAACACTCTGATCAGGGTCTGCATTGTTGCAACTATTTTTCATTTGTATCATCGGCAAAAGAATATATATAAAAATATACATGTGCACATGTTCACTACGAAGATGAGATTGATCATTTACTCCATAAATATGCTTTCTAACGCAGTTGCAAAAAGAGAAGACATACCATACGTGAGCCGCCAGACAAGGATCTGCTCTGTTTGACTATAGAACTATCATTGTACAGTTGTTACCAGGGAAAAACATTTCTTGTTCATACGTGTTTATATATATTATGCTAATTAATGTATCGAGTAAATGATTAAAATGCTTACCTGTCATAAAGTGGTAAAGCAGCGACTATTTGTGCATCCACAAATGAGCCTGGTCAGAGCTTGTGTGTGTTCCTGCCATATTACAACCAGACCAACGGCCTACTATTACGAGTGTTTAGTTATGCCTCTACAATGCCCGAGCATGTGATAACAGGAAACGTCACGTAACTCTGCGTCTTTTGATCCAAGCTGTTTGACACTCTGGTTGGGATTTTTGAAAGAAGAAGATGGCGCATTTTCAAACATTTATAGATGTAAAACACTGTAGATACAAGAGTATTGGCAACCAGTCCACGATATACATTCATTGTACACATTTGCGCTATTCTCGTTTAGTGTAACTGTTTGTTATTTGTGTTCATTGGAGATGTATACAGCAAATGCTACAGGAAAGTGAAATTAGCCCAGTGGTTATTGCTGCACATGATTATAATCACGAACATTTAGTTGGGTGATAGAGAATGCAATCAAGAACACAGAACTACTGTTTGAGAGTGCTAAATATTTGCTCGTGTAACAAAATATTGTAGTCCACAATATTTGTTTCGTGAACTAACTCTTTTGCATCTATCTTTACGTTGGAAACAATTTTGATCCAGATGAGATGCCAAGTAACTCGGGGTCTCATCAGGATCCAAACTGTTTGTTACTGTTACTTTATGAAACAAAATAAAGAAAAACTGAAAACTGCCAATTGTAGCAGACGGCAAAGTTTGCAGACGACAAATGTTGGCAGCGAAAGAGTTAAAAGTAATGATATCATGCATATTTATATAATTACTTCATGATAAATAGATCATGACTCCATGAATATATATTCATTAACTGACTTTTGTAATGACATATGAACGCAGATTGTTTTGTTATCGCAGAAACTGTAGTATCATCTATATGATTTCTTACACAAATAGCTGACATTGATTAGTCGACTCCCAGCAACCGTCTAACCTAGGTCTACTCTTTTATCAAAGGCGTTAAACTACGTATATGTGAAGCAATTCGTTTTGTAAAGTCAAACAGCCACCTTGAATAAAAGTTACAAAAGCGTTCACATCACCAGTATACCAAATACAGTAAATGCTTTCTAATGCGACCACCAAACAGACATGATAGAGACAGGTGGTAGATTAATGCAGGACGAGAGCTATACCGAAAGGCCATATAGGAGTTTCTGCATTACTTTCGTCCTGAATTAAATCCTACGCTACCAATGTCAAATCTTTGATTATCTATGCAAACAGTTTGGATCGAAATGAGACACCGAACCCGGATCCAAACTGTTCGGTGCTATAATAATATTTTTAAACAAAAAGAAAAAAAAGAAAAAAATGAGCAGACGACCTAATTTGCAGACGAAAATATTTGACAGCGATATGCTTTTTTAAACACCTATGTTTATTCATATTACTGGTCGCTTTAGACGGGTTATACTGTGGCAGAAAATATGGGGAAACAATTCAAATACAGTAAACCTCTCTATAACGGCCATTTAATTGTGTTAATCAGTTGATATTTAGGGCAGGTGGTTGCTGAAAGCAAAGTAAAAGTATAGGAGCGTTCTGTTTTACTTTCGCCTTGCTTTAAGCAGCCACCTGCCTTTGACACAAACCATTTGACGTAATTTAGTGTCCGTTATAGAAAGGTTTTACTGTAATGACGTAAGTTGAACCCTCTCCCACTGAGCGCTACTTGATTCATATTTGTAAACAGTTTGTAACCAGATGAGACATGGAGTAACCCTGAGTAATCCTTTATTCCATGAATATTTATGTAAGAAATGATGACAACATGAATATTAATTAGGTTAAATTTTAAAATGGCATATTAACACATAAAATGTTTACCGAAGTAGAAACTGCAGAATTAAATATATATCATATCCTAAGCAAACAGAGCTGACCCTGATCCGACGACTCCTATAGGTGTCGTCTGATCTGGATCTACTCTGTTTGCAAAGGCCTAGAAATACGTATTTATGGAGTAAAGGGATACGTATCCAAGTGTTTGATACTTGGTTAATAGTTTGTCAAAGGATTGAAGCAATCAGAAGTCAGTGAACATTCTAGCAAATCAGTGGTTGAACAAACATTATGTTCTCAGCAGGGAAAGGGTTAACTAAAATGTTTACTCGAAAGGTAACTTCAGTTGAAACAGGCCCTTCATCAATCAAACTTCCATGTAGAATTCAACCGTTTAAATTTCTTTGACAGACTGCCACTTAACCCTTCGCTTGCTGAATTTTAAAATACATTTCTCCTTCTTTACCAATGCCCTGTTGTATAATTACATATATCTTCACTGTGTACACGTATTTCGCTGTGCAATCACTGCTGTGGAGTGCACTAGTTGCACAATCAACTTGTAAATAGAGCAGACCCTGATGAGACAGCTCCTACAAGAGCTGTCTCATCTGGGTCTTCACTATATACAGGTAGGTATATTGACGTGGATAGCAAGCGAAGGGTTAAGTGTCTAGCCTTCTGTAATCTAATATAGTAAAACTCGATACTACGAAATTTAGTAATTAAAATTGATGTATGTGTAGTCAGGTGGCTGCTGAAAATGCAGGGCGAAAGTCGTGCAGAAAGCTCCTAAAGCTCCTAAAGGAGCTTTCTGGTGAAAGGAGCTTTCTGCATGACTTTCACCCTGCATTGAGTTGCCGCCTATGTCTACTTTGTTTGCAAAGGCGTAGAAAAGCGTATTTATGGGGTAAAGGGTTAAGGGGGAACTATTGACCGAGTATCACAACAGCCTGGATCATGGTGATACGGAGAGTAGTTTGACCGAGTATCACAACAGCCTGCATCCTGGTGATACGGAGAGTAGTTTGACCGAGTATCACAAAAGCCTGCATCCTGGTGATACGGAGAGTAGTTTGACCGAGTATCACAAAAACCTGCATCCTGGTGATACTGTGATATAGTGGAAGTACAACAACGCCTCAGTTTTCTGATCAACTTTTATTCAGAGTCTTTAGCTATATGGAAGCTAGCAGCGTCTAACTCTGACTTTTGGAATCTCCCCTTAGCTCCTAATTCGAGCTGTTTAAATACTAAAATATCAACCAGGAAACACCAATTTAAATCGTGTATTGACCTTCGTCAATACACTGGTAAATAGGTGACTTCCTGGACTTAAAGTCCAACCTTTGAGCTGCGGCTAATTCCCATAATAGTACACCCCTACCCAACCCATTAAAAACAACAACAATAAAACGTAACATAAGTAACTTTTTCTCCGCAGAGTACAATCATAAGAAAATAATAAATCTCGCCAACTCTGAAACAAATAAGAAACAAAAAAAAAGGTAAGATAAAACAATTCTCGGGCTCAACCATCCGAACTAACTAGCGTCAACTGAAAAATAAAAGTAATAATTATAAGTAAAATAATTAAAAGTAAAATAACCCGGCACCCTCTGAAACAAGAAGAAACAAAACATAATTAATGATCATAGAAAACACTCATATTCATATACAAGAAAACGTGAAATTTAAACAATAAAACGTGAAATTTAAACAATAAAACCATTCACTAAATAAATCCTTAGTCCATACTCACTACACACGCACACACATAATTGTCACTATCTTTCTAGTACACTCGCGCACAAAATTGTCATTGTTCACTCGCGTCTTAATCTTAAAAGTTATCATTGTTAATTCCTCGCATTTTTCGTATCGCGTCTTAAAAGTTATCATTTATTATTCCGCACATTTTCGTAGTTTTAGAAATTCATCCGGGCGTCCTCTGGGAGCCGGATGCCAGTCATTATTCCGCACATTTTCGTAGTTTTAGAAATTCATCCGGGGCGTCCTCTGGGAGCCGGATGCCAGTCTCTCGCCACGTGTCGCATAAAGCGAGCCACCTGGTTAACCACGAACACTTTTGCTTCATAAGGGTCCGCACAGACTCCTGCCTGGTCCGCGTCGTCGAAACGTCCCGTTCGTAGTAATTCGTGGACGGGATCCATGTTATACCTCTGCGAAGGTAGAAACGGCTCCAAAATGTCAATATAACATAGATCCCTGAACCAGCGGTTCCAATTCCGCCGGGCTCGCCTAGCCAATAATTATCGGGCGGACCTTGTATGCGCGGTGCTCGGCACAGGTACGGCGGGCTGCTCGTGTCGACAAAAGGGACAACGGTTTACCAGTTGTCCCGTCTCGGAAGTTGTAGTACAGCGGGAAAAACAGTCCACACACACAGAACTTTTGCAGGAACACTTGTTCACCGCATAAACGGCCACCTCAGCGTAATTCACGCAAATGGAGCACTCTTCCATCCATAATTCCTCGAAGTGTTGGATATTCATGATAGCAGATTTTAAACAGTAAGTCCAGAATAATTTCGAGTAGCAACGGTTGTTCAGATTCGAACAGGGTCATTAAGTATTTGTCAGTTTATTTATATAGGAGAATCCGGAAACGGGTGATAAATTGTGACGTTATCTGATTTTTCCTGTCGTAGTTTTGACGTGGTTCGACTATTTACTCGTCTCGCACAGGCTATTAACGTTTTGCGACAGGCAATTACTAATACGGCTATAATTATTAATGTGCATATAATAATTCCCCCTATAACCCATTTATTTCCCAGAATAGGTTCTTTAGGAACTTTAGGAATAGCAACAGCTGTTGTATTTTGGAATTGTTTATGAAATGGTTGCCAAATTTCCGATAACGTATAATTTTCAAGTTTGATCGACTCCAGATCATCGTAGCCCGAGACTAAATTAGCTGTTGTATTAGATTCGAAAAACATAGGATAGGTAAGGATAATTTGGAGCTATATGCTTGACATAATGGGGGAAGGGTTATGATCTTGATCGGTGGTCTGATGACTAATTGTGAGCGCGTTCCGTTTAAGCAATTTACGGTAAATGGAATGGTAGATTCTGTAATCAGTAGCCATCTATTTCGAGCTAGAGAAGTTGCACTGGGTAAGAGTTGATTTGACCTGACTATTGTTCTACAAGGAAGCGCCTGAGGTGAGTGATGACTTAAATAAGATCTAACGACACAAATGTCCGAGTTATAAGTTGATAAAAATCCCTTCCCAATTTCACAAAATGGCAATTTTTCTGCAAGGCAACTTTTTGCTTCGAATTCAGTTAACATGACGTAGTGTGACTGTTTATCATTTATTAGGAAATGGTTAGTTTCCAGTTCAATAGCAGCGGTTAATGTACCGGAGCCAGACGTCAGCTTAATATTAGCCGACACATTATTATAAGGTACAGGAATTGGATATGCTTGAATCAGCGAAAATATCTCATTGACAGGCCTTAAGGGCAATTGCATGACAATAGCTAGATGATTAGAATTCATGAGTGAGGTCGTATGCAGTGAACCGTAGTATGACCACAATGCATTAAGTTTGACCGGAAATACAAATCCCTCTGGGAGGTGCTCTTGAATTTGGTTTAACAGTTCGTAAAGTTTGTGAGACGATACCACAGAAGGGGACACATTTTGCTTAGCCAGGGAATTTAATTTGATTTCAAAATCTAAAAGGTACAATCGTGCACGGTTATATAATGTTTGGATATCAGCAATCATGGTGTGGATATAATTCATTAATTCGTGGAAGGATGTTAGTTGTAGGATTTGTCTCTCTAATCGATGGACTTGAGCATCAATTTTCTGTTGAAGGCCCGCAAGTGAGGTAAGAATTTTATTTATCGTATCCCGGTTTTGGGAGACTTCAAGTCGGGTAGTGTTTAATATTGAGAGGTTATGTTCCAAGATATGGAGTACTTGTTTTTGTGAATTTTCCAATTGATTTACGTGTCGGCTGACCGCGTCAATGTCATGACTATCGGCCGTGCCGAAAAGAAATTTAAATATCCCGCCCAAAGGTAGCAAGGAGCGTTTGTCTCTGCTAGGGGCGAAGTAGGTTAGGGAACGAAACTCGTCAAGTAGTTCAGAATGTGTACTATCAAATGTTTCTAAGTACATTTTAATTTCTCCGAGTGTATCTGTCAGGGGTTTAGTGTTTGAGAGTTTATCTGAAGCAATTTGAACTTGAGCACGTTCAGTAACAGCTCTAATTCGAACGATCTGGGTCATGAGTTCGCCCAACATCATTGGGTATGCCTTTAAATCTACAATAAGCGCTAGATTCCAATGTGCCTTTGAAGTAGAAACTTGTCTTAAGGTTTTAAACACTACATGGTTTTTTAATACTATTTCGCCTGACGTGAGCGAGCAAAATGTCACGAGTAGCAGTGCGAGCACCATAATGGCTCTACTGTAATAAACAAAATAAAATATAGGATCAGTGTACACTCTACTCAAGAACAAGGATACCTAAACAATCATAATTAACATCATTACTTCAACTAATGTAGATAACATTAGATTTTAACATCACATTGAGGTAACCCTTTAATAATCTATGTACAATCAACTCTGTAGTTGCTGTTTGCGGTTGACAGTTAGTATTTAGCTCAAACAAACTAACAGTCAAATTTACAACTCAGTAACAATTTACTCAACTTCAATCCTATATACAACTCCTAATCAAACATGTGCACAATGTTCGATTTTCTCTGTAATTTACAATTTATTCCCCTTATCTTCATATAAGATAAGTAATGCATCGCTTATAGCAGAATAAATTTAAATTCAACCAACTATTCTATAATGACGTCATATCTATTATAACTCTCAAACCTGGTTAGTAATATTACCAGCATAAGGGACTATATAGCACATCGCTTACCCTTAATCTACAGAAATCTACAAAGACATTTCTATTTACATACACGCGTAATTCTCAGATCACGTAATATTTTTGTTAGTTATAACTCATAACTACAGGGTAAAATAGCACATTGCTGAACCCTACATCCTGTATAGGCAACTGTTTGCCTTCAGCCAACACGTTGGCTACATAATTATCGCTACTATTTACAAGTACAGTCTACAGTTGTTCTCTGGGCTGCGACCCAGGGGATCTACACAACGAACATAGAATTCTCCCACTGTTTTGGCCTAGTTAAACCGAGAGCATTTTTAATCCAATTGACAGGGTAGGAATACTTGGATATGGCTTGCACTGACATGCGGCTGTCAGATTGCTCAGACATGCTATTTTCTGAGTCTGTAATGATAACTGTATCAGAATCAAAGGGTTCCGAAATTGTGTCAGTCGAAACAGGTGTAACTATGGGACACTCAGTCTCGGGGTTTGACACACGCATATCGGAGGGGTTATCGGAGGACGCCGAAGTCGTCCGAATTACTCTGTCAAATTCTGATTTCCGTAGTTTACATTGTAATTTCTGCAGGGGAATATAATCATCAGGATCTGTACTAGATCGGTTGTGAGAACTTCGTGCATCTCTAGCGCGTTTCGACAGTAGACGTTTAACCTTAGGGGATTACCGTTATGATCTTGGTTATCAGTGGCTGTGGAAGAGTGATTAGGTGATATTACATAGCGGCAATTTCTGACAGGTCAAGGGTTAAAGTCATGGTCGCTAGGCAACGTCCAATCTTCAATGGCCGCCTTCCTTATTTGGTCAACATGACAGGAAACTACATGGTTATCTAGCTGGTTTTTAATTAGTAGTGTTTTTGGAACTTTTATCTGTAACACACGGTAATAAGGATACCACTTTTGCGTAAGCTTATCACGTCTGTTTAAATTCTTGTAATATACACAGTCATTAATCTTATAATTTTCCTGTTTGGTTCCCTTATCAGCGTAGCGCTTAACACGTTTTCGAGACTTGAGCAAGTTTGAAAACACTTTACAATAGATCTCATGGTTCCGTTCTAACATTTCCAAATGGTAGTCATTTCCATAATATTTCAAGCGTTTGCCAAGTAACGTATCAATGGGCAAGACTGGGTCTCGGCCAAATAATAAAAAGTAGGGGCTATGCTGACTACTCTCAGAAGGGTTAAACCGTATTCCGCCTAACGCTTGATTTATGACGATGTCCCAATCGCAGGGGTTTTGCATAGCCAACTTCGTTAAAATTGCATTGAAAGTTTTATGGCAACGCTCGTTTTTGCCTTTCCCTGTGGCCTGTAAATAGAGGACAGGTACGAACGTGATTTATACGTAACTTTTTCATAGTCTCCGTAAAGCTCCTAGAGACGAAACAAGCGCCATTATCAGTTATAATGCGCAGTACAGACCCATAACGCCAGAATATATTTTCATAGAATGCGTTTAGGACAGCTTCAGAAGTGATATTGCTAGCCGGGATTATTTCAGGCCATCCGGTAAGCTGACATACAAAAACTATCATGTATTTATTTTTGGATGCCGTTTCCGTTAGGGGACCGACACAGTCGACCGAAATGGTAGCAAACGGGTAGCTTGGAATTGGAGGTTCAGCAAGGGGTGAACGGTTTGGCTTAGGATTAACTGACTGACAGAATATACACTGTTCGACAAGTTTTACACATTCTTTAAAAAGGTTTGGCCAATAGTACTTAGATTTGATAGCTGAATACAACCGAGTAGACCCGGGTGCCCTACGTCATGATAAGATTGAAGTACAATGTCCTTTAAATGCGAAGGCACGTAGATTCTTAGGACAGGTTCACTGTCTGGATTGGTTATGTAATACAGTATGTCATCTCTAATGACAAATTTCCGGTTTTCACTATGTGCAAGGGAGTTTGTTTGTACACGTCTAATTAATTTGCTTAATTCCGGGTCAATAAGTTGTTCGACTTTCATGTCGTAACACATAACCGTAGGCAATTCATCATGAGGCAGTTTGACAGGTGGGTCAGATTGGTTTGCAAGACGTTTGGGACAGAGGCGTTCGCTATTAGTTGCGCATACGGCAGCTTTCTTTGAGTTCAATTGCTCGATTTGATCCTCGAGGCTAGAAGTGACGTCACTATCAGTGACCGGGTCTTGGGGTCTTGACAAAAAGTCGGCAGCTAGATTTTTCGGCCCAGGGATATATTCGATTTTACAGTCATAACAACTGATGTTTAAAGCGTACCTTTGTAACTGTTTATTGTCGAAATTAGCTGTTAATAGGTGTTCAAGAGGCTTATGGTCCGACTTTACCACAAACTTACTGTTTTGGAGATAACAGTTAAGCTTTTGAAGGCTGAAATCTATAGCAAAAGCTTCTTTTAGGATCGTGCTATATTTCCTTTGTGTTTTTGATAACTTGTGGCTCAAATAGAATATGGGGCGTTCATCGTCAGGGTGACCAGTCGCAGACTGAACTAACACAGAACCGATTGCGTTGTCGGAGGCATCAGTGTATAGGGTATAGGGTAGATTCAGATCGGGGTGAGCTAATTCTGGGAGTTCCTCCAATCGCCTATTAATCTCGCGAAAACTAGACTCACAAAGCGATGACCACTCAAACTTAACATTCTTCTGAGTCAGGCGTGTCAACGGTTCACTGATTTTTGCATAATTGTTGACAAACCGTCTATAGTAACCTGTCAAACCTAAATACGCCCTGACATCTCTAACGGTTTTAAGAGTACGCAATTTCTTTAAGGCCTTGATTTTGTTCTCGTCTGGCTTGATACCGTTAGCCGTTATCACGTGACCTAGATAATGACAGCTATCTTTCAAGAATGCACATTTACGTAGTTTGAGCTTGAGACAGTTTGCCCGGAGGCAGTCAAATACTGCTCGTACATGCCTGATATGATCTGACAGGGTTGAACTATGGATTAATATGTCATCTAAATATACTTGACAAAATGACGCACAGTCTTTTAGGACTTGAGCCATAACAGATTGAAACTTGCCACACGCAATGTTTATGCCAAAAGGGAGTCTATTATATTCAAAAAGGCCAAATTCGCAAATGAAAGCCGATTTTTGGCGATCGTTTGGAGATAACTCCAACTGGTGGTATGAATTGGATAGATCTAAACTAGTGAAATACTTTGAGCCGTTGAGAGAACTTAGAATATCGTCCACGTAAGGTAGCGGGTAACTCGTAGGTTTAATCAATGATTTAAGTTTGCGAAAGTCTATTACCAAACGTTTTGAAGCCGTCCTTTTTATTGACTAATAAGCAGGGAGAAGCATACGGCGACATACTCGGTCGTATGACGTCTGCTTTAAGTAAACCGTCCAATTTTTCTCTTAACGTTTGCCTGTCAGAAAAGGGTACTCTATAGGGTCTTTGTTTAAACAACTGTTCGGAGGTAGGTAGCTCTACCTGACTGTGGGGGTAACAACCTAAATCGTATTCCGACTGTGAGAATATTTCAGAATATTCCTCAATAAGCGTTTTCAACGTATTAACATGTTCTGGCGGTGCGTTTATCTCATTTACATCGAAGCTAGCTTGTGGAGTTGTTGCAAGAGGTATTTGGCGGTCATTTGTCGCAACTCGCGGTTCGACCGACATAACTTCTACACAACTAGACTCGACATTTGTTAACTGATCTAAACGACCGATAACAGATCCTCTATAAAGTGTTAAGGTTTTGTTAGATCCGTTGGTGATTAATACAGGAATTTTACGCTCAGATGTGAGTGTGACTAATGCATCAGATACTTGGAGTAAGGGTTCCTGATAAATATAGCCTCGGTCAACAGAACAGACTTCATATTGTTGGTTTACTTGAAGAAACGGGTTTTGCTTCAGTTTACCTTGAACCTGATAAACAGTGCGCGGTTTTAATGTAGTGGTTTTTGTTAGCCTAATGATAGAAGCGATACAAATGTCATCTTGTAAAGCTACATAAGTGTCTTTTATCCTAATACAGTTTAGGTCAAAATAAATTCTACAACTATTTTTTGCCAAACAGTCCTTACCAAGTATACACGACCGGTTAAGATTATTTACTATGACGAAAACATGATCTAAAATTAGCTTATTGACCTTGAATGAAATTTTAGCTGTACCTAGTACATTTAGGCTACTGCCAGAGGCAGATTGTAGTGACAGGTTTGATTTCCTTAACTCATAATGAGGTTTCAAATATTTGAATATTGAATAATTCAGTAAACTGCAACTTGCACCTGTATCTACTAAAGCTCTAAGTGGATGTTTCCCTATTTTGATTAGCATAGAATTTTGAATTTCCTTATTTGCAACAAAAGAGTTTCCTATTTCGTTTGAAATATTCTCTGACCCGTGGATCCCTGTACGGCGAGAAGAATTTAGTTTTTTGAAGGCCTTTGGAACTGTTTGTTTCGCATTTGAAGCTGTCGCCATTCGAGACAATTTGCACGTATGTGACCAAATTTGCGGCAAAAGTAACACTGTATTGTGTTCATGTTTGAAAAATCCCTAGCTGGTGTTTGCCTATTTGTGTCTGATTTAACAGCGTTTACGCTACGTCTTCTGCATTCATTTATATTGTGACCCCTACGTCGACAAGAAGTGCAAAATTTCCCCCTATGCAAGTGACATATATCCATGCTTTCGTACTCAGGATAAGGGTTTCTCGTATTTCTGAATAAGAAGTTTGTGAATTTGCGCGAGGATTTTCCGTAGTTTGTGGTAACCTAGCCTTGCACCTAATTTTGACATTTTGTTCTTGTACCGCAATTTGTACCGCGTTGTCGAAAGAATTCGGGTTCTGTCTGATTAGTTTGACCCTAATATCATTGTCTAAGAGGCCATCTATGAAAAACCCTATGATTTGATGATCTATAACCCGCAGACCTGTGTCAAAACCTGTATACGCTTCTTGCGCCAAAGTTGTGATTCTATCCGCGAAATTCTGTACATTTTCGAACCGACCCTGTTTAGCAGACCGTAACTTTGAGAAATTATGGTATGTGTCAGAAACCTCGCCAAAACGTATCTTTAATTCATTTTTTACCAAATCCCAATTAGCGTTTGGATTGCTCTCTAAAAGTCTCTGCAAAAAGTCCGACACTATTCCCTCACTAAACCTATACGCGACTTTAGCCTTACTAGTCTCTGGAAGGTTATTTATGACAGCACATTTATCTACAGCTTTCAACCAGAAACGTAATTTTGATTGTTCCCCGTTAAATATAGGTACCGTATCAGATTTTATCATTCAAGGAATGCAGTAGCCCGGCGAAATCAGTATCAGCCATAGTTGCGACCCAAAAACAAGCTAAACAGAATAAAAGTTCACTAACCTTTGGTCCATGATCCTGGTCACGGCACCAATTCAACCGTGTGATATAGTGGAAGTACAACAACGCCTCAGTTTTCTGATCAACTTTTATTCAGAGTCTTTAGCTATATGGAAGCTAGCAGCGCCTAACTCTGACTTTTGGAATCTCCCCTTAGCTCCTAATTCGAGCTGTTTAAATACTAAAATATCAACCAGGAAACACCAATTTAAATCGTGTATTGACCTTCGTCAATACACTGGCAAATAGGTGACTTCCTGGACTTAAAGTCCAACCTTTGAGCTGCGGCTAATTCCCATAATATTACACCACGGAGAGCAGTTTGACCGAGTATCACAACAGCCTGCATCCTGGTGATACGGAGAGCAGTTTGTCAGCTTCAAATATGGATACAATCTATTTGCAAAAGTTGTGCTGAGCGGAAGAACGGTGAACTGTCTTCATTATTTTATAATAAAGTTATTTTACACGATATTATGAAATTATTCAAAGCATTCGCCTGAATGTAATTGACGTTCATTTTGAAAAAAAATTGTTTTGTTTTGCATTTAAAAAGGTGTTTATCAATGGAGTCATGGTATAAATTAGTGAATATCTGGCAAATCCAACTTTCATGTACAATGCAATACAGAAAAAGGTCCGGTCTTAAGAAAGATCGTACGAAAGGGCATACGACAGATCCTACGACTGACCTCATCACAAATACTATCATTCCAGAACTGCAACTTCTATTTGCGATGTCGTATGTTGGTACGGAATTAGCCATAACCCCTTCTTTATATAAACGTTTTTTCATGCCTTTGTAAACAGAGGTGACCAAGATCAGACGGCTCCTATAGGAGTAGGAACCGTCTGATCAGGGTCTACTCTGTTTGCTTTTAACATGATATAAATCTGATTCTACAGTTTTTGTCAAAGCAAGAAATATCCCGTAGAAGCCGTCTGTTTGCTTATGATATAATATAGATCTGATTCTACAGTTTCTGCCATGGCCATTTTTTTCTGTGTCCAATTGCTATTATAACAACTAATCTAATTAATATTCACGGTGTCATTTTATTTTTTCAGGAATATTCATGGAGTAAAGGCTTAGGATTTACGATTGTTTTGGCCGCACAATTCTTAGTAAGAGGACCCATAGGACTTCGTACGGCAATTAATGTTTTATCGGCCCATTTGTTTATCGCATATCACATGTCATATAACTTTTCAGGAAACATTAATTAACCCTTTACTCTATACATACACCGTTTAAACTATTTGCAAATAATGAAGACCGAGATAAAACAGTTTCTATAAGAGCCGTCTAGTAAGGTCTGTAAAATGATATAGAGCTATATTTTCTACCATGGCTAAAAAGTCGCTTGTTCTTTGTGTCATAAAATGCAGCTGGTTAATATTCATACATTCATTATTTTAGTGAATATTCATGCAGCAAATGAGAAATGAGAGAACGGATTAGCGAACAGTGTAGATCCAGATCAGACGGCTGTTGTAGGAGCTGTCTGGTCTGGCTCTGTTCTTCCGTTGCTATTTATGGAACAGAGAAAACCTGATTCATTTGACAACCAGATAATAATTTATTTATTTATTTACCAAAAAGGTTTATTTTTTTAGCTAAGAATTTCTAAAGAAGCTTTTGGAAAAGAAACAGATTTTTTTTATCTTAGCTAAGAAAAATATTTTAAGAAGCTTTTGGAATAGAAACAGATTTTTTTTACCTTAGCTAAGAAAAATATTTTAAGATTTTTTTTTTATCCTAAGTGAAAACTTGAGATGCTACTGGAATATGACCCCTGCTTACATATGCAATGGTCTAGACATGATTATACAGTTTCTGCCTTCGTGACAAATTTCCCTTGTTCATAATGGCATTATAAATATCCAGGCAATTAAAATTCATAAGTCAATATTTCCAACATATATATTCATTAAGTAAAGCGTCAGTACCTGATAAAATCATTGCAGAATATTTTCTTGATTTGTAACAATAATCATGCTCGTTCATGTCTCATAAAATAATCGAGCAAAGGTTTTGACTCGATATCTCACAACTGTATTAACCCTTTCCTCCATATATACGCCCTTCTACGCCTCTGTAAAAGTCACTTTATGAAACCATTGTGATAAATAGAGCATTTGCTCCTATAGGAGCAAATGCTCTATTTATCACAATGGTTTCAACTACAAAATTATCAATTGTTTTCTTTTCTCTAGTAAATGCTCCTTTTGGATATATTCATTAAAATAGGTTGGGTCTAAAATAGCCTATAGAGGAAAGGGTTAATAACCATGAATCAACCCTTCCCACGCTCAAACACGTCTCTCTCAATACCCAATGTTCACTGACGTATGATTCGTTTAGTCCTTAGAGAAACTACTGACCGAGTGCCGAGCATCTCGGCTCCTGGTGAGACACTGAGTTACTCGACTGAATCCAAGCCGTTACCAAATGCCACTATTCGGGGTAAGATTCTCTGTCTTTTGTTTTATTACAAAAAAAGACACAGTTTTGCATGACATAAAAATCGTTTTTATAAACGGCCATGGGACGAAGACGTAGTCCTCTCATTTTATCATCTAATGTGTATTTTGAAACGTTTTGTATTCTGTAAAAGCATTCCAATGCCACCAGCAAACTGATATCTAAATATGGGTCTTACAGGCAGCTGGCTTAATATGTGTATGTTTATTCATTAAGTTGTCGCTTGAGAGGGTGTTTTACTGTATAATAAAAACTGGTGTTGCGATAAATATTTCACATTTCCCAAATGACCTTTTAATTGTATATAGAAGTGATATCTGTAATCCGAATTGTCCCTCGACGCCTAATCGAGATCACGTAGCTCCCCTGTGTTTATTTGCTTGGAAGATCTAATGGGTGATGTATATATCCAATAGGATGGCCAGCTATATAGTCGGTCAAAACCAGGTTATCAACGACTTGTCATACATAGTACTACAAAAGGGAATAAATAAGTTAATAGAACTTACAAACCGTTAGGGCGAATTAACATCATTACCAGCAGTGTGTAATTTCTTAAATAATAAACACCAAACTAAATTCACAAACGTAAAACATTTTATGATGGAGTGTAAATATGTGAATACTTTGCGTTACTTCGCGACATTGGTTTCAGTCAAATTAATTGCTATTATATAAGTAAATCCCTCTAAAGCGAACACTTAATGGAGAAAAGAATGGATGTCTTTCAAAACAAGTGGTTACTTAATGCAGGACAAAAATAATGCAAAAACTCCCGAGGTTTCTGTATAACTTCCGCCCTGCATTAAGTAAACTATAGTTTTTAGGGTTTCGGCTTTGCCGAAATCCTTATAAAATGGATTGCGACTCAAACTCTGGCGGAAACCCTATTGCACGAGCTCTACCTAGCGGGAATCCCCCTAAGAGAATACGCGCATGTGCAGTGCTTGGCCGAGCTGTCTTATCTGAATCGATTATATGGGGAAATTAAGGGTTAAATAGACTTCTTCTGTTCTTCACATTTGAAAGTTCTACAGTATAAAGGTTACAGTACTGGTGGTCAGTAGTTCAGGGCAACAGTTACATCATGCTAAATTCTCTAGAGGTCATACGCTTAACTCTTTGCACGCTAGCGGCGAAACTGTGATTACCTATGCAAGCTGTTTGGATCCAGATGAGAGGCCACATAATTCTGCGTCACATCAGGACCAAACTGTTTGTCATCTTGACCATATTTTTGCATAAAATGAAAGAAAGTTTATTTAAGAATTGTGCTAGACGGCAATTGTTGCAAACGAAACATCACTCAGCATTGTAAGGATTAAGCAAACTGTAATCTAAAGTTGCAAAATGTTTCCAAACTGACTTATTCCGCTGTACAAATTGGAAGAGATGCTAGAACACTAAACCTTTCCTTCATATAAATGTTTTTCACGCGTTTGTAAACAGAGTAGACCAAGATCAGATGACTCCTATAGGAGTCGTCTAATCAGGGTCTGCTCTATTGGCTAATGGAAGTTGAAAGATCTTTTTCTTTACTTTCTTAAATGGCTACTAATTTCCACTTTTCATGTTTCATATAATGAAACATGAAAAGTGGAAATTAGTAGCCATTATTTTGTTCATGAATATTAAGTAGATATTGATATTGGAATAAACATAGAACAGGAATCAAGTTTCTTACATTGATCCGTTCCATTGTTTTTGTAGATTTAATAATTGTTCAAATTCTCAGGGACTTTTGTTTAGTCAGTTTGAACTGTGCAGTAATTCCTTTTGAAACAAACTAACTTTTCAAATATTATGCAGGTTATCGTGACCTAATAGCCAGTTGTACATTGTGTGTGTCGGTCTGTGATCAGGATCCTAGATGTTTGACAATTTTAAAATAAAACTATGCAAAGCATAAACTAATTGAATATAAATAATTATGTATGCAATAAACAAAATAATGAGCAGGTGACAATTTTAAATTGAACATGGTACTTTCGAATTCATAGTTGTCCTAGCACAAAGTCTGGATCCTGTCTCTAAGTTTCATCGAAATGCATACTATTGACACCAGGACTGTATGTTATTATAGCATAATGCTTTAAAAAGTCCATAACAAGTTTCAAGAGGCATGCTTATGTTTTCTAGTTTGTTTGCTTTAAAATGTATTTAGAGAAAAGAATATCAAAAAAGATAAAGAATAAAAAAATATATTAGAATCTTTTTTTCCATTTGCATTTGCTATTGACGGGATTCGAACCAAGGACCTAGAGATTCATAGACGCAGCTCTTTCCCCTCGGCCACCGCTTGGGTCCCAATATATAAGTGTTACATGGTTCTATTTTAACGCTACAAAGGTGTGAAAAGCAACAACGACTAGTGAACGTACATACTTAATATGCAAATTATACAGACCCATTTTTCATGAAATCTCCAAGTATAAAATGAATAGATTTTACCAATGACCTTCTGTCAATCCAAACGCCTTTGTTCAAACAGCATGGTGTCTTTTTACAACAGAAGTCCGACATAAGGTCGTCGGATTCTGAAAGTCCCATACCCTTCCTGTGGTATTTACAAAAGTCCGATATATTGTTGTCGGATTCTGAGTTAAATGCCCCGTTTGCCTAGTCACTTATGCCCTTTACAAACAGAGGAGACCCAGGTAAGAAGGCTCATAGAGAATCCCTCTAATCAGGATCTGCACGGTGTGTCGTGTTACACTATTGTTTGGAAAAGTCCCTAAATATTAACCATAAGCTCATTGATCGCCGCATGAGCGGCGATCACTAATGGAATGTTCAAAAGTATTTACCCATGTAGGAGGGGTAGCGACAAGTTTTACAAGGTCTATTCAGCGTATATCGGTGAGGAGAACCAAATGAATTGGCTCATGAGAGCGTGGCAGAGAATAGTTTCTATCTGCATTATTGATGTAGTGAAATATGTGATGTAAAAACCTTCATACGATGTTTAAAAAGAAATTTATCAAATTTATTGATTAAATTATCATGAGAGTGATAAATGTTATAATGAAGTTTTATTGTTTTATTTATTTTTATTTAAAAAGTCGTCAATATAGTAGCATGATAACTTTATATACATCTTCAATTTCCCTTGCAGTATGTCTGGCCTGATAGCGTAGTGGTTACCACGGTCGCCTATCGTGCAGTCAGCCCTGGTTCGATTCTCACCGCTGACGAAACTTTTTTTTCTCTCTTTTTCCTTTCTATTTTTTTTTAATGACGGTTTGGGTTTTTACTGGGATAGTTAATGATAATTATCCATATTAAGTGTTTTTTCTTTCAACTTATACGTTATTTTTGGTAAAACAAATTTGTAGAAAAATTAAAAATAGTTCCTGTTGTAAGAAGAAATTGAAATTCCTACACCTACTATACAAATAAACCTCTACTGTACATATAAACTTAGTTTTAAAATGCTACCCCTTTATTACGTCACTAGCGGCTGTAGAGACGGGATAAATTTTTTATCCTCTTACGTTTTGGTATCGTCAATATGCCTCTGAACCAATCAATGACCGCCCTAGATATTTGTGTCAAGTTTCATGTGATACTTCCAACAATGCATATGTCATAATAGTTTTACCAGGTATTTACTTGTTACAGTTTGCAACAGAGTTCTTTATCAGCATGCCATAGTATATATAGGTCTTTGATTTATCCTCATTTTTTTAGCTCACCAGAGCACGACGTGCTCATGCTGAGCTTTTAGGATCGTTGGATGTCCCTCGTCTGTTGTCCGTTGAGATACCACATCAAGTGGCTACAAATGTTATCAGATCTTACTGAAATTTTATCAGAATGTTTGTCCACATGCAATCTTGGTCAAGTTCAAATATGGATCATGTCGGGTTCGAAACCAGGTCACTACGTCATTACACTCTAGAGGCTACATATTTCGTTAAGTTTTTAATGAAATGTTGTATTTCAGTTGTCTTAACAAAACAATTCCTTATTAAAAACCTTCCTTGTACACAAATTTCCCGGCGATCCAATGCCTTGCATCAGTATTCGTCTTGTTTTAGCTTGACTTGTTTGAGTTTTGGAACAGCCCATTTCACCGTTGTAATAGTTAGGTAGACCAAAGTAAAATAAGTGTTAGATTTTTGCAGAACATTATAGAATTGTTGGAGGTACATGAAATGAACACATAACCGAAAAGAATTATTTGATTGTAACAGCCACGGTTGATATTTCGATACACTTTCAACATTTTGTGAACTACTATGAAATATCGAACATCAATGGTACTATTTCTAGGGTAGATCAAAATTCAAATGCAGAAGTTCGATGCCATTGCGACATTACAATGTTTCCTGGTGAATTTTATTAATGGTCGTGCGACGTTGTTGCTAAGATCTGGTTTGAAAGAAATAGAATTTCAAAAATATATGTACGGTAAAAACCATCTAAACCGGACTTTAAATTCAGTATAAATATCAGTCTTGGAGACAGGTGACAGCTTAATGCAGGATGAAACTAATGCAGAAAGCTCCTCGGCATGACTTTTACCCTGCATTAAGCAGACAACTGCCTAAAAAGTTTCTAAATTCTATTCTACTAGAAGTCGGGGTAAGAGGGGTTTTACTGTATTGTAAAAGGTGACAAATCTATACTTTTGAATGTATTTCATAGATTTACAAGTGATACCATAATTACCCTAGGTATTTTGACAAACACACTCATGCAAATAGTGCAGACCCAGATCAAACACCTCCTTAAGGGGCCCGTTTGAAGGGTTTTCACTATTTGCTACCATGTCTGTTTAATCTAAAGTTGCAAAAATGTTTCCAAACTGACTTATTCAGCTGTACAAACTGGTAGAAAGGAGAGACTGGGTGCTAGAACACTTAACCCTTTCCTTCATATAAATGTTTTTCACGCGTTTGTAAACAGAGTAGACCAAGATATGATGACTCCTAAAAAAGTCGTCTGATCAGGGTCCGCTCTGTTGGCTAATGGAATTTGAAAGATCTTTTTCTTTACTTTCTTAAATGGCTACTAATTTCCACTTTCCATGTTTCATTAAATACTATTTTGTTCATAAATATTCAGTAGGTATTGAAATTTGGAATAAACATAGAACAGGAATCAAGTTTCTTACATGGATCCGTTCCATTTGTGCTCTGTGTCTACATACATGTACTTTTTTAAACTATTGTTTTTGTTGATGTAATTATTGTTCAAATTCTCAGGGAATTTTTTATAGTCAGTTTGAACTGTGCAGTAATTCCTTTGGAAACGAACTTAGTTTTCAAACATTATGCAGGTTATCGTGACCTAATAGCCAGTTGTACAGTGTACAAGATACAAGGAGCTTTATTTATCGTCGGTTGTATCAATAAAATAACATTAGCATATAGCTATTTGCCGATATTGTGTGTGTCGGTCTGTGATCAGGATCCTAGATGTTTGACAATTTTAAAATAAAACTATGCAAAGCATAAACTAATTGAATATAAATAATTATATATGCAATACACAAAATAATGAGCAGGTGATAATTTTAAATTGAACATGGTACTTTCGAATTCATAGTTGTCCTAGCACAAAGTCTGGATCCTGTCTCTAAGTTTCATCGAAATGCATACTATTGACACCAGGACTGTATGTTATTATAGCATAATGCTTTAAAAAGTCCATAACAAGTTTCAAGATGCATGCTTATGTTTTCTAGTTTGTTTGCTTTAAAATGTATTTAGAGAAAAGAATATCAAAAAAGATAAAGAATAAAAAATATATTAGAATCTTTTTTTCATTTGCATTTGCTATTGACGGGATTCGAACCAAGGACCTAGAGAATCATAGACGCAGCTCTTTCCCCTCGGCCACCGCTTGGGTCCCAATATATAAGTGTTACATGGTTCTATTTTAACGCTACAAAGGTGTGAAAAGCAACAACGACTAGTGAACGTACATACTTAATATGCAAATTATACAGACCCATTTTTCATGAAATCTCCAAGTATAAAATGAATAGATTTTACCAATGACCTACTGTCAATCCAAACGCCTTTGTTCAAACAGCATGGTGTCTTTTTACAACAGAAGTCCGACATAAGGTCGTCGGATTCTGAAAGTTCCATACCCTTCCTGTGGTATTTACAATAGTCCGATATATTGTTGTCGGATTCTGAGTTAAATGCCCTTTTTGCCTACACACTTATGTAAATATATGTATATATATAATGGCTACTCTTTTTTATTTTTTATTTATTTTTTCTTTACTTTCTTTCCACTTATCATATTTCATTGTAACTATTTTGTCCATGAATGTTCAGTAGGTATTGAAATTTGGAATAAACATAGAACAGGGAAAGGGGTAAGGAAATTAGGGGTTTTATAAATCAGACATTTCTGGCGTATGTTTGGTACTGACCAAGTAATGGTCAGAATCACCCGGGGTCCAGTCTAGACCTACAGTGTTCTCATTCAACGATAATGGTGAAATCGTTATTTCTATTATGCTAAGCACGACTTGACTTGACCCTTACTTTCAAACAATAGAGTGATGGCTCTTTACTACATTAAACTAATCAATTTTGGCTCTTTTGACACAAAGTGGCAAGTTGAGCTATTGGAATCTCCCTGTATCTGACATGTTCATAAAACAATTCTTTAAATGTCTTCCAAACTACTGACATGAATTTCAGAAAAATCCACAGCAAACAATCAATATGATATATATTATGTCCGAAACCTTCAGTACTGTCAGTACTTTGATACTGTACTCTGTTTGCAAATGCATGAAAGCGCATTAATATGAAGGGAAGGGTTGGCTGAAAATATAATGTCTGCTCAAACTCTTGACTTGTATTTAATTAAGGAACTACTGACCATGTGTCAAACAGCTTGGATCCTGATGAGATGTTGAGCAGCTCCACGTCTCATCAGGACCCAGGCTGTTTGCAAATTATATTGCATTTGGCAGGATAGGGGTAAATACATAAAATAAATCATTATTCATCATGGATAGAGTCTTAATTGAATATTCATGAAAGAAAGTTTACCATATTACCTGTAAGTAACAGAATAAACCAATAGATAAAGGTGTGTATTCAAAAATTGCAATTGTCCTTTCTCAACCAAACCATATGGTGTCACTACTCTTTATTGTATCGAAGCCCTATGTTGTGACCACTTTTTGAATCATATCGAAGCCCTATGTTGAATCGTATCGAAGCCCTATGTTGAATCGTATCGAAGCCCTATGTTGAATCGTATCGAAGCCCTATGTTATGACCACTCGAAGAGACGATTCTAAAGAGAGGACACAACATAGGGTTTGGTAGAGAAATAAAGAAATGGTTTCTGAAAATGTTTTAATTTACACATCTTAGCTGGACCTCTGGGTATAGCATTGGAAATATTTACTGTATTTACAACCATTAGATGGCACATATACAGTGAAACCCCGCTAATGCGACCACCAAAAAGAGGTATAATTATGGGTACTAGATGCAGGTGGTAGCTTAATGCAGGACAAAAGTAATGCAGAAAGCTCCTAAAAGAGCTTTCTGTATTACTTTTGCCCTGCATTAAGCAACCAGTTGCTTATAACGATACCCATGTTTATTCATTAAGTGGTCGTATTAGAGATGTTCTGCTGTACTGTTGTTTGATTAACCGAATGGAAATACTCACCGCTTTAGGAAATGATTGGAAGTAGAGTACAAATCTACCCTTTACAAGCTACTTTTGCAATTCATTCGCTAGTTGCACTGTATGTTTTTTTGGTATTTTCTTTACAAATCAAATGAATTGCATCAGTTAATATATTTGCACCTTATATGTGCCTTTTCAGTCTTGGATATGGAATTCTGCTAACTAATATATGTTACAACACTATTTGTCGCAATTCGCTGTTTGTCGTATCGCGAGTGTTTATGTTATTGGTCGCGACAATCGCCATTTGTCGCACTCGTACGGCATAGACAAGCTTGTGCAAAATGTCATCTCATGATGAAGTTCTATATTTTGTTGCAGTTGTGTATTTAAGCACCACTAAATAATTGCTTACACAGTATAGGTCAATTATTAGGAGAATCTTCTGAGTGTTGGATTACAGAACTACAACACAAATAGTATGTTTAATCCATTTCTGAAAAATACCCGACAAAGCAGTGGAAAAATCTTAATATCTTGTTGCGACATTTTGCACACGTAATTGCACAAATTGCGACATCTGACATCGATATTTTCAATTACCCTATCACGACAAATGGCACAAGAATGTCACAAATGTGTAAGTCGAAGTACGTTGCGACACATGTGGTTGTAACAATGTCTTTCAGTTCTATCATAAATTAATGCTGGTGCACTACTAGTCTTGCAGAACAATCCCGCGCGAGAGAAAATATTTAGTGATGGAAAACACAGTGATATATTTATGAGGTATTGTGGTTTAAGACTAGTAATAAACTTATTCATCCAATCACCAGAATTCCACAGAAGTGTGTTATTTATCTCCCGGGAATAACTTTGATTTGATTGGAAATTTAAGTTTGTTAGAATTTAACAGTAAAAGTGTAAATCAACCGAGTATCTTGTCAAATACTAGAATGATATATGTCATGCAGGGTATATTTAACTTCTTAGCTATGAAGAATATCTTACCTTTTGTTTTTTTTGCATATTATGTATTTTACCCGTTTACAAGCAGAGTAAACACAATGCGTTTGGTCAGGATCTGTTTTGTTTGCTTATAAAATAATATAGATATGACACTATAGTTATACGACAGCAAACAGCAAAACAATTCCTGCAACCAGGAAACATCGGAATCTTGTGCAAACTTTGCATCATACGTTGCTTCTTTCAACCATCCTGGTGTATAAATGGGTACCTGTGAGGGACATAAGCCAATGTGCCGTGGCTGCCATAAGCGTCAGATGTGAACGGACGACCCAGTGATCAAAGGGTAAAATGTTTCATTCGGACGAGTGTGTGTACATATATCAATTCAAGACTAAACCTCGCAGTTACCTTTTACCTTAATGCTATCTATGGTATATATTATAAATGATATACAGTAAACCCAGTCTTAATCGGAATTTTAATAAGGAAGAATCAATGTCTTTCTAGGCAGGTACAGTAGCTGCTTAATGTAGGGTAAAAGTCGTGCAGAAAGCTCTGTTTGGAATACTCTGTATGATTTCCACACTGTATTAAAGTGCTACCTGTCTTAAAGGCCGAAATGGTACTAATTTGAAAGTCTGGTTTAGAGGAATTGTATTGTAGTTTATATACATGTATGATGAATGTTATATGTTATATTATAGGCAAACTCTATATAATAATTCAAACAATTTATAAAACTCTACGCATGCCTATAGATGCATTTGGCTGGAATTCGTACGACCTACATGTAGCATGTTTACTTCCAAACAGTGTGACCCGTTATGATATACACGTAGAACTTTATAATCGGGTGTTTTGCTTCTTTGTCATACGAGTCCTGTGGAATATTGATTTTAACTGTTTCGCTGCCAATTTCGCATCTGTGATAACTTATACAATGCGTTTGGAATCAGATGAAATGCCGAGTATCTCGGCGTCTCATCAGGATCCAAACTGTTTGTTGCTGTGACTGTTTTGAAACAAAATTGAAGCAAAATAAAAACTAAAATTATACCAGAGGACAAATTTGCAGACGACAAAGTTTGCAGACGACAAAATTCGGTAGCACAAGAGTTAATAGTTTTTAGTTTGTGTTTCCTAGTGAACTTGTCCAACCATGCATTTTGAATTAAATATTTCCGTGAAGCAAACAGTGCAGATCATGACCAAAATGATTCCTTCTGCAGCGCTCTGATCTGGGTCTTCATTGCTTCTCTGTGTCCTTTTTCGGGGACATTAGTCTCGGTGTGTAATATTGCTTTTGATACAGAGAAAGCATTCATTACAAAAACTAAAAGGTGTGTCTAGATCAGCTTTATTTTCAATATTGTTTTGTAAATTCACTTAAGTCCTTTAAACCCTAGAAAAGATGTACTTGCAATTACAAATCATGTAGACCTATGTTCGATGGCAGGAACCATCTGGTCAAGGTATGCAATGTTTTTCATCCAATATAAACTCTGCTAGCCAATTTAAACAGTTCGTATCGAGTAGACATTATAGATAAACACCGATTTATCATATTCCACTTTGAACGTTCAGCATTCAAAATGGTTACGTCCAACCGTTAAATATAATGATACCTGAACATTGCTACTGTGACCCCACTCTCCCCTGAGTAGTTAAACTTTGAGTGTTTTATACTCTATGTTTAAAGATCCATCAGTGTTTAATTATAGAGATAATTCAGTATTTGCTAGATGATTTTGCATGACAAACAGTGCATACCCTGATAAGAGGGTTCAATTAGGAGCCCACTGATCAGGAGCCCTCTGATCAGGATATACACTGTTTGCAAATGACAGTACATTATTTTCATGCATTCAAGGGATTAAGTTTGTGTAAATATTTACAAATGCTTAATGCTTTTTGTGAGTGATTATGTACATAGTTTCCGATTTGAGACTTTCAGAGACATTACAATACAATCAATGTTTTATGAACTCTCCGTGGGAACATTATTACGCTTACATGATATAAAAACTATCCAATATTACACCAAGCTCACGAACAAAGGCTTAGCCCTGCTAATGTTGAAAAAACTAATGTCTGATCGATCTCTGATTTGTTGAAATTTTAAAAGACTCACGCTTCGATCAAACTCTTGATTAACTACTGACCGAGTGTCAAACAGTGTGGATCATGATCATATGTCGGGTTACTTGGCGTCTCATCTGGATCCAAACTGTTTGCATAAGTGAGTCACGCTGCGCTTAGCTTGAGAGGAGTAAGCAGTTATCCAGTTGACAAAAATGGTGTATGCTATAGTTTTATATGCGTTCACTTAAGATTTTTAGAAACTATATAAGTAAAACTCCCTCTAAACCGGAATTCTAGTAGAGAAGAATTTAGAAACTTTTAGGCAGGTGGCTGCTTAATGCAGAGTGAAAGTCATGCAGAAAGCTGCTCAAGCTGCCACCTGTCTCCAAGACCGATATTTAAACTGAACTTAACGGCCGGTTTAGATGGGTTTTACTGTGCTTGTAGTGTCAAAGCCTTGCTTTCTGATGAAACACCGAGTTACTTACTCGACTTACCATTAGATCCAAACTACATGGAAATGTAACCCAGGTGACGCTTAGCAGTACAAGGGTTAATGATGGGTTTATGCAGATTTGCATTTGAAAGCCAAACCACTATGGCCTGACAGACCTTAACGTGCAAGACAACCATTTTTATGGGTCTACAGTGTTTACAAATGCGTGAATAACACTTTTATATGAAGGAAACGGGGTTAAATTTATAAAGCCATTTGTCCTGTTTATTAGAATAAGTTCTTCTTCTTATCATCTATAGAGTACATGTGTCATACAGGGGACACAAAACCTGTTCCCTAGGTACATGCGCATATTTTGATAGCAGCTTAATGCTTAGCCTGTTAAGATGCGCCCGATTTCAGATCTGCTTTTGTACTTACGCTTACATTCTATTGGTTGAAACCTTTATGAAAATATTTACCTAGTAACAAATAGCTTTGATCCTGACGGGAGGCCGAGTTACTCGGCATCTCATCTGAATCCAAGCTGTTTGCAAATACTTATCACGTAGCGTTTAGCACGCTGATTGTTAAAGTATCTAGTCTACAGTCTGTCCTAAAATGTCATAAAAATGTCGTGTTTCGCTTTTCATTATTATCTACAGAAAGTTCAATTATATTCAACCTTTTTCCTGCTACCTTTAACCCTTATTCAACTACAGTAGAGTCTGTCTTATGCGACCATCACAGAGATGTCTAATTATAGGTCTGGAAGACAGGTGGTTACTTAATGCAGGTCAAAATTAATGTACAAAGCTCTTATAGGAGCTTTCTGAATTACTCTTGCCTCGCATTAAGCAACCACCTGTAACTCCTATGTTCAATAAATGATTGACCGCTCATTACAGGTTCTACTGTATTTTAACTCTTTGCTCACTATTTGCGATCTGACTTGTATTTGCAAACATCCTCTATCCAATTGAGACCCAGAGTAACCCAGTGTCTCATTGGGCTCCAAGCTGTTTGGCACTCAGTCAATAGTTTCTCAAAAGTTTGATAAAATCGGAAGTAATCACAATTTCATCAGACCCAAATTTAACCCTTACGCTGCCAATCTGTGATTACCTATGAAAACTGTTTGGATCCAGATGAGACGCCGAGTAACTCGGCGTCTCATCAGGATCCAAACTATTTGTTACTATGATTGTTTTTTAAAAAACAAAAATTGAAGAAAGAAAAAAAGAAAATTGAAGCAAACGACAAAATTTGGCAGCGAAAGAGTTACGGAGAGATTATTGTTTGATAGCGGTGTAAGGATTAATCTACTACTTGCAGCCTTGCAATCACAGAAATTTGAAATAACAAGCCTTTGGCACAGTCTCATTAAAGTTTGAAATAGCATCATATTCCTGTCATCGTTATCATGAGACTATTATATAGAAACATTTAGGTTTGTGTAAATATTTGCACGCTCTTGGGTAAAGTGAGAGTTTTGTGATTGCAATTATCTCATCTGGAACCAGATAACTCTTTGCACATTAAGTACATGTACTTATTTCCTCTACGTTTTACCTTCTACTGCAGTCACCAAAAGTCAATATATCTCCTACAGTAAAACCCCGCTAATGCGACCTCTTAATAAACAGCCACTGACGTCGTTTAAAGCAGGTGGTTGCTTAATGCAGGACGAAAGTTATGTAGAAAGCTCTTATAGGAGCTTTCTGCATAACTTTCGTCCTGCATTAAGCTACCACCTGCCTCTGCCACCCAGAACTATGCCCATTTTTGGTAGCCGCATTAGAGGGGTTTTCTGTATTTCTTATCCTAAATGTAGTCCAGATTCTCAAATAGTTTGGATCTTGCCGAGAGGCCAAGAGGCCGAGTACCTCGGCGCCTCCTCTAGACCCCAGGTTGATTGTATATAGGTTATCACAAAGTGGCAGCAAGCATGCAATGAATCGATTAACCCTTTACCTGTTCAATATTCATATAAGAAATAATGACCTCGTGAATATTTATTTTCTGATTTGTTATGGAGGTATGTATTATGTACAAGATGTTTTGGTATTGGTAGAAACTGTAGAGTCAGATCTGTTATAATTTCATAAGCAAATCAATCATCTGATCCGGGTCTACGCTGTTTGCAAATGCGTGAAAACTCGTTTGTACGCTCGTATAAAGGAAATGGTTAAGATATTGTAACCCGTACCGTGCTTTGAAAAATACTGTCTGCTAAAATTTGGATCTGGTGCATGTTTTCCGACAGCATCAATCTTTTGGGAAGCTATTGGCGAGTGTCAGATGGTTTTAATCCTGATGAGACGCCGAGTTACCTAGAGCGATACATACATTATGACATGTGTCTTTCGTTTCATATCCCGTGTCCTAGAGCGATACATACATTATGAAATGTGTCTTTCGTTTCATATCCCGTGTCCTAGAGCGATACATACATTATGACATGTTTCTTTCGTTTCATATCCCGTGTCCTAGAGCGATACATACATTATGACATGTGTCTTTCGTTTCATATCCCGTGTCCTAGAGCGATACATACATTATGACATGTGTCTTTCGTTTCATATCCCGTGTCCTAGAGCGAAACATACATTATGACATGTTTCTTTCGTTTCATATCTCGTGTCCTAGAGCGATACATACATTATGACATGTGTCTTTCGTTTCATATCCCGTGTCCTAGAGTGATACATACATTATGACATGTGCCTTTCGTTTCATACCCCGTGTCCTAGAGCGATGATGACATGTGTCTTTCGTTTCATACCCCGTGTCCTAGAGCGATACATACATTATGACATGTGTTTTTCTTTTCATATCCCGTGTCCTAGAGCGATACATACATTATGACATGTGCCTTTTGTTTCATACCCCGTGTCATAGAGCGATGATGACATGTGTCTTTCGTTTCATACCCCGTGTCCTAGAGCGATACATACATTATGACATGTGTCTTTCGTTTCATATCCCGTGTCCTAGAGCGATACATACCTTATGACATGTGTCTTTCGTTTCATATCCCGTGTCCTAGAGCGATACACGATTGATCCTTTCCCTGCTGAATATTCATATACATGTAAAAATAATGACATCATGAATATTTATGATTGAACTTTTTCATGACATACGTACACAGAATGGTTTTGGTAGAAACTGTTAACTCGGATCTATTATTATTTCATAAGCAAGACATCGATTAGACCGATCCGACAGGAGTCAGCCGATCTGGATCTACCCTGTTAATGCCATAAAGGACATACTCTGCCAAACTGAGCGAGACTTTCATAAAAGGTATTACCCTAAGTATTCAGTCTGACATAAGCAAATAATGCAGACACAGAACAAACTGCTCCTGGACGAGGACTTTTATCAGGGTCTAAATTGTTTGGCTTCTCTGTCACTCTAATTGAAAGTTATCGAAATGTTGTTAGACTGATTATTTTAGGCAAATGTTGGTATCCGAAATTTAGGGTAAATAGAATAAATTAATAATATCTTGTTGTAGACTGTGCACCATTACTATAAGCCATTCTCTCATACTAACGCCTTTTGAGGCCTCTGCAAAAGTCAATTTTTAAACCATTGTGATAAATCCCAAAAATGCTCTATCACAATGATTTCAACACTATACACAATTCTATAAATTTTCCTTTTTTCTAAATAATGTACTTTTTCAGTAGATATATTCAAAGAGATTGGTCTAAACATTGGGATACCACTGTGTAATTTGTGTATATATGATTAGTATTTCACTGTACACCAAGTGCATTGCACATTTCCTGTCCTGGTTGTATCATACTTGTTTTCTAATGTAATTTTGAAAATCATTTTTCTTTTCTATTTAAATAAAACAGCCAGAGTGTCGAATGTCCTGGTCTGTTATCTCTGCTGCATAATAAAACAATCTGGATCAAAACTGTTTGCGTAGGTAATCATTAATTCGCCACTAGATTGATAGATAGATAACTTTATTTCGGTAAAACGTGTACATAACATCAGTTTCGTGGCAAAACACAATTAAGGCAATATATAAAAAGCCATGCAATGCGCACTAGACATCAAGGATAACACAAAAAAGAAACAAATATTTTCCTTATTTCCATTATGGTCCTTCATTCTAGTGGCAAGAGACAGAAAGTCATGGTATCATTATAATTAACTATCACACGTGTTATCTTAAAATATAAGCATCACAGAAAATATCCCTATAAACTGTTAAGCTCAAAATGCGTCGGTTTCAGACTGTCTTGACCGAGAGCGAATGGAATGTTTTATATGAAATTCATCCTGTATTAAGCAACAACATGTCTAAAAAGTATGGTGGCATATTTCTGACACCACATAACCACTTAATTATAATGAAGGCTCACATAAATACTTAACTAGTTAGTTTTCATGAAAACTTTCGCGTTATGTTCAAAATAATTATGTGAAAGATGGAACCTAGAAACTTTTCACGATAACCAAATAATTATGTTAAAAATGGATTTTTTCATGATACTGCTGTAATCTACGAAAGACCGGTGGTGACATTTCATTATACACACTTCAAACTTCAGACTTCAGATTTCATGAATAAATACTATTTAAATACTATAGAATATTCATATTTAAAACTTCAGACTTCAAACTTCAGACTTCGATATTTAGTGTTAAGACTTCAAACTTCAGACTTCAACGTTTGAAGTGTGAAGTTTGTTGAAGTGTGAAGTTTGAAGTGTGAAGTTTGATGTTTGAAGTGTGAAGTATGAAGTTTGAAGTGTGAACTGTGAAGTTTGAAGTCAGAAGTTTGAAGAGTCACCACCAGTCTTTCGTATTTAATAGTATTTATTCATGAAGTTTGATGTCTGAAGTTTGAAGTGTCACCACCGGTCTTTCGCAGTAATCTACCACCACTTAAAGAATTTGTCTTGTTACTTAACACGTTATTTATCACAAAAACAGATTTCATGTTACCACTTATCTAAAAACAGAAAAGTGTATTCGGATGATTGCGGCAATGGCCTTCAAAAACATAGAATATCACTGAACGTCATCGATGTCTTTGTTCTACCACATCTACTGCATCAGTTTTACTAGGGGTGTTGGTGTTAAAGATAAGCGATGCCATTGTAATCACGTGTCCATAACGTTGTAAATACATAATTAACTCTTTGTGAGTTCTTTTATCCATATTTGTCTGTTTTTTTCCTCTTTTGGTCGCCCTTTGTCTCTTTTCCGCACCCAAATACACACACTCTCTCACAGAATCTCCTTGTCCCTGTCCCTGTCCGTTCTGTTTGTCTCTTTCTTTCTCTGTCTGTCTGTCTGTATGCATGTCTGTCTCTGTCGCTCTCTGTCTGTCTCTCTGTGTGTCGCTCACTCTTTCTTTAATAATGTAATGAAAAAGCACAATCAATACCCTACGCCCGCTGAAAGAAATCTTAAAATTTGCAGAGGTTTGCAATTAAGTGTTAGCATCTAGGCTGGCAATTAAATGTATAGAACTAATGGCTTGTGTAATCAACAAGTCCAATTTATTGATGCTGCAATAAAACAAAGTAGGAACGCGTGGCAAGCTCCTGCGAGAACTACTTCATACATCTCTCAGTTTTATTGCAACTTCATACTTGAAAATACTAATTTGTGCCCGTTGTTTATTTCTGCATTAGTAGTGGCCTCATACACTGGGTCGCTTAATTTCTAAAAGGCTATAGAGTGTCGTGGTCCATGTTTAAGAGTAAGACATGTATGATCTGAAACACAGGCCGTCGCATCGAAAGTATTAGGTCCAAATTGGAGTTTTAGACACTGTGACTTGGATCTTTTATCTTCAGAGTGCGATGTTTTCGCGGCCTTCGTCGTTATACATGGTCCGTCACATTTCTATAAGAGGGATTAGGGTCCGTGTGTTGAACAATGTGACCATCTTGTCTAAAACACGGGCTTCGGTCGTTCATCAAAGTATGGCCTTATACCCAGGATCGCCACATTTCTCGTTAACATGTTCGGTCTAGATCAGCATGTGACTACTGAGTGGAATTGTCCTAACCTGAAACAACACGTACATCCCACACGACCTGGTATCGTTTAGTTTGAACATATTCCATTACTGGTGATTTACAACATGCACATATTTACATTAATATCAAATAAGAATATCACATTTATTTCATGACTTAGAATTGATGATATATCACGTATTATCAATGTTTAGATTGGCGGAACCGCAAATCGGATTCAGCTATCGTACCAGTGCCACGTCCGATTTAACATTTTTGTGTAGTCATGCACTATAGGCGGATCCATAGGTCTAATCTTATATTTTCAATACAGCAAATACCACGCCCCTGCCTTGCGATGTACCTGTGAGTCTAGGTCAAATACTAATAAGGAGTTAAGTGGTTAAAAAATAGTGCCCCTTGAAATCTCACTCTTATCATTATGAAAGTGGCCCGGAAAATTCCTACATATTTTGGGCAGGAAAAGTAAACTAAAATACTTGAAAACCGTTACCAAAACGGGAAGAGAAAAGGAGCAAATTATAGCATTAAAGCGGTCATGTGAATGACAAATCAAACGTTTTCAGAACGTTTCACACTCGTTTGAACTGACAGACCTTTCATCCAAAATTAGGAAGTATTTTGTCATATTGATACAATTTTTAAGTCATTGAATGTCGTCTTTAAGTGGCGTTTTCTTATTTCTAGGTTTGCGAATACTGTCATCAGTAGAATTGTCGTGTTTCTAGAGGGTGAGTCTTTACAATTGTGATGTGAAAGGCTGACCCAACGCTCTGTTGCATTTACAGACGTGTATTGCCTGTATAACTCTGAGATCAGTTTTCATGTAAAGCAAAATTGTTTTTAAAATCTTTCTTTCGGTTGCAGATATTTCCAGAAAAATATAATTACAGTAGAACCTGTCTTTAGCGATCCTCAAAAAGAGCTGTAACGATGCACCTATACGGCAGTTGGTAGCTTAATGCAGGTCATATAGGAACTTTGCATGTGTCTTGCATTGAGCAACCACCTGCTTTTTAACACTCAAATGTTCAATAAATCAGTGGTCGCTTAAGCCATGTTCTACTGTAAGGGCAAGTATCTTTCGCGTTTACATTTCATACTTCTTTTTCTGTAAATTGTTGTATGAAATGTGTTGCAGTTGTTATGCTGGTGTTGAAATTTACAATTGAATAGGAAAATATAGTTCTTATTATCATCTCAGTTATCACCCATGTTTCCAAAGGGATCAGTCCGTCCATCCGTCTGTCTGTCCACCCATTCGTCGGCAAATTTGTTTCCTCTGAAACCGCATGGTAGAATGTAACCAAACTTCAGATAAATGATCTTGGTATTAAGCTCTATCAGAATTGCTAAAAGAATCCGGATACACGAAGAAGTCTGGCTGCTATGGCAACAAAACAATTTTAATAAGCCTTCTCCAAACCCAGGGGTCAGATTTGAATGATATTTGACAGAAATAGTCCTCTAATAAACCTCTGCCAAAATTTCTAAACTAATGTTGATATCTCAAAAAAAACATAACTGCCAAGGGCGGGGCTACTTTTCCGCCAGTCTTTCAACGATTTCAACGATTTCAGCGCTTTGATTATTTATTATACGATTACAAATGCGAGTCTGGTCGCTGATAGATGGGTAAATGTTACAATAAAGTAAACACCCTTGTGTGTAGCTCTGACACTTGCTCTTTGCCTTGTCTGGTGTGTGTCCAGCTACTCTGACACATTTGATCGGATTTGTTTGAAATTCTCACCGCCTGAACAGCCTGAATGTGTATAGTCAAACAACTAGGTCTGACGGGTCACGGGTTCGCCGAGTCCATTTCTAAGGGAGATCAGCATTTCGGATATCCACGTGCCATTTGTAAAAGAAAATGTTTAGTTATAGGTATAAACAATAAGCGCTTTAGCTATCGGACATATAGCGTAGTGGATAAGTCGTACGGCCATAAAGAAGTATGTGATCGGCAAACATTTTATTAGGCGCAGGTTCGAGTCTCGCATCAACCTAATATATTTGTTTTGCTAAAAATATTAAGGAAAGTCCCCTTAACAGCATTAGTTTTGTTGTGCATTAATAAGCCACTTGTACAAGACATCTGCTAAAACTTATATTGATATTCATATTTTAGCATCGATTTATTATTGAAAATATGGCTAATATAGGACTCGAACTCAAACAAAGGCAACCTTCCCTAACATTGACGAACATGTGCATAAATGGCCATTACAATTATACAATATGACATAAAATAATACTCTACTATTCATTCAAAATTTAAAAAAAAAGTTTAAGGTCGACACGGGATTCGAACCCACGCTCAATAAAAAACTACTCTCGCAATGTCTTATGCGTACTTAGACTTTACCCACTGCGCTAAACTGCTGACACCAATTCCGCCTTGTTCATTGTATCTTATATACTAAACTCGTCTGTTTAAAAAATGGTCCGAGAACATGCGGAATGCTGATCTCCCTAAAAAATGGACTCGGCTGACCTTTGACACGCCAGACCTAGTTGTTTGACCATAACAGAAAGATGTCTAACTGTTGATTATGACCCATTGTTGTCACGAGGCTGACTTATACACCAGGCCTTACTGAAATCATGCATGTTTTGCAGTGGGCATAAATTTCTAGTCTAAAACATCATTTCTGCTCATTTTTATTGCCCCTCCTCTTGATCACAGGGCGGGCATATTGTTTTTGCCCTGTCGTTTAGTTGGTTGGTTGGTTAGTTGGTTGATTTGTCTGTTTGACCACAACTTTAAAATTGGCGATAATTGTGTCGCCATTGTACATACATACTTCAAACTTGGTATGCTTGTGCAACTTATGGAGGCTTTTACGTCATATCGGGGATATGGTGTTTCACAAACAGATCTTGTTATTATATATTTTGACACGTTTATAATATTACTGTTGCCAAAACTATAATAATGCTGTTTTGATATCTTAATCTATTATTTATATGCAAACCCTTCTTTTTACAGCCTGTTTTACTCTTGTTTAAATTATACTTATGTTTGTCGGAAAATAGCTGTTACAGCTAATGTTTATTGTTATATGGTATCCGACGTAAAATAAATCTTCTTGTATCTTGTATCTTGCTGTATATATTATTCCATCAGTAAACAGAACAGATCAGATACTGATCAGACGGTCCCTACAGGAGTCATCTGTTCTTGGTCAACCCTGCTTACAAAGGCGTCTCTATCAGGGAAATGACTAACTTACCAGGGTTATAATGTTCATCCACGAATCCCAGTACTGTTGTGTCACGTCGAATCACTGGTTTACTGCATGTATAACGATCAATTAACCCGTTACTCCATGAATATTCATGCAAGAAAAATGACATCATGAATATTAATTCAATTTATTTTTCATTATGGCACATGGACATGGACAATTTTGTCCATAGTAGAAACTGCAAAATCAGATCTTTGATCTTGGTCTACTCTGTTTGCAGAGGCGTAGAAGACGTATTTATTGAGGAAAGGGTGAACGAAGTTTAATTCTAAGGTTTTAAGATATGGATGCAGGAGGAAAAGCTCCTGCACTAGCCCTTTGCATAACTTTCATACTTTACTCTATGTATATTCCTTTTAACGCAAGCTCCATAAGTATGCCTTTTAACGCCTGTAGGAGCTCTCTGACCTGTAGGAGCTCTCTGACCTGTAGGAGCTCTCTGACCTGTAGCAGCTCTCTGACATGTAGGCGCTCTCTGACCTGTGGGAGCTCCCTGACCTGTAGGAGCTCTCTGACATGTAGGAGCTCTCTGACCTGTAGGAGCTCTCTGACCTGTAGGAGCTCTCTGACCTGTAGGAGCTCTCTGACCTGTAGGAGCTCTCTGACCCGGGTCTGCTGCGTTTGTTTACGAGATAATACAGACCCGGTTCTAGTTTCTGACATGACCAACACATTGTGTGTTCGCTCGCCATTGTAAATATTCGTCTGATTCATATTCATGATGTCATTATTTCTTACATGAAGTAAAGGGTTGAGCAAACACCAGGCCGAGTCTTTAACTCTTTAACTGTCAAGGTCACATCTGTGATATTACCTATGCAAACAGTTTGGATCCAAATAATACGCCGAGTTAGTCCGTGCTGTTTGTTACTGTGACAATGAGTTTTGCTATAAAAATGAGGAAAAATAAATTGTAGCAGACGACAAAGTTTGCAGACAACAAAAGTTGGCAGCGAAATAGTTAAAGACCTTTTTCTTTGTTCGCTCAGTAATCGCAATGGAGAGGTTCTACTGTAATGGATGTATTAAGCCTTTCCTCCATAAATACACCTTTCTTCGCCTATGTATTAACCACTTCTTGAAACCATTGTGATAAATAGAGCATTTGCTCCAATAGGAGCAAATGCTCTATTTATCAAAATGGTTTTAAACTACAAAATTCTAAAATTTAACTTTTCTCTAGAAAATGATCCTTTTGGGTAGAAAATCATTCAAAGAGGTTGTGTCTAAAATAGCCTGTGGAGGAAAGGGTTAACCCAGTAAAACACGGAGCGGGAGACCAGATGATATTTATTGTAGTATATTGTAATAGACAGTTATCAGCAATTACATGTACAAGAACTGTAATTACAGAATTCATTTGGGAATATTGTAACATTAGCCCAGATTTACTTATGTAAGACGAGGATAAAATATCACTGGAACACTAGTGGCTTACAGAAAGAATGTACATGTACAATTGAAGAATATTTGCAGGAAGTATACTTTAAGAATGGATCACTGGTGACAATTATTTTGCAGACGACAATGACATAGGGTTCAAACAATACTGCAAATCGCGTACTAGAAAATATTGCCTAACACGTATAGTAGAAGCTGTCTTAAGCGGCCATTAATAGGTAGTGTGATTATGGATCTGTAAGGCAAGTGGTGGTTAACCCATTCCTCCTTAGGCTATTTTAGACCCAACATCTTTGAATAAATCTACCGAAAAGGAGCATTTACTAGAGAAAAGGAAAAGTTTAGAATAGTGTAGTTTTGAAACCATTGTGATAAATAGAGCATTTGCTAATGCTCTATTTATCACAATGGTTTCATAAAGTGTTTTTTACAGAGGCATAGAAAGGTGTATTTATGGAAGAACGGGTTAAATACATGTCTAAAGTAATGCAGATAACCCCTATAGGAGCTTTCTGTATTACTTTTGACCTGCATTAAGCAACCTTTTAAGCTTTTTAAGACTCCTATGTTCAATAAATGATTGACCGCTTAACCCTTCCCCTCATAAAAACGTGCTTTCACACATTTGCAAACAGAGTAGACCCAGATCAGACGATCTCTATAGGAGCCGCCTGATCTGGGTCTGCTCTGTTTGCTAATGGAATTTGAAAGATATGTTTCTTTATTTTCTAAGGTGGCTACAATGATCCACCTTCCATATATCATTGTAACTATTTTGTAAATGAATATACAGTACCTACTAAAATTTGGAATAAACATAGAACATGGAAAGGGTTAAGATAGGTTCTACTGTGTCCCGATATCTGTGATCTGACTCTCATTAGCAAACAATGTGGATCCAGATCGGTAACTCGGCGTCTCATCAGGATCCAAACTGTTTTGCACTCGGTCAGAAGTTTCTCAAAAGCCTTTTCGAATCAAACTTAGTCAAAATTGCACCAGGGTCCAAGGTTAAACAACTTCTGAGACTGACATCAGTCTGGCGTATATGATTGGTTAGATTCTGAGCAGGCTCGGAATCTGACCAATGAGATGTTTGAGAATGATCTCAGACTCAAGTCAAACGTTTTCTAACCTGGGGGCCAGATCCAAAATTGAACAGCCTACTGTGTATATAAAATGCTGCCTGCTGTGTATAATCTTTGCAAATATTGCGGCTAAATACCGTGTCGCTCACAGAGGAATTGTCCCTTGATCCTTTCACCACCAAATTAATTTCGTCTGCGTCAGTTATGGGTTTCTTAGTGGAGTTTCTTCAATGTATTTACAAAAGCATAAGCAGAGTTGTACACAGCTTGGGTCATTTGCAAACATTCTGGATCCAGATGAGGTGCCGAGTAACTAGGCGCCTCGCCTGGATCCAAACAGTTTGCAAGTGCAAATGGTTTCTTCACGGGAAAAAGAAATAATGACATCATGCATATTTATTAACTGAAATTTTATAATGTAGCATTTGCAAGTTAAAAATTTGCTTTGACAAATACTATAGAATCTGGGTCCATGCTTATAAAACTTTTAGTTGAGTTTGAGTTCGTTCTCAAGTTTTTGAGCTTCTGGCTCAAATCTGACCAATCAAAAGCTTGAGAACTCAAATCTGACCAATCAAAAGCTTGAGAACGAAACTCAGACTCAACTAAAAGCTTTATAAGCATGGACCCAGATCTATACCATGTCATAAGCAAACAGAGCAGGCCCTGATCAGACGGCTCTGTTTGCAAAGGTTTGAAAATGCATTTATATGAAGGAAAGGGTTAACCTGCAAGTTTTCAGGGATTTCTGCAAACTAACCCTTCGTCTGATGAACATTTAACCAATTCCTTCATAGGCTAATTTTAGATTCAACCTCTGAATAAACCTACCGAAAAGGAGCATTAACTAGAGAAAAGGAATAAAATTAGAATTTTGTAGATTGAAACCATTGTGATGAATAGAGCATTTGGTCCTATAGGAGCAAATGCTCTATTTATCACAATGGTTTCACAAAGTGACTTCTACAGAGTCGTCAAAATTCGTCGATATGAGGGAATGTGTTAAGTATAAGAAGCAGTGGTGTCATGAATATAGTTTTATCATGGTACATGTATATAAACATAGGCTTTTGGCCATGGCAGATATTGTATAATCAGATCATTGTGATTTCATGCAGGATCCGTCTGATCTGGGTATACTCTGTTTGCACATACATGAAAATGCATATTCATTAGGAAACTGGTTAAAGATATTGCAAGATAACTTATTACACTACGTTTTGTTTTTCAAATACATCAATAACTCGTTCCGTCATATAAACGTGTTTTCACGCATTTGCAAACAGAGTAGACCCATATCAGACAGCTCCTGATCAGGATCTGCTCTGTTTGCTAATGAAATTTGAAAGATGTGTTTCTTTACCTTCAAAAATGGCTACAATGTTCCACCTTCCATATTTCATCACAACTATTTTGTCCATGAATATTATGTAGGTATTGAAGTTTGGGATAAACATAGAACAGGGAAAGAGTTAAATCAGACGACGCGTGTAATGAGAGTTTCGTTAATTCTTTCGCTGCGTATCGCGATCTGCGATAACGTGTACAACAATCGGTGTCTCACGAACTGCGACAACCTGTAGAACAACTCGATGTCTCACGAACTGCGATAACCTGCACAACAACTCGGTATCTCACGAACTGCGACAACCTGTACAACAGCTCGATGTCTCACGAACTGCGACAACATGTACAACAACTCGGTGTCTCATCAGAATCCAAACTATTTGTTGCTGTGCTTATGTTTCTATAATCAAAAAAGAAAAAAAATCAAAATAAAGCAGGCCGTAGATTTTGCAGACGGCAATGCTTAACACCGAAAAAGTTAAAGCGATTGTATTGATAGTTATGAATTTGTTGTGAGACTTGTATGTGTATAATTCTTAATAAGGGAAGTAACTCCAAGTACAAACGTGTCTGTAGATTTTCTATGGTTATCTTCCTCGTAAGCACTTAATACATTGTAGCTTGGAAACTGAAAATAATGTAGTTTTGTTTGTTAATCCGTTAATTGGACTGAATAAGTAATTCTTAATGATGATACGTGTACTGTATTGTACAAAATCCACGATTCTCGTCTTGAAACTATATATTTCTAGCCGTGCAGCCAATAAAGATATATTCGAGACCCAGGACATTTACCAAACGAGGTGTGGGAGCTGTTGTAAATGTACACACTTCACTGTTTGACAACTACTTGCTCACATACCAACTGTCGTAGAGTGATTGTGTATGAAATAATAAATAAATGTGATGATATGTTGTTTGATTTATCTCTTAATCCAAATTAGTAATCTTTTAAGGAAAAGTTAATGCATATTCATATATTTCAGGGGAAGTAAATCTAACTAACTGCATGACTAACATTTCCCGCTTTTGCACGTGCACCTTCACTCGTACGATAGCTTTCAGAGAAGACAGTCGCCATTTTCTGGCATCATCTTAGAATATATATTTATTATATATTCAGGTATATATATTTCCATATTCCATTCTCATTATCATCATCATTATCATTATCGTCTGATGATCATATCATTACTATTTGTATGTTAATTTTTGTATAGCAGAGACCATTTTTTAACTCTAGTTATCTAGTTTACAGCAAAGGTGGCCGACGCATGCTTGGACTCACCAATGGACACCCCCACCCCCACCCCCAAAAAAAGAAAAAAAAGAAAAAGTGATCGAAGTATGTAAACTAGCCTAAAACTATATATTTGAACATTAAACCACTCCGAAAAACAAGAAAAACACGACCCGGAAAAAAAAATTCTTTCGGGTCTATATATGTATTGTCAATACATATATAGACCCGATAGGATTTTTTTCCGGATCGTGTTTATCTTGTTTTTCTGAGTGGTTTAATGTTCAAATAGATAGTTTTAGGCTAGTTTTACATACTTCGATCACATTTTCTTTTTATTCTTTTCTTTTCTTTTTTTTTTTTTTTGGGGGGGGGGGGTCCAAGTATGCGTCGGGCACCTTTGGTTTACAGTTTATGTGTAAACCCTTTTCAGGTCTCATGTTTTTTGTGAGTTAAGTTTACTCATAATGTCTTATTATCTTACTTTCAGATATGCAGATTCATTACAAGGAAATAAACGTCAACAACCCTTATAATTATGTAGTCGTCTGCTGAACCCACCACAACTGTCATCAAAGCATGGGAAACCGACGACACAACATCACGTCATAGAGCAGGGGATAAAGGGCTGTATGTTCAATACTTTCCTTGGCAACCCCAGTGTTGTTAACACTCTTGGGAATAATCTCGAAGAGGCCATTCTAAACAGTGGTCGAAACAGACTGTTTGGTAGAGAAATAAAAGGAGTTACCAACGACCCTAAGTATTCGGACAGTCAACCCCTATGACCAAGTTATAGACACATATCTAACATCTCCATGGGAGTCTTTTGGCCAGGGTCTACGGGGTTTGCTACTATATCAATCTAATTTAAAGTTATCAAAAACAGTACCAAACTTGAATTATTCTTCACAAACCAGTGGATTATTAAAGATAGTCTAACCCTTTTATACTCCGTATATACGCCTTTTAACGTACATTTGTATTTGCAAACATAGTAGATCTAGTTCAGGAAGCTCCCGAAGGAGATCAAGATATTCTCTGTTTGCTTATGGAATAATGCTGATCTGGTCGTACAGTGTCAACCATGGCCAAACCTTCCTGTATCCATTTGCTATTATAAAAAATTAAAACATTAATATTAATGTTGTCATTACTTATTAAATGACAACATTAATATTAATGTTTTAATTTTTTATAATAGCAATAATAATATTCATGAAGTAACGGGTTAACCTATGCATCCAATCTTTACCTCTATTTTCGGTGATTCATGTGTACGGAATTAAACATAACGGTATAATAAATTAATTTATTTTCATCAAATGACGTCAAAGACATGAAATATCGCCAAGAAGACGTGGTTTTGCACTCGTTCCTCGTCACTATGATTGTTTTTCAAGCACGAAATAACTATGGTCTGGGGTATATGTGCTGTCTCTGTTTGGGCTCTGGTGGTGTGTTTGAGCTACAGATCCCAGACTGTTATCTTGTGGTTCTAAAACAAAATACTGGTGATCAGGCGCTGATGTTCCTGTCGGGTTATCGTTTAAGTTTTGATTATCCTGGAGAGTTGTGTCGTAGTTCTGCAGCGAATTATAAGTATTTCCGGTGGAATGTATGTCTATGTTTCTCATTGGTCTATTTGTGTGGTCATAGCCGTCATCTACCGTTTGATTGGCTGTCAGCTGTGGACGCCATTTTGGGTGTTTTACATTTCCAATGGCTCCGGAAATGATGTCATCATGTGGTATTTGGTATGTAGGAGAACTTACTGAAGAGTTGTGACTTATACGGTCCAGCGGGGCGTCATACGTATCGCTTGCCGCCGGGTCAGTGTAAACAGCAGAGTCCGAGGTAGGAGACTGGAGTCCAGTGTACGTATGAGAATCGTTGGTACTTTGACGATTGAGTTCGTTGTAGGTATCCCCAATAGTGGACTCGTTCCTATCGTGACCTCTGTCTCCATTGCTCCGTACATCACTTACACCAACGGTCTGAAAATAATTTCGGGAAAATGTAAATCTTAAACACACAAAAGTACAAATATGAGTCATGCAGGAAACATCACATGCAGAACAAACAGCCGCCCGAACAGCAACACAAGGAAACACAGCAACTGTACATAATTATCAAACACATAAAGAGACGCACAAAGACAAAACAAACATACAATAGGGGGAAGATGGGAGTACCGCCTTGGAACGGTCAGTGACAAAAGTCACTGGGGGTTAAACTGGTTTAGGGGCGCCCAACCTCACACTTATTCCATCCCCACCCTAAAAGACAAACAGTGTAAATAAACGTATCCCCTCTCCGACTAATCTACAACAACCGAAATGGCAAATACAGTGGTAAAGTGCATGTAAAATGAAAACATTTAAGTGAAACAAACTGTATCCACCTATCGCTAGTGTATTCAATGACTGAGCTGCAAACAGAGTAACTGTAGAAAAGGAATATCGGGTACGACAAAAACGAAATAGTACAGATATCCGACGTCCTCCTTCCGTTTCCGGATTTAAGAGGTCGCTTTCATAGAGTACTAAACCTTTCTTGTCGGCCAGCGTGATTGCCAACTGTAAAAGGATTGACAACCAGACATGCAGTGTGTTGTAGTACTATAGGGCCATATCCCTTTTAATGAATTTTTTAACATATTTGATGAACAAAGTGCGAAAATGGGTATGTCCAATAATCTTTTCGAAGTTTGTAAATCACATCATTATAAAATTCAGGATGTGAATTGCCGTGTCGCAGTGTTGCATTTGTACTTGCCTTTAAGTAAGAGATTTCTATAATAAAACTTAGAGAAAGTTTTTCTTAGTTTATGGTATCGAGTTCCTTGTTTAAGCAGTTTTTCAGTTAAAATGAGATTTCGACTGTTAAAATCGTCAACAGATGAACAAGCTCTAGCAAACGGAGTTGAGATAAATAAACCCCGTAAGATGGGACACGGGGAACATCTCCGTCAAGATGAGGAAAATTTACAATATTAAAATCAACATCATCTCTTTTGTCATATGTTTTAGAACAAACCATTCCATTGTCAATTTTAGGGTCTAGATCAAGAAAAGCTGCATAAGTATCGGAAGGGTTAGCTTTATTCAATTTGAGTTCTTTTGGGTAAATGGTAGGAATCAAAACATCAAAGAAAGGGTTATCTATGTTAAAAACATCATCCAAATATCGAGAAGTTTCATTGAAGGTTTTTATAACATGTTCTTGTGATTGTGGATTCAAACGTAACATGAAATCTCTCTCATAACAGTACAAAAACAAACCGGCGACCAGTGGTGCACAATTCGTACCCATAGGAATACCAATCACATGAAGGTATATAGCATTCCCACAACGTACACATATGTTATCCAGAAGAAAGGTTAGTGATTCGCAAACTTCTGAGCACGTCCAATTGGTCTAAGTCATTTTTTCTAACTCCAATTTTAATGAATATTTAATTTAGCAAACCGGTGTATAAGAATTCTAAATATTTATAAATTCATGAAAAAATACATTATTGTTTTTTAATTCCATAAGACCTGCAAAATTGTTCGAAGAAGAAATGACATATATATAAGAGAATAATTGGCAATGGCAGAAACTCAGAAATCGAGTCTGTAGTATCCCGTAAGCAAACAACAGACGCTGCTCAGACGGCTCCTACAGCCGCCGCCAGGCCTTGGTCCACCCTGTTTGCAAAGGTGTCTCTTTTAGGTCTGGATAAATTCTGTTGCGTATTTAATGTTTGTCATTTGTTCTATTACCTGTTGTAAGTTGGCTGCATTGGTTGTACTGCTATTTGTTGGGCAACGTGACTTTTCTAATATCTTATCGTGCAATATGCTGGAAGATTTCCTGCAAATACGAAATATAAGACATGTATGTTGAAATATTTGCAAAATGCTTCAATAATCAGACAAACCTAATAATATTTCCATAATTACACCAACCTAATAATACTTCCATATTTACACAAACCTAATAATATTTCCATAATTACACAAACCTAATAATGGCATGATGAATATTAACAAGACTAATTTTGATGATGGCGTATGGACATCGGATGTTATGGCAACGACAGAAACTGTAGAATTAGACTACAGTTAAACTTCTCTAAACCGGAATTCTAACGGAAGAATTAGATACTTGTATGCAGGTGGCTGCTTAATGCAGTGTGAAAGTCATGCAGAAGCTCCTCTAGGAGCTTTATGTGTGACTTTCATCCTGCATTAAGCAGCCACCTGTCTCCAAGACCAATATTCATACTAATTTTAACGTCCGCTTTAGAAGGTTTTTATTGTATAAGGTAAATACTTTATGTCTTTCGTGGGTTTCGTTACGTTTTGTCTTGTAATTTAATGGTTTGGTGCCGCATCCTTTTGTGTTTGGCGTTGCCTGTGGGACTGTTTTATATTGTTTCATAAAGAAAGAGAGCAGACCCTGATCAGACGACTTCTACAGTAGCCGTGTGATCTAGGTCTATTATGTTTGTGAAAGGGTCAAAAGGCGTCCCTATCAGATAAAAGGGTTTTCTGGTAAAATGCAGTTCAGTCTGGATACTTTTCACATATGATTATACACGACATCTATTAATATTTTCGAACGTTGTAATGTTTTCAATCATTTAGCTCATGAATATTCATGTAAAAATAATGACTACAATGTTAATCAGTCTTAACAGTTTTCACATATGATTATACATGTATTAGCATTTTCGAACGTTTTCATGTTGCTTTTAATATTTTGCTAATGAATGTTCATGTCAAAAATATGACTATGAATATTAATCAGCTGAATGTTTATATTGGCATCACGAGCAATGGAATTGTTTGCCGTGGCATAAACCGTAGAATCATATCTATATCATTTCATAAGTATACAAGGTAGATCCAGATCAGAAGGATCCGTTTCGTCCGGGTCTACCCTGTTCACAAAGATGTTAAATTGCGTATCTATAAGGTAAATGGACACCCATTATTCACATACATACAGTGCTCCCTCTCTACAATGACACCCTTTGGGATACGAAGAGTGTATGTGTTGTTCAGAGGGAGTTGTTATAGGGAGAGAAAATCAAACATAATTAGATCCCCAGATAAGGTGTATTTCGAGAACTAAAACCGTTATGCCTCAATCAAACCCTATGTTATGACCACTCTTTAGAATCGTCACAAAGTGACGATTCTAAAGAGTGGTCACAACATAGGGTTTGATGGAGGCATAAATAAAATACGATGGAAAAAAGTTGTTTCTGGAGTCATGTTGTTTCGGAAACAGTGACATGCGTTGTTGTAAGGAGGGACTCGTTATTGAGAGGGCCGTTGTAGGGAGTGAGCACTGTATACATTTCATTGAGTAGATACCTGTGAACTGCCGGTACAAACAGACACACTATACAAGTTGTAAGAGCTCCGAGAAATATGCCAAGAAAGAGCAGCCCCACAGCTCCGCCCACCGACACGCCCCCTGATTGTTCACAAGGTTTACATTCCTCGCATGGAACGCAATGCTTGCCCCTCCGACCGGAATATCCTTGAAAAAAAAAAGATTCAATTACAAGCACTAGTATATAAGAACAGGCAAAGAAGGGAAGTATTCTATATAAATTCGGTATTTATAAGTCGATGGTGTTTCTGACGAGAGATGTCTAGTTCCCTTATATAAACATCTTTTCAAGTCATTGCAACAGATAAGACTCAGATCAGATGGCTCCTATGGGAGTCGTCTGGTTTGTGACTGCTCTGTTTGCTTATGGTATAATATAGCCCATGTCCTAAAGTTTCTGTCCAAGCTAAAGTGTTTTGTGTTCATATGTGACTTTAAAAATTAATGTACTTATTAATGATGTTACATGTATTATGTGCTATATGAATATTCAACAAGTAGATGGTTGTACTCATGGTAGATATAAGTGATAATGAACAGCTCAAATCAGGATTTCCGAAGAAAACCACATCAGGTCATTCAAGCGTTGGATAAATTATGTTCCAGGGCTACAAATAAAGGTGCGTACCCAATTACTAAAATTGTCATTTCTCCACCAAACCCGATACTGTGACCACTCTTTAGAATCGTCTCGACAGTATAGATTTTGGTGGAGATAAAAAAAAAGGAGCTATTCTTGAAAAT
>OY755244.1:66668285-66760785 GCA_963576725.1 Azorinus chamasolen
TTACCTTACGACGCTTTTTCCGGTAGACATGGGCACTTCCCCAATGGTTTTTGCATCTGGGGCACCTAAAATGTCCGTACATTTTTCAGACTTCCGGGTTCTTCCTTATTCAAGTGGCTGTGTTGATGTAAACTGAGTTATCGTGTTTTGTTAATATAAAACACCTCAGTGCGTCCTTCAACTTCAAGTTGCGAAACACTTTGTGTAACATATTGTCCTTGTAACAAACAGTTCTCTATCTCGTAACAAATAAACCGCAATAATATGTGCACTACGTGTCAATGCCTTTGATTTACATCTGCAGTTAACACTCAATGTCAGAATGCTCAGCATATAAGTGTAAAAATATGATTATCATTGATTTTCGTTTTTCTAAAATTTGTCATAGAGTATTACGAGCAATCCCGATAAACACGCCGAAGATTGAGGTTTAGGTGAAATTGGGAGAGAAATACCGAATATTTGTTTTATCAGAAATATAGCTAAAGAACATATACAGTAAAACTACTTTAAACCAGAAATTTAGAAGGCTGGTGGCTGCTTAATGCAAAAAGAGTAGTTTTCTGCATGACTTCTATCCTGTTTTAAGCTGACACATGCCTTAACCCTTTATTCCATAACTCCGCCTTTCTATGCCTTTGCAAACAGAGTAGACTCAGATAAGTGGGTTCCGATAGGAACCATCTGATCAGGGTCTGCTCTGTTTGCTTATGATATGATATAGGTATGGTTTTACAGTTTCTGCCATGGTCAAAACTTCATGCTATTATAGCAAATTAATCAAATTAATATTCGTGAAGTCATTACACGTTACAATCGTAACTACTCGCCGTATTCCGCCAGAGTTCGGAATATAGTCTTATTTCGATAGAAATAGCCGAGGTGTTCCGAGTGGACTCGTTACACGAATATTCATGCATGAAAGGGTTAACCCTCTTCAGAAAGAAGGTCTGTTCAAAGTTTGATCTTTCGTACTTTAAGAAACTGCTAACCGATTGTTCAACAGCTTGGATCCACATCATACGTTGATTCACCCTGCGTCGCAGCTGGGCCCAGGCTGTTTGCGAAACAAATGCGAATCCATTCGCGGATAGCGGGATAAAGACAAATACCGATATTAACTCTTTACTCCATGAATATTCATATAAGAAATAATGACATCATGAATATGAATTAGATTGTTTTAACAGCATATGGACACAGGAAGTTTTGACCAAGACTGAAACTGTAGAATCGTATCTATATGATATCATTAGCAAACAGAGCAGACCCTGATCAGGCACCTCTATAGTGGATCTTCTCTACTTACAGAGGCGAAGAAATGCGTATTTATGGAGTAAAGGGATACACAGATTTGAACACGCGGTGTAGAGAAGCGTTTTTTACTGTATTGGATTATTACCAAGCTGGTCGTATTTTAACCGACATTTGAAAAAGTATAGATTCAAATCAAACGCCGGGTCTGAAAGGGCATCTGTTCAGGACCCAAGTTGTTTCGCCGGTAATTTCTTAACATTGACAGATCACTATGTAAGAACTGGCAGCAGACGTGAGATTTAGTATACGTGTAGTTTAGCCGACATGAGTTTTAGCAGACGTGTGATTTAGCATACGTACTTGTTATTCGGTGTCCTGTCAATATCCAGACTGCTCGGTATCTAATCTAAACGGGATTGGGTCCATATTGAGATACCGAGTAGATCGGCGTCTAATCTAAACGGGTTTGGATCCATATTGAGGTACCGAGTAGCTCGGCGTCTTATCTAAACTGTTTGGGTCCATATTGAGATACCGAGTAGCTCGGCGTCTTATCTAAACTGTTTGGATCCATATTGAGATACCGAGTAGCTCGGCGTCTTATCTAAACAGTTTGGATCTATATTGAGATACCGAGTAGCTCGGCGTCTTATCTAAACTGTTTGGATCAATATTGAGATACCGAGTAGCTCGGCGTCTTATCTAAACATTTTGGATCCATATTGAGATACCGAGAAGCTCGGCGACTTATCTAAACAGTTTGGATCAATATTGAGATACCAAGAAGCTCGGCGTCTCGTTATCTCCGAGTTAGAACAACGGGTTAAGATTCCCTGTGTAAGATCACTTTAGAACATGTATGACGTCATACGTCATATGACGTCAAACCATGGAAAACTATGTTTACATGCTATTTAAACGGCGAAAATACACTTTTTTGTTATGCGAGAAAAAGAACCTGATGCTCGTTGTCTTTTAAGATCACATGTTCCTAAACTCGTCAAGAAAATGTTTTTAAGCTCGCCAAGGCTCGCTTAATGACATTTTCTAAGGTTCGTTTTGGAACATGTGATCTTAAAAGACAACTCGCAACAGTTCCTCTATATCAGTTTACATGGATCAAAAGAGAAACTCTCCAAATTACAAAAGACATAAACATAATTCAAGTCTGCAGTTTTATTAAGCTTTTATTTATTAAGACAAAATTTGAGCTTGTTAAATTGAGTCTGTTAAGGTATTTGAGACTGGTAACAGACTTAAGTATGTTCGTGAAACCGGACCCTGGAATCTTAACCCGTTGTTCTAACTCGGAGATAAGGGAATGTATGTGAGAAATATGAATATTAATAATTTTTTATTTTTATATTTGCATTATGTACAAAGGAATTTTACCATGGTGGAAACTGTGAACTCATATATCATAAGCAAACAGAGCAGACCCTGATCAGACGGCTCATATAGGAGACATCTGATTTGGGTCTACTCTGTTTGCAAAGGTGTATTTGGTTCTAAAAGGTAAATCCAAGTATGTGAGTGTCATGCATCTGTCTAGATGTCAATTGTTTTCATTTCATTATAATTGGGGAAATTTGTTTTACATGTTATTCTTCATTTCAAAACAGGGGTTTAATTTCAAGCAGGTGTCTGCTTACTATTATCTGCTTATTCACTACATTCTTCTTCTATGACTACCACCTATATGATTTGTTTATATTGTGGCCATTCAAGTGCTTATCCCTTTACTCCATATATACACGTTCTTAGCATTGCATGCAACACTGACTGTAAGCTTGTTTTGTTTTTCAGGTTTCGTGGTTGTTATGATCCCAAACAACAGTGTTGGGGAGCATATAGTCGCCGCTGTGTCCGTCCGTCCGTCAGTTTGTCCGTCCGTTTGTCCGTCCGTCCGAACTTTGTCCGGAGCATAACACAAACACTTAAATATATATCAACATGAAACGTCATAGGTAGATTGGTTTCGATGAGGAGAAGTGCAGTGCACAAGAACCATCACTCTCTTTTGTATAAATCATGAGTTATTACCCTTTGTTATTTTTCATACCTAAAATTTGTCCGGAGCATAAAACAATCAAAGTACTGACAGTACTGAAGGTTTCGGACATAATATATATTATATTGATTGTTTGCTGTGGATTTTCTGAAAATCATGTCAGTAGTTTGGAAGACAATTAAAGAATTGTTTTATGAACATGTCACACACAGGGCGATTCCGCTAGCTCAACTTGCCACTTTGTGCCAATAGAGCCAAAGTTAATAGTTTAATGTAGTATAGAGCCATCACTCCAATATTTGAAAGTAAGGGTCATACTTCTGCTACTATCTGGTGGATCATAACAGTAATTAGCATGCATCATTAACGTATCCATATATACACTTCCACCAATTGTAGACATATTCTTTATGATTCTAAATACCCTACAAATAATTGCCAAATATACTGTGGGGTGATATTAAGACTATGACAAATTATAAAGTAACAAATATATTTCAAATTAGCATGGCAGGATATAACAGGGAAAATAAAATTAACTAGAAAATTGTTTCCAAGACACTGATGCACCCCTCCCCATAACAATAGTATCTCTATATCAAGCACTTTTGACTATGTGTTATACAGTGAAGAAAATTTCAGAGTCCCATAACTCTGGTAAAATGGTCAGAGCAATAATTACATTCTTTAAGAAAATCTTCACATCAAGGTTGACATCAAAGTTGACAGCTTATCATTGGTGAAAATTTGAAGTAACCCCCCCCCCCCATTTGGTATATGGGTTGTTAGACACATAATATTGTTTCACTTTATATTATATAGTTAAGACGATTTCAGAGTTCTATATCGGGTACAATTGGTTTGAGCAAAAATAAGCCGTTCTATGCTTTTGCAAACAGAAAAGACCCTGAAGTTCATAGAATAGTTTATCCAGACCCTAATCAGTAACCGGCGTCATAGCAATAAATGATATGAATTAGAAATAAATTACATACATTACTATAAGATACTATAAGTCACTATAAGATACTATAAGCCTGACACGTAAATCAATAAATGATGAAATGTATATAAATTAAAAGATAAGAAAGTGTTTTGTCTCATTTTGTTTGCCTATCTCCTTTTTCCTTTTAATGTTTTTTTTAATCATATAAAGGATACAAAAACCCTTGTTTCCTTTTAATAGTAATTGTTAATACTACCATCCAAGCCACTTAAACAACAGAGGTTGGCAAAGTGGGACACACTGTTTGGATTCAGATCTGATACCAAGTAACTGTCTGACCAAAATCTAAACTGTTTACAACTTGTGACAATTTTGCCTTAGGTTAAAATGCCTAAAACTGATATTTTAGAAATTCAAATGATGACAAACTTCAAGCAGACGATATTACAGATCTCTCTCTACAGCTTGCTTAATCCTTACAATGCTGAGTGATTTTTCGTCTGCAAGAATTGCAGTCTGCTTCAATTCTTCAATAAACTTTCATTCATTTTATGCAAAACTATGGTCAAGATGACAAACAGTTTGGATCCTGATGAGAGGCAGAATTGTGGCCTCTCATCTGGATCCAAACTGTTTGCATAGGTAATCACAGTTTCGCCGCTAGCGTGCAAAGATTTAAGCGTATGACCTCGAGAGATTTTAGCATGATGTAACAGTTGCCCTGCACTAGTGATCACCAGTGCTGCTATAACCTTTATACTGTAGTTTCTGATGGGAAGAACAGAAGAAGTCCATTTAACCCTTAATCACCCTCATATAAACTTGTTTTCATGCATCTGCAAACAGATTAGACCCAGATAAGACAGCTCCCATAGGATCAGAGGCTGCTCTGTTTGCTTATGGATCCACCTTCCATATTTCATTATAAATATTTTGTAAGATTCCGGAACCGGATTGTAAGCTAACCACTGCACATGCGCGTATTCTCTTAGGGGGGTTCCCGCTAGGTAGAGCTCGTGCAATAGGGTTTTCCGTGAAAGTTTGAGTCGCAATCCATTTTGTAAGGATTTCGGCAAAGCCGAAACCCTAAAAACTATAACAGGTATCAACATGAAACTTCATAGGTAGATTAATCTTGATGAGGAGATGTGCATTGCACAAGAACCACCTCCCTCTTTTGCATAATCTAGCAGTTATTGCCCTTTGTTACTATTTATACTTAAAATTTGTCTGCGGTTGGGGAGCATCCATCGGTTCTACCGATTCTCTTGTTTCTCAAAGAGAACCGGCACATACAGCTGATACAAAGAAAAAATGTCCAAGGCATGTGTATGTACCCAGCCTGCTACAGGACATGCTTAACCCGTTTGCTGTCAAACTCTGTCGTCTGCTTACTTTGTCGTCTGCTACAAAATTTCATTTTTTTTATTTTCTACATGTTTGTTTAAAAAACATAGTAACAGTAACAAACAGTTTGGATCCTGATGAGACGCCGAGTTACTCGGCGTCTCATCTGGATCCAAACTGTTTGCATAGGTAATCACAGATCCGGCATTGGCAGCGAAAGTGTTAAAATATGTGAATGACAGGACAGAACATAGTATTGCACTGGTAAAACGTAGACCACCTGATCTAAGAAAGATAAATAAACAAATATCAGACATCTCTCTAGTCTCTACATCCAACTAAGACATTGCTGGAAACGAAGATTTTTAGACATCAGAAGGAAACGGCTCGCTTTCAACCAGGGGAGACAGAAACCGTCAAAAGACACAAAAAATGTCATCAAAACTGGTGTAAATAATAGACAGTGAACATTTTCAAATCCAAGACTGCAGTTTCAGTTATGATAGATCAGCAAAAATAGATTCTCTTCTAGGTTTTATTTATCCAATAAATCAGATTTATCATTTACACATATATTCCTACATACCGTAATATACCATATATTATCCCTTCGCTTGTTATTCACGTCAATATACCTACCTTTAAATAGTGAAGACCCAGATGAGACAGCTCCTGCAGGAGCTGTCTCATCAGGGTCTGCACTATTTACAAGTTGATTGTGCAGCCAGTGCACTCCACAGCAGTGATTGCACAGCGAAATACTTGTACACAGTGAAGATGTATGTAATTATACAACAGGGCATGGGTTAAGAAGGAGAAATGTATTTTAAAATTCAGCAAGAGAAGGGTTAAACTTTGTTGCAACTAACAGTAAAGTTTAAGCTAATAATGCAACATTTGGGTAAATTTGGGTCTTGTAAACCAAGTTCAGTAGGCATATCAACAACTGTCATGTGATATTGAAGTACACACCGATTTCTTTAACCCTTTCCGCCATGTAAGAAAGTATGACGTCATGGATATTAATTAGATTAATTGGTTATGATAGCACGTGGAGACAGGAGTTTTTAGCTATGGCAGAAACTGTAGAATCATATCTATATTATATCATAAGCAAACAGAGTAGACCCTGGTCAGACTACTCATATAAGGATCCGTCTGATCTGGGTCTACTATGTTTGCAAGGACGTATAAAAGCATATTTATGGAGTAAAGAGTTAAAGTATATCATAGAAGTCATCCAGGTTATTATTAAATGTTTGCTAGAGCATGCCATGGGATTTCAAACTTTATGTTTGGAAATAGTGAGGATCTGGTATCACTTCAAAAGTAACCAAAAAACTGTTTTAACAATAGACTTCATGTGCATCAAAAGCTTGAAGATAGAAATCCTATGGCAACTTTCAATTTTTGTTTCTTTCAATACAGTATAACCTGTCTTGAGCGGTCATAAAAAGGTCTAACTATGGGTATGCAAGGTAGGTGGTTGCTTAAAGATGTATGCTGCGCAAATTTCAGCAAATGTTGCGTTTCAAACTGAGTTCGGAATCGGAATCTATGTACCTTAACACTTATTTAACACTAAACAGTACCGTTAGTTTACAGTAGCAACAAAAAGACATTGTACAGCACATAGATGAACGCAATGAGATTGTAGGTCTATATTTTAATATAGATCTAGATCTAGCTAGATCATATGGAAATGAAACGAGAATTAAAAGTTTAAATACTGTTGATCTTAATTTTACATATCAGGAGTGCCAACAGGTAAATGAGAATGGCCCCCATTTCAAAGAAAGGCCATATCAAGGATTACCCCCTTTCGTCCATGATTACTTTCAAATTAACGCTTGTACAACAAAACCAAAAATAAACAGTGATATAATCGATGCGGGTCTAACAAGGGGATTTGAAAAACATTACAAATACTATGAAGTAATGCCATTTTATTGAATTTATGGATTACACAAGTGAGTTTATTATAAACTGAGGTGTATATGTACCTCTAATTTCTTTACCTCCCCTCCACCCTGGATTGGTAAGACTTGTCATACTACCTTCTCCCTGCCTCCTCTCCTGCTACCCCTCCTGTCTCTGCAGTTTCATTTGGCCACTCCTCCTCTTCCTCTGCATCTTGCCACTCTGAAATCAAAGCAATGCATTAACCATTTCCTTCATACAAACACCTTTTCACACCTTTTCATACAGTACATCCAGCTCAGACTGCCCCTATAGTAACCATCTGACCAGGGTCTGCTCTGTTTGCTTGTGACATGAAACAGAATTAATTCTACCATTTTTGTCATCACAAAAAAGTCCCCTTTAAAAGTTATAAAATTTCAGCTAATAAATATTCATAAAACCATCATTTCTTACATTAATATTGAACAGGGAAGAATTTAACTCTGCAATCAAAGCTATATCACTTCAAATACAAGAAAGATGTGTTCCTTTCCTTTATATAAATGCCTTTTTACACATTTGCAAACAGAGTAGACCCAGATCATACAGCTCCAATAGGAGTGCCATCTGACCAGGGTATGCTCTGCTTGCTTTTGACAAGATATAGATCTGACTCTACAGTTTTTGTCAAAGCAAAAGCTCGTTGAAAACTTTACATTGTAAAAAGTCTGCTTATAAATATTCAGGATGTCATATGTTTTCTTGTATGAGTGTTGAACAGGGAAAGGGCTAATTTACACTGCCCTTGTGCTATTAACCCTTTCGCTGCCAATGCCGGATCTTATGCAAACATTTTGGATCCAGATGAGACGCCGAGTACTCGGCGTCTCATCAGGATCCAAACTGTTTGTTACTGTTTCTATATTTTTGAAACAAAAATGAAGAAAATAAAAAAAAATGAAAATTTATAGCAGACGGCAAAGTTAACAGACGACAGCGTTTGGCAGCGAAACGATTAGAATGACTTTACCATGACATGATTACATGTTTCAATTAAATGTGTACTACTACACACGTGTATATGTATACTATCGTGTACAGTAAGTCGTTATATGTATTTCAGGAGAAAAAATGTTGTATCACAATCTCGTTTATAGTAGAACCCTCTTCACAATGACATTAACAATAAGCCTAATTATGAGTTTAGTCACTTTCGGCCTACTTTATGTAACTACCTGCCATAACAAGTCTGCATGTTTAGTACTGTAATTGCATGCCTGCTATAGAAAGATTCCACTGTGCACCAGGATAAAATGATTGTCGCCCCCGCTTAAGCGGAGCAACTGTATGAGCTTACGAATATTTTCAGTCATGGTAGGAGCAGTCATTTCTGTAACGTTGGGGAAATGAAAGTTTACTTGATTGGCCAATACTGATTGCATATACTGATCGATTAAGAGTATGAATAACATATCATTGGGGATGAAAATAGGCTAAGCATTTTTTGTATTATTGCATTAAGAAATGAATACATTATTAGCCGATCCTTTCGAATTGCTGGTGGAATAGTCTTGCCACAAGTGTTTCACTCTCTTACACACGGTTACTATATGTGAGAGTAACGAAGGACAACTCTACAGGGAGATCGCAAGTGTTTGTGGAAATAGTTCAGTAAATACTCATTCCAATGCATTATTTTGGGTTTAATGCCGATTTAAAGTTAGTTTTAAGAAATAACGTATATTTGCTTTTTAAAGTTTGGCCCACTTAAGTGTAAAATTCCTACAAATTACGGTGCTTAAATAAATGTTTCAGTTTATTATTGACTTGAAGCCGGCTAACTTCGCACGTAGATCACTCCGTAACAAAACAAAATATGCTTTCCAGTTTCGAAACAGAAAGAAACGTGTCATTTGTTATTGAATACTTCGTGCATTATGTTCTTTTCTAACCAAACTGTGATCGGATTGTCCTTTATAAACTGACTTGCTGCGTTAAATGACCACAGCAAACAAGTAATCTAAAATAGAGCAGAAATCAAAGTACTGGAGGTACTCGTCCGGGGCTCGTTTCGTCTAAACAAATTAGCTTGTGCTTATAGGTTAATTGTATTAACCCTTTCCCAGTTGCATATTCACGTAAGAAATAATGAAACTATGAATAGTTACTAGCTGATTTTTTTTTAAAATGACAGGATTATTTTGGTATTGATAGAAACTAGAGTCGAGCCTATTATAATTTCATAAGTGAATAGAGAAAAATCTTCCACCTTGATAAGATGCATGGCTCCTGTATAAGCTGTCTGATCTGGGTCTACTCCCTTTGCAATGCGTTAAATCACGTTTAAATGAGGGAAATGGTTTAGCAAAATAATAGATGTTCAACAACACTTTCTTTTATTTCTTATTTTACAGAGCAGGGTGATAGATAGATAGATAGATAGATAGATAGATAGATAGATAGATAGATAGATAGATTAGATAGATAGATAGATAGATAGATAGATAGATAGATAGATAGATAGATAGATAGATAGATAGATAGATAGATAGATAGATAGATAGATAGATAGATAGATAGATAGATAGATAGATAGATAGATACTCATGAAATCTGCTTACAGTTTACATTATTAAAAGTGTAAGATATATCATTTCGAAACATATAATGATTTGAAATTGTAGTAAAGACTTGAAATATGACGCATAAAATTGACGGGAGTAAATAATGTTTTGATGATACAGCCACTATCTTGATTCAAATACATTTGTAGACACTTTAATTTTCAGTGGTAATTTCATTCTTTCTCAGTTATATTACATGTGTAATGTCATTTACATGCTGCTGTTGTTTACTGATAAATAAATTCCATATCTATATACTTTCCTTCAAATTGGAACCAAAACCAAATTCGTCAAAACATCAATAAAAGTTTAATCTGAATGGATTGTTTTAAACCATCTTAGAAGTGAACAGACTCGGGTTAGTATTAGATCCACACATTATTAATTTACTTGTCAACAGCTAAAGTTACCAGACACAATAATTAGACAATAAGTCTAAAAGTAACACAAATATCTGTCCCTGAACTAGTGTCCGCTCTCCAGCAGTCCCCGGACTAGTGTATGCACTGTTCTTGTTCATATTACATTTCCATGCTTTCAGTCTCGATTGTTATTATTCACTATTCAGTAATCGGCGACCTTTGATGCTTCGCATAAATACTTTTCTTGTATGTGTTCTGTGCTGGAGCAGGCACTCAAGCTTATGTATATTTGATGTATATTTATCTTCATTTGGGTTTCTGTGATCATGCTGGGTCACTATGAGGCATGCCCCTGGATCACACTGAACTGCAGCTTTGTTATAGTTATCTGTAATTTTGATGGCAACCTAGTATGGAAACATATAAACCATACATGCAGTATCACCTTCTGAGTACAAGTACTGGCATAAGGCATGCAATGATCAGATACATGACTGGTCTGAAGTGTTACACATTTTCAATTTGCTTTACACAGAGTGGACATGTTTAATGCCTGTATGTAGCAACAATACGTTCTAACTTCCATTGGGACCTGTGCTACTTACTTCAATGATCACAGCAATTTTATTTTCATTATAATTAGAATTTCCAGCTAATTACATGAGGCATGTTATTAAAAGCTTGAACAGCCCCGTTATGTATCAAAATGCAGACCTTCCAATCATTCAGTCACAAAGAACGGGCGCTCTACTGAATAAACATGATCGAACAGACACGAAGACGAATTGCGAATATACCGGCAGCGTCAGCTTCCATTCATCATAAACATGAATAAGTTTGTATATGTTAAGGTTTTTGTAGAGGGGAAAGGGGGTAGGGTGGGCGGGGTTGGGGGTTGGGGATCAGCACGTGCCAAACACCTAAACACGTTCGGCGCGTGCTACCCCCCCCCCTCGCCCTAACCTACCCCAACCCCCTCTACAACCAAAAGAAATGAATAAAAGACACCAAACCACGCATACATATGGTCAAATCATCATAGCATATCATAACAACCAGTTTCTGACAAACATCCCTCGGTGTCAAAATATATCATAGCCTATGGTATACTTTGACACCGTGGTGTGTTTGTCAAAAAGCGATTGTTACGCTAAGTAATGATGATTTGACCGTATGTAAGTGTGTTTTAGTGTCTTAATATTTTGTTTGATTTGTAGAGGGTAAAGGGGGTAGGGTGGACGGGGTTGCGGGTTGGGGATCAGCACGCGCCCAACACCTGTGTGTAATAGTATATACTTTTCCCGTCGGAATACATCTCATGAAAATATGCTTCCTTATGTGGAGTAAAACAATAAACATGATGATTTTCAAACCCAGGTCATACTTATTACCGTAATGTGATACAAGACAACGAAATATATATCAGATAACCTTCGTAAGGAGCCACTCGATGAAGCATCCATTATTGCGCAATCTTCATAGGGTCCATGGCCACGTGATTTATTGACGTTGTACTTGCGCTAAATTTAGAATTTTCCGTTTCTTTCTCGATGTTTTCCTATGTCATATTAGAGCAAACAAAACATATAATGCTGTTTTTTTCTATACAAAACAGCATATCCAGCAATCTTGCAGCTAAATAAGCTGAGAAAAAACAACATTAAAGATAAAATGGGACTTTAAAGACTTATTACTCAGTAATTCAACTTTAGTTTTTATTACTACACAATTACATTGTACCATTTTATCAAATTTTACCCGTATTTTCAAATTGTTCTAGCATTGTTACAGAACCGTTTTAACCCTATTTATGTCTGCCCTCCATTTGGCCCCGGATTAGTGTCCGCCCTCCATTTGTCCCCGGACTAGTGTCCACCCTCCTGTTGTCCCCGGACTAGTGACCGCCCTCCTTCTGTCCCTGAACTAGTGTACGCCCCCAGCAGTCCCCGGACTAGTGTATGCACTATTTACTGCACGCATACTTTTCGAAGGTCATGTCGGCATAAAACCCATACGATTGAAAATGGTTTATCAGTTCCCTCGTGAAATGCCTTTAAATAATGCACTTGCAAACAGAGAAGACCCAGCTCAGATGGTTCCTATAGGGGCCGTCTGATCGGGGTCTTGCTGCTCTGTTTGCTAATGGAATTTTATAGATGTTTCTTTAGTTTCTAAAAAGTACACAAAAAACCCCACATCTTCTTTTTATTATTTTTATTAGTTGTAGTAGTATACAATTATTGTTATCATTATTATTATTGCTGCAATAGTACACGTTTTCACTTAAACATGTGTTACATAAACACAATGCACTTGCATGTTTGAAAGAACTATATAGCTGCATGTAGTCTTCTTTTTGTCATCAACCCACTTATTCTCATATTCCAGATCTTATTTTGGAATCCATCCATGTTTTATTTTAACTGGACAAATCAAACGCTGATTGAAGCTATTTATAGTGAATGGTTAAGCCAACAGTGCAGACATGGTTCTTGAAAGAGTCACCTGATCAGGGTCTACATTGTTTGCCTATGTCCTTTTTTAAGAGACACTGGGCAGAAATGGGTCAAATCAGATAACAACAGTATTTGCAATCACAAATCGATCCAATCGAAAGGAGCCAAACTTGTTCCAGATCCAAATTCAAGGAGTCTTTGTTTTCAAACATGGGAAAGAGTTACATAATTACATATCACACGAAGACATATATAAATAGTCAATTCTTCTCTCCCAGACTGACCAAGCTGGGTTCTCAAAGGAAAACATTCCTATTATTAGTTCCTCTGACAACGCCTTCCCGATCTGCACTTTTCACACAGGTCGCTGCGATGTGGTTTGTTAGGGTCACTTGTATGTTCCTTGTCGCAGTCACAGTCGCGAGCCTTCTCGCCGCACATAGAGCAAACTGTATCCTCTACCCTATATGGGCTACACATGATGCGACACTTCTTACATTCTTGCCTGTAGTACTGAAAATAAAAGTGTTTACAATTAAACTCTTATCACACTAAGAAAAATAAAGACAATATCTGTTCAAATTTATGTCTAGTACAATCTTAACCACTTCCGATTAAGGATTCGATCAAGATTCTACGCTATTGACCAACATTGTCAAACAGAATGGATCCTGATAAGACGCCGTGTTACTCAGCAACTCATTTTGGATATAAGCGGTTTGCAAATGTGTATCAGGTCGTACTTAACCCTATCCCTCATATTGTCGACTTTTGACGACTCTGTAAAAGTCACTTTGTGAAACCATTGTGATAAATAGAGCATTTGCTCCTATAGGAGCAAATACTCTATTTATCACAATGGTTTCAAACTATAAAATTCTAAAATGTTCCGTTTCTCTAATATAGCTCCTTTTCGGTAGATTAGTTCAAAGAAGTTGTATCTAAAATAGCCTATGAGGTAATGGGTTAAGGGGACAAGGGTTGATCATGTATACAGTTAAATCGCAACTCCCGTAAAGAAAAGAGGAGCTTTCTACATGCATTTCACCCTGCATTAAGCTTCCATCTGTCTGCAAGGCCGATATTTATACTAAAGTCAACGTCCGGTTTAGAGGGGTTTTCGCTATATAAGTCTGATGTATAGCTGCAAACATTTGCTGACGTCACTGATGCATACTGGTATATGCTTCTAGTGTAGTAAGGAAATCAAGATGATGGTGTCAACTTTGTTTAACCCTTTACCTGATGAATATTCATATAAAACAATGACACTATGAATATTAATAAGGTGATTATTTATAATGGCATATGAACACAAGAAATTGTGGCAAATGCGTAAAATGTAGAACCAGATGTACATAATGCAGTAAGCAAACAGAGCAGACATTGATCAGACGGTCCCTTCAGACAGGAATTGAGTTAACCCTTCTCTTGCTGAATTTTAAAATACATTTCTCCTTCTTTACCCATGCCCTGTTGTATAATTACATATATCTTCACTGTGTACAAGTATTTCGCTGTGCAATCACTGCTGTGGAGTGCACTGGCTGCACAACCAACTTGTAAATAGTGCAGACCCTGATGAGACAGCTCCTGCAGGAGCTGTCTCATCTGAGTCTTCACTATTTACAGGTAGGTATATTGACGTGAATAGCAAGCGAAGGGTTAAGTCTATTTACAAAGACGTAAAAGACGTCTCTATCAGGTAAATGGTTAACAGAAGATAATAATAATAACATTACCCCACCATGGCTTTTCCGGTAGACATGGGCACTTTCCCAATGGCTGTTGCATTTGGAACACCTAAAATATCCGTACATTTCAGACTTCTTGTTTCTCCCTAGTTCTAGTGGCTGTGTCAATGTTAACGGGTTATCAGGCAACTTCCTAAATGCGTCCTTCAACTTGAAGTTGCCAATCATTTTTTGTAACAAAATGTAACAAACAGGTCTCGTAACAAATGCATGTAACAACAAACTGTGTACAATATTTCAATGCCTTTGATTTACAATTAGACGTAAATCTAACACTTAATATCTGCAGTTTCTTTTGAATTCTCAACATTACTTCAATCTGTAAACGATTTCGCCAAAAAGGCAATTCAAGGGTTTATATTTTCTAAAACTGCTATGACAAAGTGAAAATAGATTCCTTGAAAACATTATCGGATAGAGAGTATAGACACCGACTATGTTGTTTACCAGCTATCAGACATACAGCTAAAACAGATACAGTAAAGCCACTTTAAACCGGAAGTTTAAAAGAATATGGATCTTTCTAATACAGTGAAACCCCTCTAAATCAGAAGTCTAGTAGAGAAGAATTTAGATACTTTTAGGCAGGTGGCTGCTTAATACATGGTGAAACAAATGCAGAAAGCTTATTTGTGAGTTTTATGCACGACTTTCACCCCGTATTAAGCTGTCATCTGCCTTACCCCGCCCCGCTGCATTAAGGAGGTCTGTTCAAATTTTGACCTGACTGAGTGTCAAACAGCCTGGATCTACATGGGACTCGAAAGCTCAGCTGAGTCCAGGCCGTTTGCAAAATAAATGCGATTCATTTCGCTGAGAGCAGGAGAAGGATTAACCCTTTCCTCCATGAATATTCATGAAAGAAATAATGACGTCATATATAACATAAATACTTGAATTGCGCTGATCCAATATTTCGACCACTAAGGGCCTTTTTCAAAGATTATCATGTCAAAATACACGTCACATTTTTGTTACATGCATTCAGCCATAAAAAATTGATTTTTTATGGCTGAATGCATGTAACAAAAATGTGACGTGTATTTTGACATGATAATCTTTGAAAAAGGCCCTTATTGGTCGAAATATTAGATCAGAGCAATTCAAGTATTTATGTTTTATATTAATTCCCCTTTTTTGGAATATTTTCTTCATTGTGTCATATATTAATTAGATTTTATTTCTTATAACAGCACATGGACACAAGAACATTTTGCCATGACAGAGACTCTATATATATCAAAAGCAAACAGAGCAGACGCTAATCTGCAGGAGCCGTTTGATCTGGGTCTACGCTGTTTACAAAGGTGCAGAAATGCGTATTTATGAAGTAAATGGTGAAAGACCGGAACAATGATTTGAACACGTGATGTAGAGAAGTTTTACTGTACAGTAAACCCCCCTCTAAACCGGCTGATCAGTTTAGTATAAATATCGGTCTTGAAGGCAGGTGGCAGATTAATGCAGGGTGAAAGTCAGTATGGAGAAAGGTCCTCTAGGAGCTGTCTGCATGCCTTTCACCTTGCATTAAGCAGCCACCTGCATAATGTATTTAAATTATTCTCTACTAGAATTCTGGTTTAGAGGTTTTACTGTATTAGAAAGGTCAATTATTCTTTTAAACTTCTGGTTTAGAGTGGTTTTACTGTATTTCGATTATTCGAATTTTCACCGATATTAGAAAACAGTTTGGATTTAAAATCATACGTCGGGTCTGAAAGGGCATCTGTACAGGACCCAAGCTGTTTGACCGGTAATTTCTAAAATTTACAGACTTGCAGTAGACGTGAGATTCAGCATACGTGTAGTTTAGCAGACATGTGATTTAGCAGATGTGAAATTCGGCGATCCAGACTGTTTGACACTAGGTCAGTAGTTTCTCAAAGTCTGATAGAATCGGAGGTAGTCAAATTGCACGAGATCTAAATTTAAGCAGACATTGTTTCTTTCACAACTGATAGGTCGTTAATAATCCCTCGGTGTTATATAACGTTTTCCGTGATGACCTTTGCATATATATGTAGAGAAATCTTGATAACTCGAACTCTCAAACAAGTAGTATGTATAACACAGGTGGCAGCTTAATGCAGGGTGAAAGTCATGCAGAAAGCTCCTTTAGGAGTATTAAGCAGCCACCTGCCTAAAAAGTACTCAATTTCTTTTTACTAAATATCGAGTTAACGAGGTTTAACAGTAGGTTGTATCCAGATGAGTCTCAGCGTAACCCAACGTCTCATCAGGATCCGAACTGTGTGATACTCACTTAAGCCATAGCTCGCAAGTCACAACTATAGTGACATTTGCAAACAGTGCAGACCCAGATGAGAGAGCTCCTAAAAGAGCTCTCTCATCTGGGTCTGCACTGTTTTCCATAGAAAATCCAAGCCTGCATGCTCTATGTTTTTGCCTAAGAAACTCATTTCAATATATCATGTATACCGTTTTTTAAAGATTTGCCTGACTAAAATTCAAAGAGGGCAGGGTGATAAAAAAATATGTGGCGGTCCAAAGGTTAACGTTTCCTAAAATAATGAGGAAGATCCTTATTTGGAAACTGAAACGGAAGGTAAACGGTTAGCAGACGGAAATTATTTCGCTGTGAAAAGGTTAAATGCTGTTTCAACAAAGATTGAACGAGAATAAACGCCGAAATTGCGAACATTTTCTTTTTAATTGAAAATGTACATTTTGGTTTATTCATTGTTTTAGACATAACTTGTGAATGTTAAGTTTACGAAACCGCTTTAACTTCTTTAGAGGTTAGCCTTTACTTCAATAGATAAGAGATTTAATCTTTTAAACACCATTGTAAAAAGAGTAGACCAAGATCAGTTTGTTCCTATATGAACCGTCTGATCAGGGTCTGCTCTGTTTGCTTATGAAATATTATAGATATGATTATACAGTTTCTACCAAATATAAAAGTTGTAATATGAATATATGCCATAATAAATATTAAACTTGTAATGTGAATATATGCCATTATAAATAATAAAACTTGTAATATGAATATATGCCATTATAAATATTAAACCAATTAGTGTTCGTGTTTACGTTGTTTCTTACATGACTATTTACGGAATAATGGTTCAATGTTTTTCAACAAGAAAGAACACATGGGTGTTTTGACATGATGTATTTAACGACGAAATAAAGCATATCTACAGACTATTCAAGATGTCTACTCCAGAACGAATGTTATAAAGGAAGCTCCTATTGTAGCCTTGTATTTCGTTCCCACTAAATTAATTTTCCCCTCATATAAACAAATTTTCACGCTTTTACAAACAGAGTAGATCCAGATCAGACGCCGATTCTGCAGTTTCTGCCTGAGTCAAAATGTCCTTTGTCATATACTGTTATAAAATATAATCTAATTAATATGAACGATGTAATTATTTTTAACACGGAAATGGTTAACCCTTTACCAGATCAACATTCATGTAAGAAATTATGACATTAGGAATTCATTAGATCTATTCTTTATTATAACATATGCCACGGCAAACACTGTAAACTCAGATCTCTATAGTGCCTTTACATCATGAACAGTTTGGCCTGCAGCACGTGTAGAAGGTCTACAATATTAATCAGACCTTAATCAAACAGCTCCTGTCTGGTCTGGGTCTACTTTGTTTGCGTCTAAAGGCGTCTGTATAAAGTAAAGGTTTAACCCTTTCCATTACATACTGTCCACATTCACTACCGATATTCACTACCGATATTCACTACCGATATTCACCGATATTCACTACCGATATTCACTACCGAATACCCATATTCACTACCGATATTCACTACCCATATTTACTACCCACGTTCACTACCCACATTCACTACTCATATTCACTACCCACATTCACTATCCATATTCACTACCCATAATCACTACCCATAATCACTACCCAAATTCACTACCCACATTCACTACTCATATTCACTACCCACATTCACTACCCATATTCACTGCCCACATTCACTACCCATAATCACTACCCATATTCACTACCCACATTCACTACCCATATTCACTACCAACATTCCCTACCCACATTCATTACCCATATTCACTACCCACATTCATTACCCATATTCACTGCCCATCTTCACTACCCATAATCACTAACAATTTGAGTCTAAATGTATGACTCGGACATATCCAGCAAATCTCTCTAATGCTACCACTAACGAGTGGTTTTATATGAGTCTATACCTTGTTTGCAAATGACAGCCAATTCGCTTCCCTCATTTAATCCTTTCATTGTCTATGTTTATTTCAAATTCAAATACCCATTGCATATTCATGGACAAAATAGTTATAATGCAATATTGCAGGTGGAACATTGTAACCATTTTAGAGTTCAGAAACATATCTTTAAAATTCCAGTTATCAAACAGAGCAGATCCTTATCAGGCGGTATCTATAGGAGACGTCTTGTCTGGGTCTACCTTGGTTGCAAATGCGTGAAAACACGCTTATATAAAGGAAATGGTTAAATTTGTAACTCACTGTGGTTGGTTTTACGACAGATGTCGCTTTTGTTGTAAGTATTGTCATAGAAAGGACATAAAACATCCCGTGTCTGATATCCTTTATACTGTATGACCAATCAAACTGAATCTATACAGGCTATATTGAAAATGAAACTTAAAACCAAATCTATTTCAGATGATACATATCTCTGAATGCAGTACAAGGTCTAACGATTGTGTTTACATGTAATTATTATTTTAGATTAGTTATTTAGGTGTGGGAACCAAACGTATTTAACACCTTTGCAAACAGTGTAGACCCCGATCAGAGAGCTCCTGGGGTGTCCTTATCAGGGTCTGCACTGTTTGTTATACAACATTTTTCTTCAACGATATATTTTGATACAACAATTTGCCTCATTAATATTCAAAAGGGGAGAATCTAGTTTTAATCATTCGGCAGGTTAAGGATTTAAAGAGAAAATATGATACAACATTATCTGTTTACTTTTCTCACTCTTTCGCGATCACTTAATAGGCGCTAAAGAATTTAAACATTTACTTTATATTCATATACTCACTCGCTCTAACTCACACTCACTCTTTCACTCAAACTTACCCTAGTGTACACACCCACGCGCAAGGACACCCACGCACACTCACTCTCTCACTGGCTCTAACTCACACTTATTCTTCCATTCACTCTTACACTCATGTACACACCCACGCGCACCCACGTACACCAACGCGCACCCACCCACACTCGATCACTCGTTCGCTGGCCGCTTTTGCTGTACTGAACCAAAGGTACTCGACGCCCACAGAAGGGACGTTCTGTATGTATACAAACCGTCACAATATACATGTATTCCCATTGTCTTTATTATACGACCGCTACACGTAAACAGTTTAACCCTTTACTCCATGAATATTCATGTAAGAAATAATGACATCATGACTATTCATTAGATTATGTTTTATGTTTACACATGAACACAGGACATATTGGCAATGGCAGAAACTGTAGAATCATATCTATATTTATCTATTTCATAAGCAAACAGAGCAGACCCTCATTATACGGCCCCTTTAGATCTTGATCTACTCTGTTTGCAAGGCGAAGAAAGGCGTATTTATGGCAAAGAGTAACATATTTCAGAAGAATATACTATTTCAGAAACGGGAAAGTGTTCCTCAATTGTTATGAACTAGTTTCATGATTTTGACACAGGGCAACAAACCACTGACATAAGACTGTGTGATGATAAGAGTAATTGTAATGCATTGTAGTTCTTTGCATGTTTATCGCCTAAGTAATAATATGCAATTGTTATCAGTGCATTGATTACGCATACACACAGGGCGTTGTGGAAGAGAAATGTAAATGTGAACTATATATAAATCACGCGGGATATATACATTTATATCAGCAAATATCGTATAGAAATACATGGACCTAAAATGTATGTTAACCCTTTAACCCATTACCTCATAGGCTATTTTTAGATCCAACCTTTGAATAAATCTACCGAAAAGGAGCATTTTTAAGGAATGTGTAGTTTTGAAACCATTGTGATTAATAGAGCATGTGTTCCTAATACAGGGGTGTCAAAAAGCGTCAATATGAGGGAATGGGTTAATCCATAGATACGCCATTTATCGCCTTTGCAAAGAGAGTAGACACAGATCAGACGGACCAGTTTGGTAGCAATCTGATTAGGGTCTGCTCTGTTTGCTTATTGACTTATATAGGTTTGATTGTACAGTTGTAGTCAACTAAATATTTGTCTTGGTATCATTATTTCTTACATGACTAGTCCTTGAGAAGAGAAGAGAAAGAGTAGAAATGACACAATGATAAACAATCGTTGTTGTGATATATATATATACTGAGCAATGGAAGTTAAATCAAACATTGTAAATGATTCTAACTGATTTCTATTACATGCCAGTCTCACAATAATATTATTTTGACCAGTTTTCATTTGTTATTAGTTATTTTCATGATGTGTTATAGACTTTGACTTTGTATTGTGGTATCGTATCTGTATATAGACGAGAAACTATATACATGTATATCTAACTCGTTCTCTCCTACTGGCGCCTTTTTGCACCTCTGTAAAACTATTTTTTTTAAAACTATTGTGATAAATTGAGCATTTGCTCCACAGGAGCAAATGCTCTATTTATCACAATGATTTTAAAACTATACAATTCTAAAATTCTCCTTTTTTTATAGTCAGTGCTCCTTTTCGGTAGAATAATTCAAAGAAGTTGGGTCTAAAAGTAGTCTCGGAGGGAATGAGCTAAATACGAAGGAATAGAATACGTCTATGTAACGCATTAGGATTTCATAATATTCATTTAGCCCATTAATGCACTGCATGACACCGAAACCTTAATCAATAATTGTCTCTTTGATTACAGTTGTTATATTGAACAAAGTTACTCTTCATTTGGATATATTCGTACAGAGAAGGCTATGCTTATACATTAGAACCTGTCCTAAACGGCCATTCATTTATTGAACATACGAGTCTTATAAGGTAGGTGGTTGCTTAATGCAGATCAAAAGTCCTGCTGAGAGCTCCTGTAGGAGTTATTAAACTACCACCTGCCCTACCGACCCATGCTGGTATGGCCGGTGTGGATGACAGGGTATACGGTGTGGTATGGCCGGTGTGGATGACAGGGTATACGGTGTGGTATGGCCGGTGTGGATGACAGGGTATGCGTTGTGGTATGGCCGGTGTGGATGACAGGGTATACGGCGTGGTATGGCCGTTGTGGATGACAGGGTATACGCTGTGGTATGGCCGGTGTGGATGACAGTGTATACGCTGTGGTATGGCCGGTGTGGATGACAGGGTATACGGCGTGGTATGGCCGGTGTGGATGAGAGTGTATACGTTGTGGTATGGCCGGTGTGGATGGCAGTGTATACGTTGTGGTATGGCTGGTGTGGATGAGAGTGTATACGCTGTGGTATGGCCGGTGTGGATGACAGGGTATACCGCGTGGTATGGCCGGTGTGGATGGCAGTGTATACGTTGTGGTATAGCCGGTGTGGATGAGAGTGTGTACGGCGTGGTATGGCCGGTGTGGATGAGAGTTGTATACGTTGTGGTATGGCTGGTGTGGATGACAGTGTATACGCTGTGGTATAGCCGGTGTGGATGAGAGTGTATACGTTGTGGATTGGCCGGTGTGGATGAGAGTGTATACGTTGTGGTATGGCTGGTGTGGATGACAGTGTATACGCTGTGGTATGGCCGGTGTGGATGACAGTGTATACGTTGTGGTATGGCCGGTGTGGATGACAGTGTATACGTTGTGGTATGGCCGGTGTGGACGGTGTATTTCCTTCGACTACAGCAAAATATTATCGGCGTATTACAAGCAGTAACGAAACTAAACGCAGCCCGACTTATAGTACCCTATTTTCTATAAGTATATTAACACATGATATACTGGTATTGGGAGGAACTGCAAGCTAAAAAGAGCAGACAATGTTCAGGCGGCTCCTACATGAACAGGTTCTACACTGTTTTCAAAAGGTACGAAAAACGTTTGTATATGGTAAAGGGTTTAGGAGACATCATTGTACACAATTCATGTAGAAGTAGCATGGTCAGGGTCTGGTCTGTTTGTTTATAGAAATAATTTGTACAGTGTTTGCAATAAGCCAAAAATCCCATCTTCATATGCAAACAGAGTAGACCCAGATCAAACGGATCCTATAGGAACCATCTGACCAGGGTCTGCTCTGTTTGCTAATGGAATTTGAAAGATTTGCTTCTTTACTTTCTTAAATGGCTACAATATTCCATCTTCTATATTTCATTTTAACCTTTTTGTCCATTAATAGTCAGTAGCCAGTAGGTATTGAAATTTGGAATAGACACAGATCAGGGAAATGGTTAAGTTATTTATATAAAACACAGAGCAGGGAAATGGTTAAGTTATTTATTTCTGACATGAAGTAAAGGGTGAAGTGATCACTTCATGGAGATTCAAAAGAATAACCACAGTCTAGTTACCTTTCCTCAGTTAACATTTTCAAATTTGAACCTAGATTGAACCCTTTGTGTCAGCAATTAGATTATCCGACGAATACAATGGAGGATTAGTTAATCCAATGTGAAATTAAGGTCAATATGTCTTGGATTAACCCTTCTAGTACCAACTGCGACCAAATTCGCATTTTCAACCTGCTTTGACCCAGATCTGACGCAGTGTAATACGACGTCTCATCTCCATCAAAGCTATTCGGCACTCGGTCAATAGTTGCTTAACCCTTTCCCTGTTCTATATTTAGACCAAATTTCAACACCTACTGAATATTCAAGTACAACATAGTTATAAAGAAATATGGAAGGTGGAACATTGTAGTCATTTTAGAAAGCAAAGAAACAGATCTATCAAATTCTATTAGCAAACAGAGTTGACCCTGATCAGACGGCTCCTTCAGGAGCCGTCTGATCTGGGTCTACTCTGTTTGCAGATGCGTGAAAACACGTTTATATGAGGGAAAGGGTTAACCCTTTCCTTCATTTAAACATGTTTTCACGAATTTGCAAACAGAGTAGACCCAGATGAGAAGACTCCTAGAGGAGCCGTCTGATCAGTGTCTGCTCTGTTTGCTAATTGAATTTGAAAGATCTGTTTCTTTACGATTAGGGTCCGCTCTGTTTGCTAATGAAATTTAAAGATCTCTTTCTTTACTTTCTAAAATGGCCACATTTTCCATCTTCCATATGTCATTATAAATATGTTGTCCATGAACATTCAGTAGGTATTGAAATTTGAAATAAACAAAGAACAGGGAAAGGGTTAAAAGCTTGAACTAATCAGATGTAAGTAAGAATTATAACAGGTTAGAATCATAGCTGACTTTGTTTTAAACATTGGAAGGGTTAAGAATCTTTAATATGCTGTTCAGTAGAAATGCGTATTTTGTCTTCAATATTTAACCCTTTACTCCACGAATATTCATGTAAGAAATAATGACATCACGAGTATGTATTAGCTGATTTTTAATAGCATATTTACACATGATTGTTTGGTATTGGTAGAAACTGTAGAGTCAGAACTATTAATATTTCAAAAGCAAACATAGCAGGCCTTAATCAGACGGCTTTTACAGGAGCCATCTGATCTGGGTTTACTCTGTAAAGGCGCACAAAAGCGTTTTTATGTAACCTATCCTCTTATAAACATGTCTAGGAAAGAGACCAAGAAGAGGTAGAAATACCTCAACCTTTTACTTCCATAAATACGACATAATGTTTTCTGCGTAATAATAACCCTTACATACATGTCAACTAGCCATGGTCAAAGGTTAACTTCTGAGTCTGAATCTGACATCATTCTCAAGTATCTGATTGGTCAGATTCTAAGCAAGCTCAGATTCTTACCAATAAAATGCTTGAGAATGATTTTAGAACCAAGCAAAACTTTTTATAACCGCGGGGCCATATCTGTGCAAAGTTGGATCTGGTGTACTGTATGCGGCATGGCGGCTGGTGGCTGGGTACACTGTATGTGTGGCAAGGCAGTTGGTATGGATGTACGCTGTATGTGTGACAAGGCGGCTGGTAAGGGTGTATGTGTGGCACGGCGTCTATTCAGGATTGGTACTATGTGTGACATGGCGGCTGGTAAGGGTGGGCAAGTTGTTTGCGTGACATAGCGGCTGGTAAAGGTGTACATTGTATTTGAAACACGACGGTTGGTCATTGTGTACACAGTATGTGTGACACGGCGACTAGACATGTGACACAGCGACTTGTAAGGGTGTGCGATGTATATATATATGACGCGGCGACTGGTGTTGCATGGCCTACAAATTGCTACGATTCCAATAAAACCATCGCACTCATCCACTCACTCACGTCTCACTGGCTCCTACAGGATTTTGTTCATAGTACAATATTGCTGCACAGCGGTTCGGTATCTTAACCATTTAACTTGATAGAGAATACTTAGGGTCTGCTTTGTTTGCTGGTGAAATGATATAGATCTGATTCTGAGTTTCTTCATGACGAAAAGGATTTCTGTCTGCATTTGGTATTATAAATTTTAAGCTGATTAATAACCATGCTGCCATATGTTTTCTTGAAGATCCCCGACGTAAACATGTGACTAACCTGACTAGGGCGTGCACCATAGTGTTTTATCAAAGTTAAAATCGATCGTGCTAATCTCGACAATCTCCGGCACCACCAGAACTTAGACGAACCAGTCATATACTGTAAAACGTCTCTAAAACAGAGATCTAGTAGAGACACTTTAACTTATAAAATGAAGTTAACGAATATTCATGGATTGATCAATTCGCGCATGGATATTCAGCAGGGAAAGGGTTAAGTAAGTATGGCGAATGCATATGGAAAAATAGTCAAACAGGGAGAGCCACACACGAAATGACACCGCACCAAACACCATCTAACAAGAAACGGTAAAGCCACAAGACAAAACATAACAGGACGCATATCAAGACGAAACACATTAAACATTAAGCATATTAATCAACAAAATAGACCGTAGGCACCAACACACGACGACCTATGTCCGGGACGATCATTGAACACACGACGACATATGTCCGGGACGATCATTGAACACACGACGATCTATGTCCGAGACGATCATTGAACAAACGACGACCTATGTCCGGGACGATCATTTAACACACGACGACCTATGTCCGAGACGATCATTGAACACACGTCGACATCATTAGCACGATCAAAACTGCATTTCTGAGTAAACGCTCAAAAGTATACAGTAAAACTCCTGTAAAACGAAATTCTGGTAGAGAAGAATTTAGATACTTTTAGGCAGGTGATTGCTTAATGCAGGGTGAAAGTCATTCAGTACACTGAATGACTTCCATATGTTTCCAATACCGATATTTATATTAAAATTAATGTCCGATTAACCCTCTCCCTGATATTGACGACTGTTGGCGACTCTGTAAAAGTCACTTTGTGAAACCATTGTGATAAATAGAGCATTTGCTCCTATAGAAGCAAATGCTCTATTTATCACAATGGTTTCAAACTACAAAATTCTTAAAATTTTCCTTTTCTCTAGTTAATGCTCCTTTTCGGTAGATTTATTCAAAGAGGTTGTATCTAAAAATAACCTATGAGGTAATGGGTTAAGAGGGGGTTTACTGTACCTAATTTTCAGTTATTTAGTGACGTGGGTCTGCAAGATGTTTTACGTTTAGATTATACAAAACTTGATACCCCAATCATCAGTATGTCTTTAAGGATCGAATTGATCTGGTTCAGTACAGTTAGCCTGTAACACTTTTGGTGGACACTTGGCATAAACGGGTTAAGTCTTTCATTGCCAATTAGTGTCGTCTGCAAAATGTGTCGTTTGCTACTATTTTCATTTGTTGACGTTTCCGCTGCCAATGTCGCATCTGTGATTTCCTATGCATACAGTTTGGATCAAACTGTTTGTTACCGTGACTATTTTTGACAATGTTTGTAGACGACAAAAGTTGGCAGCGAAAGAGTTAATGTTCTCCCAGATCCACACGGTTTGCATTATGTAATTACAGATACGTCATTGGCAGCAAAAGACTTAACCCTTTCCCTCATATACATGTACATGTAAACGTGTTTTCACGCATTTGTTCCTATAGGAGCCGTCTGATCAGGGTCTACTCTGTTTCCTAATGGAATCTGATAGATCTGTTTCTTTACTTTCTAATCTACTTTTCTTTATAACTATTTTGTCCATGAGTATTCAGTAGGTATTGACATTTGGAATAAACATAGCACAGGGTAAGAGTTATATGTTTTTTAACCCTTTCGCTGCCGATGCCGGATCTGTGATTACCTATGCAAACAGTTTGGATCCAGATGAGACGCCGAGTAACTCGGCGTCTCATCAGGATCCAAACTGTTTGTTACATTTACTATGTTTTTGAAACAAAAATGAAGAAAATAAAAAAAGTGAAAATTTGTAGCAGACGACAAAGTTAGCAGACGACAGAGTTTTGCAGCGAAAGGGTTAAGCATTGTACGATGCATCGTATGCATAATAAAGCTGATCTCGGCGAAATCCTAGGATCTCATTCAACGGTATAGCTTGGGTCGTAAAGTTAAGATTTTGTGGTCAATTACAAAAATTCAAGTTCTTGTTAAAATTTGGATCCATGGTTCCGTAAAGGCTTAGTGCAAATTAATTGGAGAAAGCTAGCATGATCTCACTGTAATAAGTAGCGAGCACCCAGACCATCACAAGAAACTTGCGACTGTGAGTGATATCCTATGTTTTCCTATGCTAATTGTGCACTTAGCGTGTTTAGATCTTAGGACCTCACCCGATAATCTCGAAATTATATTACAAACGGTGTGCCACTGCAGTCTTCTCACAAGATACCGTAAATAACTGCTTAACTCTTTCCTCCATGAATGTTCATGAAATAAGTGATTACGCCATGGGTGTTAATTACATTAAGTTGGTATAATAGTAAAAAGACACATGTATGTTTGGCTATGACCGAAGGTGTGAATATCAGATCCATATTATTTCATAAGCAAATAGAACAGACCCTGATCAGACGGACCCTATTGGGAACCTCTGATCTGGGTCTACTCTGTTTGCAAAGGTGTAGAAAGGAGTATTTATGGAGTAAGGATTAAGCTTTTACTTCATAAATACGCCTTTACGTGCCTTTGCAAACAGGGAAGATCAGGGTCTGCTCTGTTTGTTTATGAAATACTATAGATCTGATACCACAGTTTACATCATGATTAAACATTCTCTGCTCGTAGTGCCAGTGTAGAAATTCAGTCCATTTATATCCATGATGTCATTATTTATTGCATGAATATTTATGGAGTAAAGGTTTAAGTCGACAGCATAGCTTAGGTCTAAATCCCTCTATTCAATCGTAGAAAAGTACTGACAGCCAGTTGGAATTAAATGTTGGTCAGGCGATTGTTGTCTAAGATTAAGCCACAAATAAATTACAATCCTTGCTTAGTTTAGCATTGTCGTGAAAAATCTAGCTGATAGGTAATGGTTTTGTTTGTGGTTTGCGAAGTCTTGTGCATTGTTAACAGACGTTTGGATAAGATCGGATTTTATTCCCTTGAATAAACATAATATACTATTGAATGCCCACCTTGTTGAAAAGCTTTGTAACCTCCGAGTAGTTTAAGTGATAACGCTCTAGTCATTCTATTTGATACAAGACTGTTTGTTGCTCCCGGAGTGACCGTAAACGGTCTCACAATAAAATTATTTATTTAAATTAATTTATATCTTCTAAATTATCGGTAAGCACAAGGTCATGTGATATTCTATCCAAACAAGCAACGGTGTAGGATTTCAGTGTTGAACTTAAAAATGAAATTGTAACCCCATGATTAGTCAAGGTATCGGTTATCAAATCTACAGTGGTGGATCTATTTTAGAACGATACTTTTGTTTCGCCACAACATTTGTTGCATGTCATAACAATACACTGTAACGCTTTTGTGAACGAATTGTTCAAAGTCGTTTATCCCTTAGGCCGCCATGCGCAACTTGACTCGCGTTTGCAAACAGTTTGGATCCAGATGAGACGCCGAGTAACTTGGCATCTCATCAGGATCCAAACTGTTTGACGGTCGGGTAATATAGTTGCTAAAATGATTGAAGGAATCGGAATGTAGTAAAAATGCAACAGATCAATGTGTGATAAATCTTTTTTTTACAGCTGGGTAGGAGGTAGAGTCATAAACTGGTCATTGTACCCATGTAAAAGATAAGTGCCTCATAATAAAACACCGTGTTAAGTAATTACTAGTTTACTTTTGTTTCGCCGGTCGTCTGGGCCCGGTGGTCCTGTGTACAGTTTTAATCAGAGAATAAATGCTAAGCTGATTATGCTGTGATAACCTAAGGGGTACTTTGTATTTTAATAGCGCCATAGACGAAAATGCCATGATTGGGAATACATGATGAAAACTACCAAAATTGTGAGTTACATTGCAAGGAATGTGGAAATCTAATGTGTGATATTCACGAGACGCCGGTTACGGGACGTAAGTTAATATAACGGCATGTATGTATTGCTGTAATAACGGCATGTATGTATTGCTGAAATAACGGTATATGTGTACTGCTGTAATATTGGAATTACATAGACGTGAACGGATGTGAGAATGAAATAAGACGCTGTAATAATAAGTGTCCCATCTATTGCAAAGATGAATGACGGACTGAGCAACTCGAAGCGAAAGTTCATTGAGAACTGGCGACAAACTGTCAGCATCTTTATGGAGAGCGGTAACATTTGTCGCACTACTATTGCCGAAATGACGCCAGAGCCCAATGGACCGGTGTTCTTAAGGAGAGTTCCTGGGGAGTCTAACGATAATCTGGTATGCATTTTTTTTCAAGTCGTAAAACAAGCTGGTTAATGTTTTGTGTGACAAATTTGGAGCATAAAAGAACATGATTTATACAGTAAAACCTCTCTATAATGGCCAATAAATTACATCAAGTATTTTGTGTTAAAGGCAGGTGGCTGCTTAAAGCAAGGTGAAAGTAAAGCATGTGTGTTTTACTTTTACCTTTCTTTAAGCAGCCACCTGCCCTAAATACCAACTAATTAACACAATGTAGTGGCTGTTATAGAGAGGCTTTTACTGTACTCAATAAATTCAGACCTCAAAATTATGTTGAGCTGGGTTCTATAGATAGAAGTAGATACCGTAACCTCTTGAATACTAAAAGTGGAATAGTCCATCATGTTTCAACAGTTGAGTTCAGTCAGCACGAACAGCTTACATTTACTAGAGGGAAATGAATATCAATCAGAGCAGATCCTGGTCAGTACCTCATCTAGGAGCTCTCTGATCTGTGTCTACCACTTTTTTAAAATGCAGTTTACAGAGAGGCTGTAAAACCGCTTCTAAACAGATAAGTATCAATACTAGTCTTAAAGTAAGATGGCAGCGAAATGCAGGATGAAAGTAATGCAGAAAGTTTCTTTGAAAGCTTTCTGCATGATTTTCGCTCTGCATTAAGCACCCACTTGCTTAAACAATATACAAATGTAACTTCTTCTTTATGTGAATTCCAGTTTAGAGTGCTTTTTATTGCATAGGTTCCGTATCAAAAGGATTAAATAATAATTAAAAACGTTTGAGTATAAATAGAGAATAATAGGTTAGTGCCGTAGATGGGACGCTTTATCCGACGAGGGGAGAAAACGTTGAGGCGAGGCTTGCCGAGCCTCAACTGTTTTCTCTCCGAGTCGGATAAAGGCGTCCCATCTACGACACTAACCTATTATTCGATTTATCCAGTCAATATAGTTAAATGTCTTTTTTATAGACTACATGTAATAACACTCTTGAAATAATTTACATTGAAAGTGCAGTTTTTCGATCAACGGATCCCTCCCTTTTCACTTCCATTTAGACGTAAATAGATCTAATGAGCTACCGCAGAGGAATATAGTTTCGATACTTGTATTACTAGAAGGGAAACGTGGTTGAATTTGAAAAATAAGATGATTTGAATCGAGGGTCGATAAGTTATTTAAAACAGACATGATCTATAATATTCTTTGGTCAAATTCGAGTTACGTAGTCTCGGTTTCTATTTTTAGATTCTACCTAACGTCACTCAGAAATCGATGGAACTGAACAGGCTATTTTTAGGTTTATGACTATCACCGCCCCTGTAAGAGTTTATCAATCAAATAATCATGAGAGTGAAAAGAAAACATTTACTATTTATCTGTCAATCTTTGCTTCCAGGTTTGATTTTATCAAAAACGGGTTTTACCAGCGGTGGATTAAATTAATAAAAGTGATAAATCGACATCATTTTGTATGTGGCCTCAGTGGCGTAATCGGTAAGGGCGACGTCTCTAGAGAGATTAGAATTGGTTTTTGTAGGATCAGGCGCGGGTTCGAATCCAGCTGTAGCCAATTATTTTTATTTTTTCTCATTTGAATAATTCTTCTGGTGACCAAATAGATCTGTTAGATCTATTCCATCAACATGTTTATGAATGTTTACAGAAAACTAAAATAGTTCCATGGTTATAGAATCATTACGCTTATCTACTAACCTAATAAACCTTCCACTACCGGAAGTAACCAGATAAACCTAAGTTTATTTGCACCCCCTTTATTATGTCACTAGAGAAGCCTGGTGACTGGATAAATAGAGAATAATAGGTTAGTGCCGTAGATGGGACGCTTTATCCGACGAGGGGAGAAAACGTTGAGGCGAGGCTTGGCGAGCCTCAACTGTTTTCTCTCCGAGTCGGATAAAGGCGTCCCGTCTACGGCACTAACCTATTATTCGATTTATCCAGTCAATATAGTTAAATGTATTTTTTATAGACTCATAACACTCTTGAAATAATTTACATTGAAAATGCAGTTTTTCGATCAACGGATCCCTCCCTTTTCACTTCCATTTAGACGTAAATAGATCTAATGAGCTACCGCAGAGGAATAAAGTTTCGAGACTTGTATTACTAGAAGGGAAACGTGGTTGAATTTGAAAAATAAGATGATTTGAATCGAGGGTCGATTAAGTTATTTCAAACAGACATGATCTATATTCTTTGGTCAAATTCGAGTTACGTAGTCTCGGTTTCTATTTTTAGATTCTACCTAACGTCACTCAGAAATCGATGGAACTGAACAGGCTATATTTAGGTTTATGACTATCACCGCCCCTGTAAGAGTTTATCAATCAAATAATCATGAGAGTGAAAAGAAAACATTTACTATTTATCTGTCAATCTTTGCTTCCAGGTTTGATTTTATCAAAAACGGGTTTTGCCAGCGGTGGATTAAATTAATAAAAGGGATAAATCAACGTCATTTTGTATGTGGCCTCAGTGGCGTAATCGGTAAGGGCGACGTCTCTAGAGAGATTAGAATTGGTTTTTGTAGGATCAGGCGCGGGTTCGAATCCAGCTGTAGCCAATTATTTTTATTTTTTCCCATTTGAATAATTCTTCTGGTGACCAAATAGATCTGTTAGATCTATTCCATCAACATGTTTATGAATATTTACAGAAAACTAAAATAGTTCCATGGTTATAGAATCATTACGCCTATCTACTAACCTAATAAACCTTCCACTACCGGAAGTAACCAAATAAACCTAAGTTTATTTGCACCCCTTTATTATGTCACTAGAGAAGCCTGGTGACTGGATAAATAAAAAACAAGTTGTACTGGTATTTAGTTGATGATCAAATATAAAGACATGTTGCAATGCATTTTCTATCGATCAATGTATACCCAAACTAAGGCGAGAACCATTACCCATTTGCCTGCTGTGGACGGATCCGTGATTAGACAATCTGGATCCAAATGAGACACCGAGTAACTCGGCATCTCATCATCATCCAAACTATTTGAAGCCGTGAAAGTTTTTAAACAGAAATGCAAGATAAACAAACTTTGAAAACTAAAGAGGCGATGTTTTCTACCAACAATAGTTTCCTCGTCCGATTCAAGGTTAAATGTTACGTGAAAAAAAATCTGCGACTGTTTCAGTTTGGTTGCAGTAATAATGTTTGCATGGTACAGTGTCTATACAGTCGATGAAAACATTAACCTATAGCCCGCCAGCAGCTATAGTTGCATTTGCAAACAGTGTAGACTCTGATTAGAGAGCTCCTATAGGATATCTCTCATCTGGGTCTGCACTGTTTGCCATGGACAATCCATACCTGAATGCTCTATGCTTTTATATAGGAAAATCATTTCAACATATCTTGTATATTTTGGTAAATATTTGCCTAATTGATATTCAAGAGGGTAGAGTGATAAAAATATGTGGCAGGCTAAGGAATAATGTTGGATTTTTTTATATTTATATTCAACTTTTATATCGAACAGTTTGTTATTGTCACAGTTGTTTTCATCGCTGAAATGCGATGATATATAATACTGAATAATAATATACAAAATTATGTATATCTTTACGTCAACAATCAGTGTATGTTTTTCATTTATTCATTTAGTAATATTGTGTAACAAAATCCCCATAAGCTGATATTCTAAAGAATTATTATCGTTAAACTTCAATGGATGTGGTTAGAAGTAATACAAAAAGCTCTCAGAAGGAGCCCCTTTACTACATAAATATTCATGTAAGAAATAATGTAATCATGAATATTTATTAGATATATTATTGTAATAACACATGGATATAGGAATTTTTAGCCATGGCAGAAACTGTAGAATCAAATCTATATTATATCATAAGCAAACAGAGCAGACCCTGACCAGACTGCTCCTATAGGAGCCATCTGATCTGAGTATACATGTACTCTGTTTGCAAAGGCATATAAAGACGTATTTGTATGGAGTAAAGGGTTAAGCTGATTTGGCGATCAATATTTGCTTCATAAATACGCCATTTAACGCTTGTGCAAACAGAGTAGACCTTGATCACACGTGTCCTATAGGAGCCGCCTGATCTGAGTATACTCTGTTTGCAAAGGCATATAAAGCCGTATTTGTATGGAGTAAAGGGTTAAGTTTGTTATGCGATCAATATTTGCTACATAAATACGCCCTTTAACGCTTGTGCAAACAGAGTAGACCTCGATCATATGGGTCCTATAGGAGCCACCTGATCACGAGCTGCTCTGTTCACATATGGAATACTATAGATCCGCTTTAATAGTTCCTGTCATGCCCAAAAATGCCTGTGTCCATTTCATTATAAAATATCAAATTAATGTCCAGGATGTCAGTATATTTCTTACATGAATACTTATGGAGCAAAGGGTTGAAGTCATGAATGTATAACTGACTAGTCAAAATAGAAATAAAAAAAGTATAAATGTTTGATTACATCTTGATTACAAATACCTAAGGTGATATCAGCAAGCGACAAGAGCCTTTGCTATGATATGTAAATTTTAGATGTAAAATCGATATGAGGTCTGGCCATGGATCAAAAGTAATTGCTATTTTTATCTTTGCCCCAATGGTTGTTGCCAAATCGTCCTATCTTATGATACACCAAAATACTACGTAAATATTTACATTGTCCCCAATGAATATTCATGATGGGCATTATAATGTCACAATAACTGGGTATTCACAGGCGTCTTCTGTCCGTTCTACATTGCACCGGTAAGCGGAAAATACACTTGTATAATATTATATAAGTAGGTGCCGGTACCGACGAATATTGCACAATCGGCCACGATTCACGATTCACGAACTACGTGCCGAATAATGTCCAAATTGTTTATCCCTTTACTCCATGAACATCCATGCAAGAAATAATGACATCATGAATATTAATTAGAGTATTTTTTATAATGACACAGGGACACGGTAATGTTTAGCCACAGTTGAAACTAGAGTCATATCTGTATTATTTCATAAGCAAACGGAGCATACCCTGATTAGACGGCTCCTACAGGAGACATCTGGGTCCATGCTTATAAAACATTTGGTTGAGTCTGAGTTTGTTCTCAAGATTTTGATTGGTCAGATTTGAGCCAAAGGCTCAAATCTGACCAATCAAAAGCTTGAGAACTCAAATATGACCAATCAAAAGCTTGAGAACGAAACTCAGACTCAACTAAAAGCTTTATAAGCATGGAACCTGATCTGGGTCTCTGTGTCTACTGTATGCAAGGCGTAGAAAGGTATATTTAACATTATTTATGGAGTAAAAGGGTACGGGTAAAACCGATGTATAAGCTATACTTCTTTTATGTTTTTTTTTATTTTCTGATGAACAATAAAAACAAAATATGTTTTCTGCATTATTTAAAGAATCTACTTCAGGTCCTTTAACCCTTTTTGTGTGGGAACCGAGTATATAGGACATTTGCTAAAAGTGTTCACCCAGATCAAAGGGCTCTTGGGGGAGTACTTTGATCAAAGTCAGCTATGTTTGTCATAATAATCATTTGCATCATTGATAAATACTGACACAACTTTTTGCTTAATCATTTCGGCGCCAAATTTCTAATTGTCGTCTGCAAACCAATTTTGTTAAATAACTGGGTAAAATACGGAAATGAGATAAATAAATACAGATTTCAAAGGAATAAAACACAGATATAGAAATAGAGTTTGAGACAAAAAGTGAAGTCCCGGATCAGACGTGGAAAGGCAGCGTCTGATTTTTGGATTGCACTATTTGTCGTGGTGCATTTTAGCGACATTGGCGGTGGAAGGGTTAATTAATATTCTGCAAAGGAGGAGCCAGTTTTAATTAATCAGCAGCAACAGCCTGTTTTTTACCACCCCGATGTTTTTCAGTATACATTGTATGGACACTGATTTTAAAATATGTATATTTGACAGCCCGAACCTCTAAAAATCGAAGATGTGGGCAGTCCTGTCCTCCCAGCGGTGAAATATTCTTACTGCCACGCGGAAGATGATGTAACCAAGCAAGAGAGAAAGGACAGCCGAAGACATCATGACAGTCACCGTGAAAGACGCTCAAACATGAAATCTACAACTCTTCCGCCATCTCCAAACGGTGTCATGGTACAAAATGGCGGTGATATGCCAGTGGTATATAACAAACGAAAACATGTTTTAAGGTCTGTTGAAAACAAAATGGGCAAGGCTGAACCACAAGACCTTAATGCTGCCAGAATGGCGACGAATACACGGAACAGTACGAAAACAGCTCGTGAAATCTACGAAAAATATAATATGAAATCACAAACACACAATATGCTAATGGGTAACCACTCAGAACACGGTGTTTATACCATGCCATGGAGAAACAAAACATTCCTCTCACTTCCGCTGAGATTTAACGGAAACATACCGAGAAAACAGAAAAGTGCGTCTCGCCAAAGCGCGGTTCATAGTGAGTTTAAATTTGATGATTTCAGTGAAACTGATGACATAAAATTTACAAGGGATTGGACGGACATAGGATTTTGACTTGTTTTGGTATACACATGGTTTACTCAGTGGGTATTCATGTAAAAATAATACAATGTGTGTGTATGAATACTAATTTGCTTAATGCAGTATAACCTCTCTATAACGGCCATTAAATAGTGTTAATTAGTTGGTATTTAGGGCAGGTGACTGCTTAAAGCAAGGTGAAAGTAAAACAGAACGCTCCTATAGGAGCGTTCTGTTTTACTTTTACCTTGCTTAAAGCAGCCAGCTGCCTTTAAAACAAAATACTTCATTTAATTTAGTGGCCGTTATAGAGAGGTTTTACTGTATCTATAATGCACACAGAAAGGGCTGGCTATGACAATAACAGGCTTCAGATCTATGTATTGTCCATCTGCAGTCCTAAAGGAGCCGTCTGATCTTGGTCTACCCTGTTTGCAAAGGCGTTAAAGGCATATCTTTGGAAAACTTAACCCTTTGACTTTTGAACAGTCCATCCTTTTTTATGATACGGTCCTTTTATTATGAATCGTTACATTTAGCGACATGATCTTACTCAGAGGGCTCCTCTAGAAGTCTTCTGATCAGGGTCTACACCATTTTCAAATGCCAGGACACTCGTTTACCGTTTTAATATACAATGTAGGACTAGGCGACCAAATGATTGAATAATAAATTTGATGTTTTTAAAAACAGTTAATTACGCATTGCAGAATGAAAGCAATGCCGAAACCCGCTGTATGACTGTCTTCCTGCATTAAGCTACTACCTTCCTTAACCCATTACCTCATAGGCTATTTTTAGATCCAACCTCTTTGAATAAACCTACCGAAAAGGAGCATTCACTAGAGAAAAGGAAAATTTTAGAATTTTGTAGTTTGAAACCATTGTGATAAATAGAGCATTTGCTCCTATAGGACCTATAGTAGCAAATGTTTTATTTATCACAATGGTTTCACAAAGTGACTTTTACAGAGTCGTCAAAAGTCGTCAATATAAGGATATGGGATAACCCTGTAGCTTATAGAGACTCATTTTCCCGCCATTGCAAACAGAGTAATAACAGACCAGGCTGTTCCTGTAGGATCCGTCTAATCAGGGTCTCCTCTGTTTGCTGATGGAGTTATAGATCTGATACTGCAGTTTCTGCGATAACATAAATGTCCATGTTCATATTCTGTTTAGTATTATAAAAAATGCGGCTAATAAATATTTATGAAGTCATGCATTCGTGTATGCATAATCATGAGGTAAATAATTAAACATTTCCCTTATATAAACGCCTTTTAAAGCCTTTGCAAACAAAGTAGACCCAGAACAGACGACTCATAAAGGAACCGTCTGATCAGAGTCTGCTCTGTTTGCTTATGTAATTATATAGATATGGTTCTACAGTTTCTGTCAGAGTCAAAACATCCTGTATTCATTCACCATTATAAACAAAATAGCAAAGAAATATTCATGAGGTCATTTTTTCTAACCTGAACATTGAACAGGTAACGGGATAAAGCAGTAAAAGAATATTAATCTTGTGTTACCGTTGTAGAGAGCTGCTTCATAGACAAAACGGGACTATTGAACATTGTTCAGTTTTGCAAGGAATGTAGACTCAGTTGCTTTGTTTCAACGATTATTGTGATTAAGATCTACAACATTGTTATCATCTAGCACATGTATATCCGTGATAACCTTTGAAAACAGTTTATCCTAATAAGACGCCGAGTAACTCGGTATCTAAACAGGAATCACGCCGAATAACTCGGGATTTCAACAGGAATCAAACTGTTCGGCGCTCTGGTTATGTTGTTTTTGTAAATAAATGGACGAATATTTCGCCCTGAAACCTTGAACAGATGATAACTTTTAATGATTCAGCTTACATGCACATGGTTTCGAAAACGACAAACGACAGTGGGTAATATAGTACTGTTTCTTAACCCTTTACTCAATGAATATTTATGTAAGAAATGATGACATCGTGAATATTAAGTAAATTTATTTTTTTAACATGGCATATTTACACATGAAAAGTTTGCCAATGTATAATATATAGATTCATATCTATATCATTCCATCAGCAGACAGAACAGACCCTGATCAGATCCTATAGGAGCCGTCTGATCCTTAATACAGAACAAAAGTAATGAAAAAAACTTTCGTTCTGCCCCAAGATACGACCAGGTTTAACCCTGTTTCTGATAAATGTCTATGTAAGAAATAATCTCATCGCTATTTCTCCCCCAAACTCTGTGGTTTGACCACTCTTTAGACTCGACTCGAAGAGGAGCTATTCATACGCATCATGTCTAGACCTCTGATAATTTCTCGGTTTCATGTTTCGTTCTGCTTCGAGCAATGCATACTGATCATTATTTTTCGCTAAATCAAGCCATTTCGTTTTCATGAAAGCCACCTCATTAATTTCATTAGTTATTCTATAGTATTAACTGAACGTTAAAATCAGACAGAGACCATCGAATTGCCAAGTGGGATACCATTACCTGTCCATGTCCTTTCAAGTGTGCCCTGATTGGCATGGATCAATATGAGACGTATACAGTAAAACATGCCTTAACCCATTCACTCATATTGACAACTTTTGACGTAAAGTTGTATTGTGAAACCATTGTGATAAATAGAGCATTTGCTCCTATAGGAGCAAATGCTCTATTTATCACAATGGTTTCAAACTGCAAAATTCTAAATTTGTCATTTTCTCTAGTTAATGCTCCTTTTCGGTAGATTTATTCAAAGAGGTTGTATCTAAAAATAGACTATAAGGTAATGGGTTAAGCGGTAATTCATTTATTGAACATAGGAGTGTTAAAAAGCAGGTAGAAGTAATGAAGAAAGCTCCAATAGGAGCTCTCTGTATTATACTTTGATCTGCATTAAGCTACCACTTGTCTTATAAACATATATTAAACATCTTTTGATGGTTAAACTCTTTCGGCGCCAAATTTCTAGTTGTCGTCTGCAATCCAATTGTGTTATATAATTCTGTAAAATAAGGAAATAAGATAAATAAACGCCAAAATTCAAAGGAATAATTATTTAAAGCATATATATAGAAATAGAGCTTGAGACAAAAAGTAAAATCCCTGATCAGATCTGATCTGGGACTGCACTATTTGTCGTAGTGCATTTTTGCGACATTGGCGGTGAAAGGGTTAAGACAGGTTCTACTGTAGTAATTCGGTTTCTCATTGGAAATAACTGTTTGATGGGTAAGCTAGAACGAATAGAAATTAACACTTTCTCGGCCTCAGAGTTTGATCAGATATCAGTTTTCACAGCAGGGTTCTCAGTATGTACAATTCATATAGAACATGGGCTCTCATGAATCGAGTAGGTCGTATCATTTATATGGAGCGTGAAATATCATGAATCCAATGGGTCGTATCATTTATATGGAGCGTGAAATATCATGAATCCAATGGGTCGTACAGTGGTAAATACGCTATTCCTACCCATTTACCCGTTTTTCTACGCGTAAGAAACGGGTAGTGAACGGTTAACGAACGGTTAACGAACGGTTACGCGATAAACGGTTTACACGCGTTAAACGCGTAAAGAAACGATTATACCAAAGAAGTTGCGGTAGGTGCATAAATTTTCCGTTTCATGCGGAGATTTCGGATCTTATCGATGATAGCCGTTTTCAAAAAAGTCCGAATGAAACGGGTTAGCCAAAATAAGAATCGATTCGTCACTCAACGAACGTTTAGCGGTTCAATCCCGGCTAGTGTCGACGATTTGCTCATTTAGGTAACGATATGTTTGTACAAAACTATAATATCAGATATCCACTGTATATCAAACAAATGGATTGAAGAATTAGTTCTTTTTGAGTAGGTTTCTACATTTCAGATAAAAAAAACTGTCACAAAGTAAACCACCAAATTTTGGATCTAGAATGAAGAAACCTTCTAAAGAATTCAGATCTATTCTATTTCTTAACCCTTTCCTATTTGAATATTTCTGTCAGAAAAAATGACATCATGTGTATTTATTAGATCTTGCTGAATTAAACAACGGTATAAGTGCACACGCCTTTTTGATATTTGTAGAAAATATAGTCAACTCTATTAATTTATAATTTCATAAGCAGAGTGGACCCTGATCCGACATTCCCTACAAGAGCCTTCATGTCTAGGTTTACTCTGTTTGCAAAGGCGTTAGAGTGTTAAATCCATGTGTATGTAATGGGATAAGCAAATAATGCAGACCCAAGATCAAACGGCTTCCACGCGAGCAATCTGATCTGAACCTATTACGTTTTCAAAGGTGTTTTCATCATTATGAGGTAGATCTAAAGCGTTTTTAACAAATAAGCATATTTCATGCTCACATATAACTGTATGCCGAAATTTAAAAGTGGAATGGCTCATCATTGTTTAACTGTATATTCCATTCACTATTACCAGGCTTATATTTGCTAGATGATTTTTAATTAGGCCTATGAAAATACTAGTGAAGACCCTGATCAACACCCTGAATTTGTAGCTATATTGTCTGTGTTTACACTGCTTTCAAATGTCAGTACTTTTGTTCCCAGCATTCGAATATTTAAAAAATACTAACTCTATAATTGTTATGAATGCATGAAAATAAATTGTCTTAGTTGAAGACTTTATTATTTACCCAGCCTAAATATACGATCAAAGCTGTCAGATAGTCAGTAAATCCCCTGGCTATTTTCTCAGCAGGGGACAATGGTCTTGACAGTGATCACACCACTGCTTTCTTATCAACAAAGTTGCGAACTATTACGTAACAGAAATACCAAATAATATGCCCAATGATCTGAAAGTATGTTTTTTTAGCTTCTCCAAAATACAAGAAAACTATGATTTGTATAATTGTAGATCTATGGCTCAGCACAAAGTTAAATCCAAACGTTTAGACCAATTAAGATTAATATAAATTCTAGTTTTAAAGATAGTTCAGATTGATATGATCTAGATCTATTGTAAAATACTTCTACTATATCTTCTACGGTACTGTACGTACAGTAGCAAAAAAGACATTTTACAAAACATGAATGAACGAAATGAGAATGTAGATCTATATTTTAATATAGATCTAGATCTAGCTAGATCTTATGGAAATGAAATTAGAATTAAAAGTTTAAATGCTGTTAACCCTTTCGCTGCCAATGTCGGATCTGTGATTACCTTTGCAAACAGTTTGGATCCAGATGAGACGCAAAAGGTTTTGGACCCAGATGAGACGCCGAGTAACTCGGCATCTCATCGGGATCAAAACTGTTTGTTACTGTCACTATGTTTTTGAAATCTTAATTTTACATATCAGGAGTGTCCAACAGGTAAAGAAAGGCCATATCAAGGATTACCCCCCTTTCGTCCATGATTACTCCCCTTTCATCCGGGCTCTTAAACGTTTAGGAAACGCGTTAAGATACGCGTAAACAAACGGTTAGAAACCCGTTTAACGAAACGGCTAAGAAACGGGTAACGAACGGTTAGGTAACGCGTAAGAAACGCGTTAAGTGGGTAGGAATAGCGTATTTACCACTGTATCATTTATATGGAGCGTGAAATATCATGAATCCAATGAGTCGTATCATTTATATGGAACGTGAAATATCATGAATCCAATGGGTCGTATCATTTATATGGAACGTGAAATATCATGAATCCAACAGGTCGTATCATTTATATCATAAATACAGTAGGTCATATCATTTATATGGAGTGTGAAATATCATGAATCCAGTAGGCTGTAGGGCCTATCTTTTATATGAAACACAAAAGATCATGAGTACAGTAGGTCGTATCTTTCATAATTATAGAGCATGCACTCTGTATACAAAACATCGCTCATTTACATTGACTTCACAATGCAAACGGTTTGACTTGTTGTTTATGTTATCTGTACATATTACACAAGTATGTTATCTGTACATATCCATGTTATCTGTACATATCCATGTTATTTATTACAAAACAACCGTAAATAGCATTTTGCGGGAAAAACGTTTTTAAAACGTTGAATTCCCCTTTTGTCAGGTGTTGTTTTTCGTTATTTATTAATAGTATTGTATTTTCTGAGTTTCAGAGAAGAGGAGTAGCTAAGAAACTTAAGAAAGCAATTATTTGTTTACAATTCTGCACCAAGTCCAATCTTGTTTGTGCTCATTACAATCGTCTCGGAGAGGTCATTTTAATGAGTACCAACACGCTACAATTTGGCTGAGAAATAAAAGACATGGATAGACCAGTACAGTAAAACATATCTAAACCAGACGTTCAGCTTAGCATCAATATCGGCCTAGGAACCAGATGGCAGGTTAATGCAGGGTGAAAGTCATGCAGGAAGCCCCTCTATGAGCTTTTTGCATGACCTTTACGATGCATTAAGCAGCAACCGGCCTAAAATTATTTAAATTCTTCTCTACTAGAATTCCGGTTTAGACGGGTTTAACTGTACGCCGCTTATTCTGTGACGTTTCTCCAGACATTATGTCTACTGCAGACGTGTCTAATAATATTGTTGAACCTGATACTAAGACCAAGCTATCCTTCAGGTGAGTTTAGCAAATAGTGTAGACCCATGCTACATTAAGTGAATTAATGTCAAATAGTGTAGACCCTGATCAGCCACCATACCTCTGATACTGTGGCTGGTCTGAGTCAGTATAATGCTTCACCTTTATGCTGCTAAGGAATATGTCAACTCCTACAGCCGTCTTCTGCATTATTCTTAATCTAGATTTGCTTACTCTAAAAAAGAATATTCGAGCCTATGGCAAACAGCTCGATTCAGTCAAGCTTTTGATTTACTATTGACCGAGTGTCAAACAGTTTGGATCCTGATCTGACGCCGAGTTACTCGGCACCTCGTCTTGGTTCATGTAGTTGCAATTTCTAATAAATGCATCCCAGCAGGATGAGGACTATTTATATACAATTTTCTTCACGGTAAATTGATCAAAGCACGTTAGTAACTAAGCACTGTCATATCCAATATAAGTATCATAAGTGAATTTGCAAAATTACAATTAATTGTTAAATCTTAACTCTGCTGTAAAAATTGGATCTCAAATTTGGATCTAGAGCAATTTTCACTCCAGCAGCTTTTGAGAAACTATTGACTAGGTGACAAACAGCTTGGATCCGGATGAGACGCCGAGTTGCTGTGTGTGTGATCAGAATCCAACCTGTTTGCAAACGCATGTCAGGTCGCGAATAGAGAGATAATGGCTTCATTTGAAGCGTAAAATGCACGCATATCATCTGTTACAGTAAAACCTCTCTATAACGACCATTTAATTGTGTAAATTAATTGGTATTTAGGGCAGGTGGCTGCTTAAAGCAAGGTGAAAATAAAACAGAACGCTCCTATAGGAGCGTTCTGTTTTACTTTCAACTTGCTTTAAGCAGCCACCTGCCTTTAATACAAAATACTTGGTGTAATCTAGTGGTCGTTATAGAGAGGGTTTACTGTAGTAACACATACACCTTGTTTGTATTACATCCATGTTTCACATGCAGTTCTGTTTAATATGTGCATGCGTGTTTGTCGTCTCTAACTGGGTTTGTAATGCTAATACATTCAAAATGGACACGGCTGACCTCTATTAGCCCATACATGGCAACTGTAAAGCTACTAAGACAAATTTATCAGATTTACTGCATACAGTAAAACCTTTCCAATTAGTATCGGTTTAAACTAATTAGAATCAAATCCATGGTTACCAATACACGAGGAGGTGATCTCAATAAGCTAAACCTTTTGATTATCGTTGCTATGTATTTATATCTGGTAAGTTACATGTATATAAAAATAATAACGTTTAAACCAACTCCATTAAGACAGGTCACAGCTTCATGCAGAAATAAAGGTATACATACGGTTCTGAAAGGAGCTCTCTGTATGACTATCACCATGCATTAAACAGCCACCTGTCTTAAGAGTTCAGAAAGGCGCCTGTGTTCTCGACTGAGTTTTCGAGGTCAGAAAGGTCAATTTTGCAATTTTGTAATGTGTATTAATCCGTTATTTCATAGAAACGCCTTTTTGGCTACTTTGCAAATAAAGAATACCCAGATACAACGGTTTCTGTACGAGCCGTCTGATCAAGATCTGTTCTGTTTGCTTAACTCATTCTCCCCTAGACTACTTTTAGACACAGCCTCTTTGAATAAATCTACCGAAAAGGAGTATTAACTAAAGAAAAGGGAAAATTTAGAATTTTGTAGTTTTAAAGCATTGTGATAAATAGAGCATTTGCTCCTAGAGGAGCAAATGCTCTATTTATCACAATGGTTTCACAAAATAAAGTTTACATAGGCACAATAAGGCGTCAGTAGAAGAGAATGAATTAAGGAATAAAAACGATGTGATTCTAGTTTCTGAAATGACCATATATTAGCACATGCACTGACCATTATGAAAACTCATTTAATGAATATTCATTAAGTGATGAATTATTGTATAAATATCCATGAGGTAAAGGGTTAATATTACAAAGCCAGTTTGATACGAGTTCTGTGTTTTGTTCATTGACAAAGTCAGTAGTATTTATTATTTCAGTATCAATAAATCGTTAAATATTATTTGTCTTGGATTTGTTGTTTTTGTTTATTTGGTTAGATTCTTATGAAATGGAGCATAGTTTTGTACACACCCGTACTGCCATTTTCAAACAGTGTAGACGCAAATCACAGGGCTCCTATAGGATCCTCTGATCAGGGTCTTCACTGTTTGTCATTCAAATTCCTCTAGCATAATTTAACCTTTAATACTGAGTGAGCTCTACAGTTAATTGATGGGCTTATTTACCCATTACCTCATAGGTTATTTTTAGATACAACATCTTTGAATAAATCTAACGAAAAGGGACATTAACTAGAGAAAAGGAAAAGTTTAGAATTTAGTAGTTTGAAACCATTGTGATAAATAGAGCATTTGCTCCCATAGGAGCAAATGCTCTGTTTATCACAATGGTTTCATAAAGTGTCTTTTACAGAGTCGTCAAAAGTCGTCAATATGAGGGAGTTTGTTAAACGTTGAAAGGGTTACCTCCTTGCGAACATATGAGCTCCTTCGGGTATTAAAGGCACACATCGACGTTTGATGTTGCAAAATTATTTAAGAAATTATATTCATGAAAAGTATGAGCATGCTAAAACATTATTAATACCACTGAACAATTATCTTTAAACATATATCAATACCTGACACTGTAATTTTCCCGTGCTTGAAGTTATGGCCGACATGAAAAAGAATCAATCATTGATATATGTTTATTATTAAAACGTTAAATTTCATAATATATGTTTTTGTGGTAGTAGTAATATTTTAGTATGCTTAGGCTTTTCTTGAATGTAATATTTAAGTTAGTTTGCAAAACCATGCTGTAACAAATCAGACTCCGGTATGTGCCTTTAACCGTCACCATGCTGTAACAAATCAGACTCCGGTATGTGCCTTTAACTGTCACCTTGCTGTAACAAATCGGACTCCGATATGTGCCGTTAACCGTCACCATGCTGTAACAAAATACAGTAAACCCCTCTAAACCGGGCGTATAATTCAGTAATAATATCAGTTTTCGAGACAGGTTGCAGCTTAATGTAGGATGAATGTTATGCAGAAAGCTCCTCTATGAGCTTTCAGTTCTACATGACTTTCACCCTACATTAAACAGTCACCTGCATAAAGTATCTGAATTCTTCCGGTTTAGAGAGGTTTTACTGTATGTCTGCCAAACTCTGATCTCGAGAATGTTCAAGCTTTTCGGAAATGACAGACCGAGAGTCAAATAGCTCGGGTCCGGAATGACAGACCGAGAGTCAAATAGCTGGGGTCCGACCGAGAGTCAAATAGCTCGGGTCCGACCGAAAGTCAAATAGCTCGGGTCCGGACGAGACGCTGTGTCATTCGATGCCTAATCTGAATTCAATCTGTTTGCAAATGCGAGATGAGTCGCGTTTGTAATCATAGTAAGGCACTACATGTATATGTGATCGACAGAACATAATTTCTGACTTCTGACTGTCAAACGGTCTGGGTGTAGATGCCGAATTTTCATCGTTTTATCTCGATCCAAAATATATGTATAATCATTGATTCACTTGGTGCGAGCTAGAAGTGTCCCGTATCTAAAGTCTCATATATGCGATCCTGATGCGAGCTAGAAGTGTCCCGTATCTAAAGTCTCATAAATGCGATCCTAATGCGAGCTAGAAGTGTCCCGTATTTAAACTCTCACTTATGCGATCCTGATGAGAGCTAGAAGTGGCTCGTATTTAAACTCTCACTTATGCGATCCTGATACGAGATAGAAGTGTGTCGTCTTTAAAGTCTTACTTATGCGATCCTGTCGCGAGCTAGAAGTGTCCCGTATTTAAAATCTCACTTATGCGATCCTGGCGCGAGCTAGAAGTGTCCCGTATTTAAACTCTCACTTATGCGAGTCTGATGTGAGCTAGAAATGTCTCGTATTTAAAGTTTCACTTACGCGAACACATAATTCGCTAAAATATGATTCTGTAAAAGCATGTGGTAGCTTAATGCAGGGCAAAAGTAATACAGAAAGCAGGAGCTTTCTGCATAACATTTGTTCTGCATTTAGTTACCACCTGTTTTAAAAATCCAGAATTTTACTTCTTTTGACTCGTAATAGCGAGGCTTTGCTATATTTACACATACAAATGTATATAATCTGAATCCTAATCAATAAGACATTTAAACGTAGCTAATCTCCATGTAAATCTTATTAAATGATTTAGTCAAACGCTGGAGTTTGTCCTAATCCGGGCAGACAGAAGTTTAGCTGTCCTGAAATAATAACCTTATTCATCCCTACCAACAACGTAAATACGATGTAAATAACATGAACATAGTCAAGCAATATATACCTTGTTCAGACTTCATCTACGCGAGATCGAAGGCACACAGTGTATGTTGGTCATGGAAGAGACTGCAAAACCAGATGTTCAATGTATATGATTGATTTCCTTTTAAAAAAACCCGCATCGATCAGAGCCTGATCAGATAACTCCTGTAGGAGCTGTTTACAGGGTCCACTGAAAAGGGTTATCGATGAAGTAATAGTTAGTTGTGATTTCAGTGTTGGTCTTGAAACAAAACAACTGATATTTTCCCACCAGATGTTGTTTTTCTAAATATATTTGTGAATGACTACAAAACCAGTACAATAAACCCCCTCTAAACCGGAATTCTAATAAAGAAGAATTTAGATACGTTTAGGCAGGTGACATATTTATGGAGATTGAAAGTAGATTTTTATGTTTGATGACATAAATAAATAGTGTGTTTGTAATACATGTTGAAAAAGCTTAATTGGGTGAGGGAAATAAAACACTCCCACTGAATCAATGCTTTATTGATTTTTAGTAGATACAACGACCACTAAATTACAATTAGTTTTTGTTAAAGGCAGGTGGCTGCTTACATTGATGTTAAACTAACGGAGCGTTCTGTTTTACTTTCACCTTGCTTTAAGCAACTACCTGCTCTAAATACCAACTAATTCACACAATTTAGTGGTCGTTATAGAGAGGTTTTGCTGTATATAGATTTAAAATATTACTAAAAAAATATTTTGGCAATTTTAGGGGCGTACGCCGGCTCCGCCCCTCTAAATCCGCGCCTGTGACGAGACGCTGAGTTACTCAACGTCTGATCTGGATCCAAGCTGTTTGCAAATGCGAATCAGGTGGCAAACAGCGGGATAAGGGTTTATTGAAAATGAGGTCAAATTTATGTCACCTGGTCTTACACGTGCCATACAATTTGTTTAACATCAATAAACAGAATTGACCCATCGATAGGTCGAGGTGGCGTAGCCCCTGATATATGAACGGACAGACACACAGAATAGTTTATTAAAGTTACAGCCATTTATATATACATTTTATGCAATTAATATTTTGGAATTGATACATGTTTTCGACCTACAAGGCACTGTAAAATCACATGGCTTCATTTATAACATGTTGAACAGCACACATACCACATGAATACCCTGAAAGACCAGATAAGACATGAACGTACAGCGGTAATGCACCACTTGGGCGCTATAAAATAATTAAATAAATAAATAAAGTATATGCAAGTTGAATGAATAAGAGAAGCATGTTGACACATGTATATTTACATTTTAAAAGAAACAGCTTTTAGAATATATTAAAAATACTCTCCGTCTTTTATACATGCTAGTTTTATGAATAAGTAATCTCTATATACTGAACATGTAATATATATAGCCTGAATAGAGGCAGCAGTGTATCAACCTCGTCCTCTACTTTATGAGATGAGCATAGTTTACAAGTGCCTTCTCACAGGGACACATTGGAAGTGAACATGACTTGGAATTTAAACAATGTCCGACGGTGGTCTCTTTGATAATCATAGTGTACACTAATGTTCTGTTTGTAAGTCACACTTATATTGTTTGTAAGTTCTAAGTTTATAATATTTATCTAGCTGTGTCATCCATTGATTCACGTCTGCGATACTCATGTGGCTGCTCCAGTTCATTCACTAGAAGTTTTACACAATTTTAGTTATCATTTATGGGATTTAAGCACCCGTGTATATAGATACAGTAAAACCACTCTATAACGGCCACTAAATTATGTTAATTAGTTGGTATTTAGGGCAGGTGGCTGCTTAAAGCAAGGTGAAAGTAAAACAGAACGCTCCTATTTTACTTTCACCTTGCTTTAAGCAGCCACCTGCCTTTAACACAAAATACTTGATGTAATTTAGTGGCCGTTATAGAGAGGTTTTACTGTATATCAACCATGAAAAAACTGTTCAGTCTAAAGTATGGAGCTCGAGAAGCAACATTCCGCCATAACAGTATGAGTCTACTCAAGACAATTTCAAATCCACAATATTCCCGCGTTTTTACGTGCCATAAATCAGAGTGCCCGCATTCGTATTATGTCTTTTGGATTAGATATAGATCTAAAGGATATATTCTAGGGAAAATTTGAGGAAATCGAAAATGTGTTTAACATACCGACATGAAACGGTAACTTATGTATATATGTTTATATAAAACACAAACACGGCCTGCGTATAGTCCAAGAAGATTCACCTGACGTTGCTGACCTCTATTATAATTTCACACTACGATGAGTTTCCATATATATCCTCGGTAGTATCCGTGAATTATTTATACAAGAGTGCACATGGTATATCCAGAGGTGTGTTTTATTACCCCTGGCAAATCTGAATCAGGATTACAGATCATGATTGTGATTCGGTCGTTTTTTTATCGAATCACAAACATGTTCTCTAATCAGACTAATCAAGCTCTGGCCTCGATTAAAATCTAATCATAATCAAAAATGGCGGAACTTACACTAACAGCAGAGGATGCACACCATTCTAGAAATGGTTATTGGAGGTATTTTCTATTTGTTCTCGAAGTAAAATATGTTCTTAACATATTTTTATTTTGTTAGATCTAGGCACACCCTATGCGTATTTTCTTTTGTGAGATGAACGTTTCAGTGGCCATGTTTAATATAACATATCATATCAAACTGTTTTAATACCATAGCAATCGTGATTAAGATTGTGTGTATAACCAAAATCATGATTTAGGAAATAAAACACACCCCAGGTATACCAGATTAAATTCCATTAACCATTGACAAATCGCCAAGAATGTGCCTCAGATGGATTATATCGTGTCTCCCGTGCATTTTATTATGCACGATGTACTGGCGAATGTTGATATATACTGCGCCATCTCACTTTAATTTATTCTTGCATAAAGGTCAACGTCAGGTGAATCTTGTTGGACTATACCTTGTGTCAGAAGTCGGCCAGTCGAATGGCAAATCAAGGAAAAAAAACAAGAAGTTGAATTCTCAGTGTTTATGTTGATTTGTTTAACCCTTTCGCTGCCAATGCCGAATCTGTGATTACCCATGCAAACAGTTTGTATCCAGATGAGACGCCGAGTAACTCGGCGTCTCATCAGGATCCAAACTGTTTGTTACTGTTACTATGTTTTTGAAACAAAAATGAAGAAAATCAAAAGAATGAAAATTTGTAGCAGACGACAAAGTTAACAGACGACAGAACTTGGCAGCGAAAGGGTTAAATGGAAGACATGTAAAGGGCAGAAGCTTTCATCTAAGATATTTGTGTAGCCGGGTAGAGATTGTGGTGAAATAAGTTGCTAGACTTTACTGTGTGGCTTGGTAGCTCAGTCGGTACATGTACAGTGTTGGCATGGTAAGTCAGAGGCCCTGGGTTCGAGTCCCAGTCGAGTCACAACTTTTTCACCATATTACATTTGGCGCCCAACGTAAATAACCCACAGGGTGATTTATATGAAGATAATATGAAGATTATATGAAGATAAATGTTAATAATAAGAAACTCGTGGAGTGTTCTTTGAGTACTTGTGCTTTACTGTGTGGCTTGGTAGCTCAGTTGGTAGAGTGTTGGCATGGTAAGCCAGAGGCCCTGGGATCGAGTCCCAGTCGAGTCACAACTGTTTCACCATATTACATTTGCACTAAGTTTACTGTGCTAAATACCAGAGAGATTGAATTTAGGGACACAAGACCTTGACAGAATCACAAAAGTGACAAGACACATGCCTTGTGAACATATTACGTCAATACCCTTTAAGCTGTACTGGAATATCTCTTATTAATTCTTTGTACACAGAGTTGACCCAGATCAGATGGCCCCTATAGGAGACGTCTGACAAGAGTCTGATCCGTTTGCTTATAAAGTGATATAGATTTTATTCTACAGATGACTGCTGATAAAGTCACTCTGCCAGCATACAATCACAGAACTGGAGAAAACATAAGTACTGATCTGTCACAATCTCCTATTTCTCACCCAACCCTTTACCTGTCAGAACGTAATAGAATCGCCTTGTGTTTTCACTTGAGTGTAGGTTTCTTTAAATGGTGTGTCGAATCGGTGAAAACAGTTGCAGATAGTTTCGATCCAGATAAGAAGCACAGCGATTGTGCATCTAAAGTGCAATCCGATACAAACTGTTTAACGGTCAAGTTTACTAGTTTAGGATCTTATTTATATGATTGGACTTGACACATACTGTTAACCTTTCCTCCATATACATGTAAATGTATTTTCACTCATCTGCAAACAGAGTAGACCAGGATCAGTCGGCTCCTATAGGAGCCATCTGACCAGGGTATTTTCTGTTTACTAATGGAATTTGATAGATCTGTTCCTTTACTATCCAACATAGCTACAATGCTCCAGCTTTCATATTTCATTATATAACTTGTTTTGTCCAATAACTTGTTGAGCAAAATTAGCAGTGTCATCTACTCCAACAGTATTAATGCCATACAGGCTGGCAGTATTAATGCCATAAAGTCTGGATTCGCCTCAGATGTTGAATTACTTGGCGTCTCATCTGGATATAAAATGTTTTTAAACGTTGTCACGGATTGCCAAAATTAACTGTATTAATATCATCTTACACAATCAATTCAGTACAATCTGGCTTACACGGGGTATTATTATCTATATTTAAGACAAATGCAGGATGAAAGCCATGCAGACACTTCCTAAAGGAGCTTTCTGCACGGTTTTCACTCTGCATCAAGCAGCCACCCCCTAAACAGTGCTCAATTTTTCTTTTACTAAACAATCGGAATTGTGAAGTTTAACTGTGCCATAAATAGAGATATCAATTTTCAAATCGTGACTGTTTTATACTGCCATTGAGTGAAAGTGGATTACAAGTAATCAGGCGAAACATGAACCTTGAATTAACCGCTAACCGCGACTTGCAAGTTTTTCAACTTGGATCCAGATGAGACGCCCAGTAACTCATCAGGAGTTTAGCTATTTAATAGTCGCTCAATAGTTTCTCAAATTATTGTTCGAATCGGAGTTGTTAAAACTGCACCAGGTCAAACTTTGAGCAGACATAATTTGTTTTAAAGCGGGACAAGGGTTAAACGATATTATTCAATTAGTTTACTATTACCTTACTGGCAGACATATACAACACTTATTCGTAGTGTTCGAATTTGTATGGTATTGCCTTAATGGCAGAAATGTAGATCAATTAAACGTAGTGTTTCGTTGAATGCTTTTTATGCAACACTTGTTACACGTGTGCGGTATTTATATAGAATTATGGTTTGTATGTCAAATCGAAAGTAGAGTTAAACATTTGTAAATCGGCCATCTAGTAAACATTTTATTTGACAGAAACGTTCTTTTTCATGTTTGTAAAAACAGAGTAGATCAAGATCAGACGGCTCCTGTATGAGTCTTCTGATCAGGGTTTGCTCTGTTTTTATGAAATAATGTTCGTATGATCCTACAGTTTGTGCCATAGCCAAATATTCATAAATATCCTTGCGGTAAAGTTACTCGGCGTCTCATCTGGATCCAAGCTGTTTGAAAATAACAGCCAACAGGTTGCACTTAGCAGGCAGAATATTAAATTGAACTCTGGATGATTTAAAGCGAGTACATGAATAGCAAACCCTCTCCAAAGCGACCACAAGAGGCAGTACTCTTGGTCTTAGCGTCAAGAGGAAGCTTAATGCGGCATCGGAGTTATGCTGAAAGCACCTACAGGAGTGTTTTGCATTACTTTCGTCTTGCATTAAACAATCACTTGTTGTGATTGACACTAATGTCTATTCATTAAGTGGTTGCTTTAGAGGGGTTCTACTATAATTCATTCGACTCTTGACCCAATGTACTTTATTTCATGAATATTCATGGAAGAAGAAATGGCATCATAGAACTGATGCTCATTTTATAATGGTAGGCCCTATATGACAACAGGAATTTTACCCATGGACACTGTAGAATCAGGGTCCATGCTTATAAAGCTTTTAGTTGAGTCTGAGATCGTTCTCAAGCTTTTGATTGGTCAGATTTGAGCCTTTGGCTCAAATCTGACCAATCAAAAGCTTGAGAACTCAAATCTGACCAATCAAAAGCCTGAGAACGAAACTCAGACTCAACTAAAAGCTTTATAAGCATGGACCCTGATCTACATTTTTCATATGCAAACAGAGCAGACACTTGGGTCTGCAGACACTTGGGTCTGCTTTGTTTGTAAAGGTGTCAAAAGTGAAGGAGTTACAATAGTTTTGCACCAAGCCCTCGATATGTATCTGGTAAAAGAAACTGGTTCATGTAGAATGGGAAGCAATACAGAAAGCATTAGGAACTCTCTGTTCTACTTTCGTCCTGTACTAAGCTAGTTGCTATCTGTTCTTAACCCTGGTTCCCTGTTCTATATGTATTCTAAATTTCAATACCTACTGAATATTCATGGACAAAAAGGTTATAATGAAATATGGAAAGTGGAAAATTGTAGCCACTTTCTAAAAGTGAAGAAACAAATATTTCAAATACCACTAGCAAACAGAGCAGACCCTGACCAGACGGCTCCTATAGGAGCCGTCTGATCTGGGTCTACCCTGTTTGCAAATGTGTGAAACACGTTTGTATGAAGGAAAGGGTTAAGTTCAATTCTACTCTTTATGTGACAAGAAGTAATCGGATATCTTTACAACGGCATGCACTTATCCTTATTCAGGTATCCGCGCTATCAGGTACAGTAAAACCCCGCTAAAGCGACCACCAAAAAGGGGCATAATTCTGGGTGGCAGAGGCAGGTGGTAGCTTAATGCAGGACGGAAGTTATGCAGAAAGCTCCTATAGGAGCTTTCTGCATAACTTTCGTCCTGCATTAAGCAACCACCTGCTTTAGACGACATCAGTGGCTGTTTATTAAATGGTCGCATTAGCGGGGTTTCACTGTATTTACATTGCAAACAGTTTGGATCCTGATGAGACACAGAGTAACTTGAAACGTCTCATCAGGATCCAAGCTATTTGACACTCGCACAATAGTTTCTCAAAAGTTTGATCAGATCTGAAGTAGTCAAACTTGCGCCAGGTCTATATTTAAGCAGACAGTTTTTCCGCTGTCGGATAAGAGTTTAACCGACAAAGAGTTTAGAACTGATCTGTTGCCTTTACAATATCACCATGGTCGTGTAGGTTAAAGTTGAAGGTTTGTCAAATTAAACAATAAACTGTTCAACTTTCTAGACAAATCACATTATCACTGTTTACCACGTAGCATTATATTTAAATGACTTCAGCTTTTACTCCATAAACATGCTATTTGGTACCTTTGCAAACAGAGTAGACACACATCAATCAGACAGTTCCTGTAGGAGCCGTCTGATCAGGGTCTACCCCGCTTGCTTCAGAAATTAAACAAATCTGATTCTAGTATTTATACGTACCTTTGTTAAGACGCACTTTGAAAAGAAACAACATCTGAAATTCCTTTATTCAAATTGCTTTAAAAGTGTTCGGCACTTTAAAGCAAAATCACCGAAGTGTTCAACCGTGATGCCGTTTGACAAACAATATCTGTTTTCGTATTGAATATCCAAGTAAGAAATAATGTCATCATGCATATTTATGTGTACACCAGATTCTTTGATATTGGTAAAATGAATCAGATCTGTAACAATTCTATAAACAAACATAGCAGACCTTGCTTAGATAGCTCCTTCAGAAGACGTCTGATTTCGGTCTACTCTGTTTGCAACGACGTGAAAGGAAATATTAAAGGAAAAGATTAATATGGGCAGAATAGGCAAACTGTAATTATTGCACGACCTTGATATTCATGTAAGAAGTAATGAATTCTAACAACAGGGCAGTCTGTCCTGGCCGGTCAGTTATTCTTTGAACACAGTTTTAAAAAGCAGGTGGTTGCTTAAATGCAGAGCAATGTAGGATATTTCTGCATTACTTTTGACCTGCATTAAGCAACCACCTACCTTACAGACCGATTATTAGACCTCGTTTTGATCTAGGTCTACTCTGTTTGCAAAGACGTGAAAGGGTGTCTATATGGAGTAAAGAGTTTATTTAGAATGAATTCGACAAAACGCATTTTACCGTATAATGATGCAGTTGCTTTTTATGTTAACACTTAACTCCATGAATATTCATGAGAGACTCCGCCTATTATAAACATTCATTAAAGTGATAGTCTCTACTAGCAGTATGGTTTAACCCTTCTCTTGCTGAATTTTAAAACACATTTCTCCTTCTTTACCCATGTCCTGTTGTATAATTACATATATCTTCACTGTGTACAAGTATTTCGTTGTGCAATCACTGTTGTGGAGTGCACTGGTTGCACAATCAACTTGTAAATAGTGCAGACCCTGATGAGACAGCTCCTACAGGAGCTGTCTCATCTGGGTCTTCACTATTTACCGGTAGGTATATTGACGTGAATAGCAAGCGAAGGGTTAAATATGTTAGACATTTACATAAAATAATTTGTTTATATGCTGAAAAGAAATATATCTCCGGAAAACCAGTTGAATACACACCGAAAACACAATTTTCATGTATTTGGCAATGGATATATTCGGCTTGCTTTTTAGTTTCGTTAACTGTTAAGGCCGATAATATTTTGTTGTAGAACAAAAACAAATAAGTATCGATGAACAAGGTTTATTTTGTATCACCGGGACATATTTCGATATAAGTTCAAATTGACAATCTTCATGATAATGATTGGACATAACACATACCAAATTTTATGATATTATTGATAATATGCGTTCATTTTAGGGACTTCCTCTTTACCCTTTCCTTCATATTTATTTATAAACGTTTTTCACGCATTTGCAAACAGAGTAGACCCAGATCAGACGGCTCCTATAGGAGCCGTCTGATCAGGGTCTACCCTGTTTGCTAGCGGAATATGAAAGATGTGTTTCTTTAGTTTCTAAAATGACTACAATGTTCCACCTTCCGTATTTCTTTATAAATATTGTGCCCATGAATATTCAGTAGGTATTGAACTTTGGAATAAATATAGAACAGGGAAAGGGGTAACTAATTGTTTTTGATTATTATACAGAAGAAGTGAATACATAGCTATGCTGAACGGTACAGAGTGAGATCTAAACTGACAGCAGTTCCTGATCCTACATGAGCCATTTGATCTAGGTTTACACTGTTTGCAAATATGTAAAAATGCATCTCTATGGAGCAAATGGTTACACGCATCTATATCACATCATCGAAGTACAGTACAACCCCTCTAATGCCACAATTTAATGAATGAACATTCTGTCTTTATGCAGTACGAAAGTAATACAGAAAACTCCTATAGGAGCTTTCTGCATTACTTTCGTCCTGCATTAAGCTACTACCTGCCCCAGCCACCCAGAAGCATGCCCCTATTTGGTGGTGGCATTAGAGGGGTATACTGTACAACCTAGTAAGCCTAACTATTTCTAGAGCTAAATGATTCTATTTGGAACCATTTTTATAACTTTAGATTAGACTGATAAAGTAGCGGATAGACGATAGACTCAATCAGACGACTCCTTCATATGCCGTTTACTCCTTCATATGCCGTTTACTCTAGGTCTGCACAGTTTGCCCAAGTTTTCTGTCCGAATACTTATGGTAATACGGGTACACGTGTCCCTTACGCGATAGCAATTGATCATACACACTCGATACATATACATCTTAACATAAAATTAATGAAATGAAACAGTTAAACTAATTGCCTGTTACTGATGTTATGATCGTAAACTTATAAGCATTTGCAGTAACTCCCCTCTAAACCAAACGTTCAAGTTAGCACCAACGTCGGTATTTAAGACAGGTGGTAGCTTATTACAGATTGCAAGACATGCAGACAGCTCACAAAGGATGGGACCTGCAATAAGCAGCTACATTCCTAAAAAGACCTAAATTGTTCTTTAAAAACTCCGGTTTAGAGGGGTTCTATTGTATGAAATATCGGTTTGATTCCACTATTTCTGCCATTGAAAAAAGCCTGTTTAAATCCAGCAATAAATTTCTTACAAAGTGCATGGCTAAGGAAGGTAACTGGTACTTTGGGTTGATTGTAAACTGGTGCTAGTTTCTTCCCTTGAGTTCTGAAAGCACATTTGGGTACTTGTCCTTTACCTCATAGAGAGTTAGAGACGCCAAATCACGCGTTTGGAAACAAAGTAGACCCATATTAGACGGCTTCTACATCTGCTCTGGGTTTGCTCTGTTTGCTTAACCCTTTATCTCATAAAGACACCTTTTGACACCTTTGCAACCAGAGTAGACTCAGAGAAGATGACTCCTGAAGGAGAAATCTGATCACAGCCTGCTCTGTTTGCTAATGGAATTAATTAATTAAAGTTGACTTCAAATTTCCGCGAAAGCTAATAACTTTGTGTTCATATTCGATTGTAAAAAAACTGCTAATAAACGTTCATGGTGGCTTTATTCCTTATAACAATAGTCACGAGGTTAAAGGTTCAATAGTATATACAGTAGAACCCCTCTGATGCGACCACTTAATGAATAAACATGGGTGTCTTTATAAGCAGGTGGTTGCTTAATGCAGGGCAAAAGTAATGCAGAAAGCTCCTCTAGGAGCTTTCTGCATTACGTTTGTTCTGCATTAAGCTACTACCTGCATATAGCACCCATATTTATACCTCTTTTAGGTGGTCGGATTAACGGGGTTTTACTGTACATTGGATTCCATATACAGTTGTTGCAAGTGCAAAATATCCCGTATAATACTATAAAACCCGTCAAAACCGAACGTAAAAATAGTATCAAAACCGGTCTTTCAGACAGGTGGTAGCTTAATGCAGGCTGAAAGTCAAGCAGAAAGCTCCCGGACGAGCTTTCTGCATACGTTTACCCTGCATTAAGCATCCTCATGACCATAATAGTTTACGATGAACTGACTCCCCCGTCGCCCTTTATGGCCGCAAAACATATCAAGCCTCCAGCAATCCAGGAGACAAGCCATCCCAGGATGTCGAAGGCAAATCCAGCACTATAGTCGGTTGAATCAGACTTCAGCTCGCCAGCGTAAATCGCCATACCAATCATGAGAAAAAACCCTGAAAAGAAATATTGCAACCCACTTTACAAAACTAGCCTTTAGACATTGCAAACAATGTAGAATATGATCACCAGTTACAATTAACCCTTCGCTTGCTGAATTTTAAAACACATTTCTCCTTCTTTACCAATGTTCTGTTGTATAATTACATATATCTTCACTGTGTACACGTATTTCGCTATGCAATCACTGCTGTGGATTGCACTGGTTGCACAATCAACTTGTAAATAATGCAGACCCTGATGAGACAGCTCCTGCAGGAGCTGTCTCAACTGGGTCTTCACTATTTACAGGTAGGTATATTGACGTGAATAGCAAGCGAAGGGTTAAAACGAGAAGGACAATGGTACTTTGGTTTGGTGGTACAGTTGAACTTCGATATCTCGAACTCGGATAACTCGAACTTCGAGATAACTCGAAGTAAAATTTTGGTCATTCCAAAATTCTAATATGTATCATAACGCATATCTAGAAACACATTTAACAGCTTAGCACAGGTCGAAAGTAATGCTGAAAGCTCCTACACGAGAACTTGAGAAAAATCGAATGAATCGAACCTCTGTTTTCTCTATGTAATTTGTATGGTCCCTTTAACCCATTCCCTCATATTGACGACTTTTGACGACTCTGTAAAAGTCACTTTGTGAAACCATTGTGATGGTTTCAAACTACAAAATTCTAAAAGTTTCCTTTTCTCTAGTTAATGCTCCTTTTCGGTAGATGAATTCAAAGAGGTTGTATCTAAAAATAGCCTATGAGGTAATGGGTTAAGTGTGGACTATCGAAGTTCCACTGTTTATGAACACTAGTTCAATTCCTTGCGTTCTGATGTACAGAGTGAAGACGTACATGTACATACTATTAGACAGACACTTAATACTTTACCTGATATAGACGTATTATATAACTCAAATAGACTAGACCCAAATCAGATCAGACATCTCCTACAGGAGCAGCCTGATTCCGGTCTTTTCCGCTCGCTTATGGAATTACAATACAATGTATACATATATGATTCCACATATTCTATACTGTTTGCTACCGAGACCTATTGTAATTATTTTGCTTATTTGTGTGATCAAAAACATAGAATGAGGTGAGGTCGGGTTTGGAAAATTCATTTGGCGCTTTACTGTTTTCATATAGCGGGTTTCAAATAGAATGTCCGGTAATAAGCTATAACTTTTAATCAAGATTATGTAGTACAATAGACAAAAAGTGGGCACCGCCATGCCAGTATGCCAGAACAGCAAAACCTGACGTTGACATGCAAAAGAACACAACCGTGTATATCTAAGAAAAGGTATAAAAGAGCGAATAGTACCTTTGATCAGATCAAAAGTAAACTGATTAGCAACAAACACGTGTGACTGATAAAAATTATAAAAAGTCTAAGGAAAATTATACATGTATATGTATCACATTATGTACATAATAAAACACGACGTCTTGTTACAATGTAAGATGTCAAAACAGGTTATTGCACAACTACGAACCAAAGATGGATGGGTGAATAGAGCCTTAAGCTTACTTATTGCATCTGTTGTAGAGAAAACATCACAAGTTACAGCGGCCTTCGGAATTAATGTAGCTCTTAAATCATCATACAAGGGACACTCTAAAATAACATGAGATTCATCCTCGACGGCAGTTTTACAAAAAGGACATTTACGTTCCTCTTCCCTAATGTTTTCATACCCGCCCGATTTAATACGTATGGGTGCAATGCCGCATCTAAATTTGCCAAATGCAGACCGATGGCTTACTGGCGAAATCATTAAGCAATATATTTCTACGGAGTAGAACTCTTTAAAGTCGTGGTAAGTCCGCAGTTTGTTTTTGCCTCTACCATTTATACCGTCATGCCTACTTAACATTGTATGCCATTCCACCTTAAACTGGGTCATTACACGCTGTTTAATTTCTTTAACGAAAGACGTTTTACCTATCTTACTGTTTATATCACAAACATTACCCAAGTCTAACTCGGCAAATTCACATTTAGCATTGTAAAACCAATTTTTACATGAGCTAGAGGACCTAAGATCAGCCCAACACGCTATACGTTTATTAAGTCTAAACCGGTCTAAACAAGAAACCCTACATCAAACATTTGCCAAAGAACCGCACTGCCTGACAATCGGAGGCCCCCAAGCCATTTCCTCATACACTGCTGTATTTGGCGTATATTTCCCGACCCCAAGGAAGAATCGCATTGCTCTTGCCTGCACCGCATTTATGCAAGAAAACTGTTTGTGTCCCCACACAGGTGCACTATAGCTAATAACTGGCCAAACAATCGAATCGTACAGCATAGAGAAAACATTATAAGGAACACCACCCATTAACTTGCAACGAGCAATTAACAGACCTAGTGCTCCATTTGCGCCTTGAGCTGAGCGGTCATTCATTTATTGAACATAGGAGTCTTAAAACGCGGGTGGTTGCTTAATGATCAGGATGGTAACAATGATTTGAGCATTCGCGAAGATAGTGTCTTCCGTTCATCTTCTGTGACTGACATAACAGACACATCTAAAATGGCGGATCCAGGATCCGCTCAAGTACAGTCAAGTCAAGCAGTTCAGCCGACAAATAGTGACATTATGGCATGTCTTAAAGGTATTGAGGGTAGGTTAAGTGCTATGGACAAAAGGCTTGATGCTCTAGAAGAAGTTAAGAGTAAAGTTGTAGGGTTTGAGAAAGAGGTTAAGAAACTATGGTTAGCGATAGAAGACAGAAACAAGAAGATGGATGAGAGAGTACTCACGGTGGAAGAGAAAGTAGAGACAAGTGACTTTGCACTAGGAGTATTAAGTGATAAAGTAGTTTCATTAGAAAAGGAGAAAGAGACATTAAAAGATGAAGTTGTATACCTTCAGAGCCAGTCAATGAGGAACAATTTACTTTTCTCGAATATCCCAGAGACCGAGAGTGAGAGTAACGAGGAAGCAGAGGAGAAAGTGAGAGAATTTATAATACACAAAATGAATCTTGCTAAAGAGGTGGTAGACAGAATGGTACTTGAACGAGTACACAGAATAGGCAAGAAACAGGACGGTAAGTGTAGATCGATAGTGGCAAAATTCCACGAATTCAAAGAAAAGGAGCTTGTCCGAAAACAGCGGAAGTCTTTAAAAGGAACAGACTATTATGTGAACGAATAGTTCCCAAAAGCAATTGTTGATAAGAGGAAGAGGTTACTTCCAAAGCTTAAGGCAGCAAAAGACGCGAAACAGCAAGCGTGGATTGCCTACGACACGCTCTACATAGATGGGAAAGCAGTGAAGGACTAGGTATACGCGGGGAGTGAGTTGAACATTTTGTCATGGAATGTCCATGGTCTGACAAAGGACAAAATGGAAAGTTGTGACTTTATTAATAAATTAGTCCCTTATGATATTTTTTTCTCTTTGGAACTAGCATAAGCCAGTCCGTTTATTTACATTTTAACAATATAACAATATCAAAGAGAGTATAGAAAATAAGAAGGTAAATCTAAGGTTGTGTAATATTAAACTCAACCATTGTTCTACCGTCACCGAAGACAATCGTAAAACTTTGTGAGGAAGTAACATGGAATACCTTTACTATTGTAATATTTGATAAGTATGCTTAATTCATCCTTCAGTGTGTAGTTTATGTTGCATGTTTTCGTCCGTCTTTCGCTGCTAAAATATCCTTTATATAGAGAGAATCCTATGTATGAAAATAAGATGTTTACAAATTTGTATTCTTTCGATTCGATTTTGTATCCTGAAATTATGACTTTTAAGTTACGAACATGTTTTGTAATACCACAGCGGCTAAAGGCATCCGAGATGAGGTCCCAAAACTGGTTTAAATAGTCGCAATCAATGAAGAAGTGATTTAAATCTTCAATATTATTACAATATAAACAATATGGAGAATTATATATCTTCCATTTACATAAATTTTCATTTGTAGCTATTATGTTATGCATTAATTTGAATTTATACTGTTTAACTCTATTGTCTACTAAAACTTTATTTATAAATGTGTATACTGTGTCCCAGCTTGTTTCTATGTTGAGTAAATCACTCCCATAAGTATGCAGGTATGGTATTTTGAATTTACGTTGAGTTAATTTACGTCTTATGTCTTTATTTGAAATATTTACAAATTCTATTCCGTTTACTTTTATTTCTAGTTGTGTTTTAACTGTGCTTTTTCTTGAGTTATCGTTTCTAACGCAGTTCAACCATGTTTTAGGGAGTGCAGATTTTAGCGTATATAATTCAGTTATCCATGCCTTTTTTCTATTAAGTTTTCAAAAATTACTTTATCGTTAATTTTTCCATCTTTTCCTAATATATCGTTAACAAAAATAAAACCTGCTTTTATCCAGTTATTAAATATAAGACATTTTCCATTATGCTTTATATGATGATTTCCCCATAATATTTGTTGTCTTATGTCATAAAACTTTGCCGGTGTTGGAGATGGTGCTGTGTGTTTAAAGGAGATCCAGTTTTCTAGTAGTGTTTTATAGAAGATAGGTAGAGGTTTCCGTATTTTTGGTAATGACTTAAAATTATCTATGTCCATTCTAAAAACTAATAGACTATGGCCGTATTGGTTTAAGAAATACTGACTTTCCAGTTAGCAACTTGTTTGTCTGTGAGGCACTTTATCCATTTCATTTTTAAAGTTTTCTGGTAACTATCTAAGTCAATCATGTCTAGGCCTCCTTTATTTCTTTCGCCTATTAATGTGAGTCGTTTGATTTTTTCGGATTTATTGTTCAAGAGAAATTTAAAAAAACAGTGAATTTAATTGATCGACAATTGCAATTGGAGTATGTGTAGATTGCATCAGATATGTAAATTTTGGAAGAAGTGTGGATTTTATTATTGTTATTTTTCCGTAAAATGTAAGTTTTCTGCGGATCCAAAGATTGATATGACTTTTTACCTCTTCAATTTTGCTGTCCCAATTTTTTTTCTAAACAAAGGCTATTATCATGTCCAAAATATACACCTAGCGTTTTTACATACTCGTTTTTGAATTGTATACTTTGTGAAATGAATCATTATTTATTTTGTGTTTTCCGAGCCAAATTCCCTCTGTTTTCTTTTTGTTTAATTTTAATCCAGAGTAGGTACCGAATTCCTCTACAATTGATATAGCATTTTCTATTTCCGTTTTATTTTTCAAGAATAATGTGGTATCGTCAGCTAGTTGTGAAATTTTTATATTATGAATATTGCCGTCCAGTTTCACTTCAATTCCATTAATATTATCACATGACCTAATTTTAATTGCTAAAATTTCTACAATCACGACAAATAAGAGAGCCGATAAAGGACATCCTTGACGTATCCCACGTGATATATTGAAATAGTTCGATTTCAAGCCGTTATTTATAACGGAAGACATTATATCGTTGTAAAAGACTTTTACCCAGTTTATAAAACCGTCTTTGAAGCCAAAATATTTCAACACCTTAAACATAAAGTTCCAATCAATAGTGTCGAAAGCTTTTTTGAAATCTAAAAATAAGATTGCACCGTTTATGTCTAACATTTCACAATAATTTATCACGTCTTGTATTTGACGTATGTTAAAACCTATGAATCTATTTTGTATAAAACCTTGCTGATCAAGGCTTACAATTTTCGGGAGAATGTTTTGAAGTCTTATAGCTAATACCCTAGCTGCTATTTTGAAGTCAATGTTCAGTAAAGAGATTGGTCTCCAGTTTTCAATGTTTTCAGGGTCTGACTTTTTATATATTAATGAAATTATACACTGTCTTTGGCTTCGCGATAATCTACCTTTTACATAACTTTCGTTGAATGATCCTATTAAAAGCTGTTCTAAGCTCTTCCAAAATGTTCTATAAAATTCTACCGTTAGACCGTCAGGCCCCGGACTTTTGTTTAATTTCATTCCAAATGCAGCTAATTTTGCTTCTTCCGGTAGAATATCTCCTTCGCATATATCTGCCTCAGAGTCAGTTAATTTGTTTTCCAGTTCAATGTTTTGACTGTATTCATTATAATGTATGTCTGCATTTGTTGATTTATATAATTGTTCGTAAAAGTTCGCTTCCGTTTTTAGGATTTCATCAGGATCTAATATTCTTTGATTATCAACCATAAGTGAGGTTATTATTTTTCGATTCTGTCTTAATCGTTCTAAGTTAATGAAGAATTTGAAAAAAAAATCACCCTCCTCTAAACATTGAATCCTAGAGCGAATCTGGGCCCCTTTTACTTTATAATCATATATTTGTTGAATTTCATTTTCTAATTCTATAATTATATTCTGTATCGTTATGTTAGGATTAGGGTACGAATAATATTGTCTTAATTGTTTTTCTAATAATTGTAAATGATTATTTCTTTCTCTTGATTTTTGTTTAGAATATTTTATCGAGGCAATTTTTATTTCATATTTACATAGTTCCCATTTTGCCTGGTAACTAGGAGTGTCTGCAGCAGAACAACGTTCAATAACTTTTAGAATTTGTTTTTGATATATTTCATCTTCAATATGCGCGTTATTTAGTTTCCAAAAACCCGGGCCCCTCTTTATCGGAGATCTTAGTTTAAGGGATATTGCGAGATGATCTGTATATTGAATCAAGGCCGGTCTTATATCAGTTGAATGGACGAACGGTGTTATGTTTTCATCAATAAGCCAAAAATCTATTCTGTTTTTTTCTATATTATTTTTACGCCTCCATGTGAATTGCTGTTTGTCTGGGTTAAATTTTCTCCAAATATCGATTAATTTGAATTGCTTGATTAAATCCGTCAAAGCTTTTGATTTTTTTTATTAATGTCACGTGTTCTGGATATTCTATCCGACTGGTTTAATACTTCATTAAAATCTCCTCCTAAGATAATATGGAAAATAGTCAAACAGGGAGAGCCACACACGGAATGACACCGCACCAAACACCATCTAACAAGAAACGGTAAAGCCACAAGACAAAACATAACAGGACGCATATCAAGACGAAACACATTAAACATTAAGCATATTAAACAACAAAATTGACCGTAGGCTGAAAGCAGGAGTGCCGCCTTGGAACGGCCAGCAGCCAAAAACAATAAAAAAGGGCTACTGGGGGACTTAAACCTGGTTTACGGGTACCCAACCTCGTCCTTATCCCACTTTCACCAAAGTCAAAATGTAAATAAAATTCCCCCTCCAGACAACACCACAACATGCATAACGATGTATGCCAAAATGAAAATGATTTGAAAATGAACGCTATTAGAAGTAAACAAGCGACGTCATCATGTAAATGACGTCATAATTTAAAAATGTACGGGAAAACTATTTGAAACACTTCTACACCGACATTTAAAAGATCAATCGCAAGAAAATACAATTACTAGTGGATATTAATCATACACAACTGTTTTGTTTGAAAAAGAATAAACTTGACATCGTAGGCATGTACTCGATGACTATTCAGGTCAGAGCAGCTGTGGAGTAGTCATTTGGGGTACGACAGAACTGGCAAAATACAAATATCTAATTTCCTCCCTCCGTAAACGGGTTTCAGAGGGAATCTTCATAGAGTATTAAGCCTTTTCCGTCGTCGCACAAGCAAAGAGGAAAGCATAATGACCAACTGTAAAGGGGTCGACCATCAAGCATGTAGTGTGCTGCAATATAGAGGGGTCATATCCCTTTTTAATGAATTGTTTTATACGTTTGACAAACAAAGTATCAAAATATGTGTGTCCAATAATTTTTCGAAGTTTGTAAATGAAGTATGCATTCTGAATAATTACTAAGTGTTTCAATTACCTTCAAGACAAAAGTTTGCCGTTCCTTTTTGGCGTTAAAGGCATATATGTTTAATAATGCATATGTGTTACTTTTTGTTTCAATATTAATAAAATTATACCTGCCTCCAGTGTCGCTAAAATGACTTAAAATAACACAATTCAATGATTTTTGTATAAGAACTGAGCAGCCTCTACTATTTGATCCGCCATATGATTTGTATAAATCCCAATCTGTAAATTCGTGCTTTAAAATATCGGCGATATCTAGGGTAAAATGTGTTTCCTGCAAGTACACTATATTGGTCTTTTGCTGAGATAGATACAGTTGTAACCTATTACGTTTCATTTTGTCCCGAAGTCCCTGACAGTTCAGTGACTGGATATGAAGAACGTCATTTTCAATTACCATTTGTCAAAGAAGTGTAAATGGATTGAATGCAACTTTAAAATTACGACTGTACACGCGTGGTACATGTATACACAGGTGAAATCCTGTTTTAGCTAAGGAATGTAAAGTCTGTTTCTCTAAACGGTAATTGTTACACCTGCTTACCGTCGACGTACGAGCCTATACATGCAATCTTGCCGAAACTAAAAACAAGAGTGCCAGCGGCGGTAATATAGGTTGTCCGCTTTTCTTTAGACACAGGTTCGGAGCCTTTCCGTAAAGAAAGGATACCGATACCCATATTTGAAGTCTAATATATTTACGAAGCATATACATTTATTTACGAAATGTGCATAATTACGAGAGGACAGCTACAAACTGAGATGAACCGTATCAGGGGCATCGAATGGATACCCCGACCTGGTTCTACACAGTTTACCACACCCAGTGTTTCGACCCGTGGATAGTTACATATCCAAACGGAAATCCTACTCAGTCAACTGAACGGTGTTATCCCTACCAGCGACCCCTGAGGGATCGTCTGATATGGGTCTACACAGTTTGTTTCCCTGAACGTCTGTGAAAAAAAATATCACCGCGAGTAAACTATATACATCATAACAAAAAAGTATATTACATACACAGTCCTTCAGTTAACGAGCGGTGCTGACCTCTACCAGCGGCCCTCGAGGGGTCCTCTGATATTGGTCTACACAGTTCGTCATCCAGAAGATGTATGAATATCTATCCATGCGGGTAGTTACAGACAAATGCATCATGACATGTAACTACATTACATGTATAACCCTTCAGTCAACGGACGGCGCTGACTCGCACCAGGGGGCCTCGATGGGGTCCCCTGATATGGGTCTACACAGTTCGCCGTCCAGAAGGTGTATGCATACCTATCAATGGGGATAGCTACAGCAAAAAGCACCATTAATTTACTGCACGCACAACTTTTCAATTAACGAACGGTGTCGATTCCTAAAAGGGAGCCTCGATTGGCCCCCTGATATGGGTCTACACAGTCCGTTGTACTAAAAGCGTATGAATAACTACCAATATGAGTAGTTACAGATATATGTACCATAACAGGTAAGTATATTACACGTATAACAATTCAGTCAATGAACCCCCCTGATAAGGGTCTACATTGTTCCATGCACCGGTGTTGATCCCTAACCGGGGGCTCCTGTGGGCCCCCTGATACGGATCCGCACAAACTGCTGTACCGACGGTTACTACAAAGATATCCAAAGTAACATGTAAGTGTAACCGGTTTCTGCCAATTAGCTTACAGCGTTGATCCTTGCTTGAGGACCATCTAAAGACCCTTTGATAAGGAACTACTCTATAAGCTGGTCCAACCATTTGCGAGAGTCTATTCTCTAGGATAGCTATAATTATACCCATCATTATAGCCATTGTAAACAAGTATAACTCTACCTTATCAGCGAACAGTGCTAATCTCTAACTGGATGTCCTGGGATCTGCGAAAGGGATCTACACTGTTCGCTGCATTGAATGTCTGCGGAAGATTATACCCAATACATTTCCCTGGCAACAATATGTACACTTGGTATCACATAAGCTGAACAGTTTATATATATCAAGCGCGTATATGTAAAGTTCACTATTCAGTAATCGAAGTCCGTTGGGGATGTCCGAGATCAATAACATGTAATACATGTTCTTTAAAAGGAACAGACTATTATGTGAACGAACAGTTCCCAAAAGCAATTGTTGATAAGAGGAAGAGGTTACTTCCAAAGCTTAAGGCAGCAAAAGACGCGAAACAGCAAGCGTGGATTGCCTACGACACGCTCTACATAGATGGGAAAGCAGTGAAGGACTAGGTATACGCGGGGAGTGAGTTGAACATTTTGTCATGGAATGTCCATGGCCTGACAAAGGACAAAATGGAAAGTTGTGACTTTATTAATAAATTAGTCCCTTATGATATTATATTTTTGTACGAATCGTGGACATCTGCAAACAGTAATATTGACCTATCTGGATATGTTTCTCATAGTTTTTACAGGCATTTTCAGCACAGACAGGCTAAAAGATGCAGTGGCGGTATTGTATTACACTACAAAGAATCATTAACTGATGGCATTGAAATTATTAGAAATCACCATAATTCTATTATATGGATAAAGCTTGACCATACTTTTTTTAAAACAGAAAGGGACTCTTACCTCTGCGGCTTATATCTATGGGGAGAGGACACGCCTGCTTATAACACTGTAAATGTAGACTTTTTTGATTTACTCGAAAATGATATTGATTTTTATGGTGAGTTGGGAGATGTATATATATATGTGGTGATTTTAACAGCAGAGTTGGTCAGAAATGTGATTTTATTATACATGATACATATAATAAGCATACTGACTATGATGAATATGTTCCCGACCAATACCTTAACCGGGCCTCGGTGGACAAAAAATGTAACACGTTTGGTACTAAATTGCTAGATTTGTGTAAATCAACATGTATGAAAATTGTTAACGGCAGAATTGACGAGGACAATGGTAAAGGTTTGTTTACGTTTGTATCCAATCAGGGAGCCTCAGTTGTAGACTATTTGTTAACAAAAGAATGTACTTTCCCATGCATAACTAGATTTACCGTTGAATGAATGGAGTGATCATAGCCCGATCCATTTCTCACTCATGTGTAATAGGCAACCTGCTGAACAAGACCACACCGATGAAACGAAATTTAGATGGATAGATATGCACAAATCAGAATTCCAATTGACTTTTGTCACTGACCGTTCCAAGGCGGTACTTCCATCTTCCTCCTATTGTATGTTTGTTTTGTCTTTGTGCGTCTCTTGTTGTTTTTTCTACCCATGTATATTTGCTGTTTCCTTGTGTTGCTGTTCGGGCGAGTGTTTGTTCTGTATGTGGTATTTCCTGCATGACTCATTTTTGTACTTTCAATAACATAGTCCATGAAATTGATTTGTCTGGAAAAGAATCAATAAATAAGCTTGTTTCGGAGTTTACACATGTTATTAGGGAAGTTGCTGATCCTCTGTTTTTAAAAACCACCTCTTCGAAACACCGGCCCGTGTTTAGTAGCACACCTTTGTTAAATAACGCTGATTGGTTTGACAGTGATTGTGTGAGTGCAAAACACCGTTATATTGAAGCGCTACGCGTTTTCAATAGTTATAAAACTGACGTTAGTCGCATTCATTTTTGTAAATGTAAAAAAGAATATAAAACTATAGTTAGAAAGAAGAAACGTGCATTTGAAGCTAAGAAATTGAATAAGCTAGAAAAATTAAGATAGTACAGTAAACCAAGAAAAAGCTAGATCTGGGACAGAAACTTCAATCAAACTTGCAGACTTCTTTCAGTACTTTTCAAATCTAGAAAATGATATTTTCACATGCACAAATAATGAAGCGGAAGATTTCTGTAATACACACGATTTTAATTCCTTTCTTACAAACGATGAGTTGGACTTTCCATTTAATACAGCTGAAATTTTACAAGCGATTAAAAAATTAAAGACAAACAAGAGATGTTTGTAAAACATGTATACCCCCCCAGATCCCCTGACCTTTGATCTAGTGACTTCAACTATAGATGTCATCTAGCGGTCATCACTAATCACCACAGCAACTTTGAAGATACTAAGTCAAACCACTGATCATTTATTGATCTGAAAACATTTCACATATTAAGGCCATGGTGACCTTTGACCTAGTGACCTCAACAACTATAGGGGTCATCTAGTGGTCACGACCAACTACCACAGCAAGTTTGAAGATCCCGAACCAAACCATTGAGCAGTTATTAACTGGAAACCATTTCATCAGTTAAGGTCATGATGATCTTGATCTTTGACCTAGTGACCTCAAAATCAATAGGGGTCATCTAGTTGTCATGACCAACCACCACAGCAAGTTTGATAATCCTAAAAGTACAAAAATGAGTCATGCAGGAAATACCACATACAGAACAAACACTCGCCCGAACAGCAACACAAGGAAACAGCAAATATACATGGGTAGAAAAAACAACAAGAGACGCACAAAGACAAAACAAACATACAATAGGAGGAAGATGGAAGTACCGCCTTGGAACGGTCAGTGACAAAAGTCACCGGGGGTTTAAACCGGTTTATGGGCGCCCAACCTCACCCTTATTCCATCCCCATCCTAAAAGACAAACAGTGTAAATAAACGTATCCCCTCTCCGACTAATCTACAACAACCGCGACAGCAAATACAGTGGTAAAGTGCATGTATAACAAAAAAACATTTAATAGAACATACTGTATCCACCTATCGCTAGTGTACTCAATGATTGAGCTGCAAACAGAGTAACTGTAGAAAAGTAATAAAGGGTACGACAAAAATGAAATAGTACAGATATCCGACGTTCTCCTTCCATTTCTGGATTTAAGAGGTCGCCTTCATAGAGTACTAAACCTTTCTTGTCGGCGTACATGCAAAGAGGCCAGCGTGATTGCCAACTGTAAAAGGGTTCACAACCAAACATGCAGTATGTTGTAATAATACAGGATCATAACCCTTTTTAATGAATTGTTTTATATATTTGATGAACAAAGTGAGAAAATGGGTATGTCCAATAATTCTACGAAGTTTGTAAATCACATCACCATAAAATTCAGGATGTGAAATACCGTGTCGCAAAAGGACCTTGAGATTACATTTGTACTTGCCAATAAGCGAGAGATTTCGATAGTAAAATTTAGAGAAAGTTTTTCTTAGTTTATGGTATCTATATCCTTGTTGAAGCAGTTTTTCAGTTAAAATGAGATTTCGACTGTTAAAATCGTCAATAGATGAACAAGCTCTAGCAAAACGAATAAGTTGAGATATATAAACCCCGTAAGATGGAGCACGGGGAACATCCCCGTCAAGATGAGGAAAATTTACAATATTAAAATCAAAATCATCTCTTTTGTCATATATTTTAGAAGAAATCATTCCATTATTAATTTTAAGGTCTAGGTCAAGAAACGCTGCATAATTGTCGGACGGGTTAGCTTTATTCAATTTGAGTTCTTTAGGATAAATTGTAGGAATCAGAGCATTAAAGAAAGGGTTATCTAAGTTAAAAATATCATCCAAATATCGACAAGTATCATTGAAGGCTTTTATAACATCTTCTTGTGATTGAGGATTCAAACTCAACATGAAATCTCTCTCATAGCAGTACAAAAACAAATCTGCGACAAGTGGTGCACAATTCGTACCCATGGGAATACCAATTACCTGACGGTATATAGCATTCCCATAACGTACAAATATGTTATCCAAAAGAAAGGTTAGTGCTTCGCAAACTTCTGAGCAAGTCCAATTGGTGTAATATTTCATTTGCTCGTCAGTAAAGAAAGCTTTTTCAGCATTACATGCCAAGAACGATGTTTTTTCTCGGGCAAATACTTTCTGGATCAAGCTAGTAAGCTTATCCTTAATTAAAATATGAGGAAGAGTTGTGTACAGAGTAGAAAAATCGTAAGTGCTTACAGTGGATGCAAGATACCTTTTGTTCTTAAGTTTGTTTAAGACTTCTGAAGAGTTCTTAATAGACCAGAAGAGATTTATTCCAGAATTTTCATAAGTCTTATCACAGTAAAATTTTACATGTTCCTTTACCTTCGTTAAACAAGAAGTCAAAAGTATAGACAATTTAGTAGTTGTACATGAACTAGAATTTGCAATGAAACGCGCTTTATATGGTTTTTTTATGTAGTTTTGGTAACCAATACATAGTAGGAAGTTTATGTTGTGTAATTTTAATATCGGTTCCAAATTGTTCACACTTTTTGACATGGTCTGAAATGATGGTCTTTTCGTCAGTGGTAACTGAAATGTATGACTTGGTATTAGTAATTTCCTGCTTCAAGACGTCGATATAATGTAATCGTCAAATAATAATCACATTATTTGATGCCTTATCAGCAGGAACAAAAACGTATTTTGAATGGAAATCCTGTAAACCCTTTTTAAGATGTCTAAATGAAGTTCTAGGTTTAGGTGGAAGAAGGTGTTTATTAGAGCTGTAAAAGGAAATGCGTTTATCAATTATATCAAAAATTAGTTTTTTCCAACAAGAAAGGGCAGTAGACTCAACATGTTCTCTTCGACACCATTTAATACTAAAATTTTGTAAAGCCTCCGCAATCTGAACTCGACAAGAGTTAAAATCTATCAAGGATGGTATTCTATATTTGGGACCTTTATTCAAAAGAGATCGTAGACGTTTATCTTTAATTATCTCAAAATTACCAGTAATCACATGACCGGCCGGAGAATAGCAAAATTTTGAGGTGGCGCAATCTCAATTATCAGGAATATTATCTAAGTCAAACCCTTGAGCAGTTATTGATCGCAGACCATTTCACCAGTTAAGGTCATGGTGACCTTGACCTTTGACCTAGTGACCTAAAAAATAATAGGGTTTATCTACTGGTCATGACCAACCACCGCAGCAAGTTTGAAGATCCTAAGCCAAACCCTTGAGCAGTTATTGATCGCGAACCATTTCATCAGTTAAGGTCATGGTGACCTTGACCTTTAACCTAGTGACCTAAAAAACAATAGGATTCATCTAGTTGTCATGATCAACCACCTAATCAAATTTGAAGATCCTAAGCCAAACCCTTGAGCAGTTATTGATCAGAACCATGTTACAAGTTAAGGTCATGGTGACCTTGACCTTTAACCTAGTGACCTCAAATACAATAGGGGTCATCCAATTGTCATGACCAACTACCGCAGCAAGTTTGAATATTCTAAGCCAAACCCTTGAGCAGTTATTGATCTGAAACCATTTGACCAGTTAAGAGCATGGTGACCTTGACCTTTGACCTAGTGACCTAAAAAACTATAGGGGTCATTTAGTGGTGATTACCAACCACCACAGCAAATTTGAAGATCCTAGGCCAAACCCTTGAGCAGTTATTGATCACAAACCATTTCACCCTTTAAGGTCATGGTGACCTTGACATTTGACCTAGTGACCTTAAAAACAATAGGACTCATCTAGTTGTCATGACCAACCACCTAAGCAAATTTGAAGATCCTAGGCCCAACCCTTGAGCAGTTATTGATCGGAAACCATTTTACCAGTTAAGGTCATGGTGACCTTGACCTTTGACCTATTGACCTCAAAATCAATAGGGGTCATCCAGTGGTCATGACCAACTACCACAGCAAGTTTGAAGATTCTAAGCTAAACCCTTGAGCAGTTATTGATCGGAAACCATTTAACCATTTAAGGTCATGGTGACCTTGACCTTTGACCTAGTGACCTCAAAATCAATAGGGGTCATCTAGTGGTCATGACCAACCACCAAAGCAAGTTTGAAGATCCCAAGCCAAACCCTTGAGCAGTTATTGATCGGAAACTATTTCACCATTTTAGGTCATGGTGACCTTGACCTTTGACCTAGTGACCTCAAAAACAATAGGGGTCATCTACTTGTCATGACCAACCACCACAGCAAGTTTGAAGATTCTAGGCCGAGTCGTTTATTAGTTATCGTTCGGAAACCATCGATCTACCGACCGACCGACCGACATGTGCAAAGCAATATACCCCCATTTTTTCAAAAGGGGGGTATAATAAAGCATATGGTAATGACGGGCTGCTAAATGAATATTTCATTGAATGTAGTGATATCTTGGCTTCGCACATATGCGATATTTTCAATGCTATTTTAGATTCTGGTATTTTTCCGGACCAATGGAGAGAGGGAATAATTATACCATTGTTCAAAAAGGGAGATAAAAAGGACGTTAATAATTATAGGGGAATCACGTTACTAAGCTGTTTATCTAAACTGTTTACATCTGTCTTAAACCAGAGGATTGTGGGGTTTTGTGATAAATACAATAGTATATCAGACGCACAGTTCGGCTTCAGGAAAGGTAGCTCAACAATAGATGCTACATTTGCGTTAAATACATTAGTGGAAAATTACTTGAATAATAAAAAAAGATTATATGTTGCGTTTATAAACTTGAAAAAAATGCTTTGATAGTATCTATAGAAACGCATTATGGTTAAAAAATTATAAATCTGGTGTACAAGGTAAGGTACTTAGAGTAATTAAAAATATGTATGAAGAAGTGAAATCTTGTATTAAGCACTGCAACAGCTATTCTGATTTTATTGAATATTCAGTCGGATTGCGACAAGGGGAGGTAATTTCGCCAATTTTAGTATCGCTGTTCTTAGAGGATCTGGAGTTATTTTTACATCAGGATATGGACTCTGGTATGCTAATTGATGACATTGTTTTAATGCTATTACTTTTCGCAGACGACATGTCCATATTCGGTAACACACCGAAACATCTACAGGATAGTCTCGATTTATTACATACGTATTGCAACAAATGGGGTATTGAAGTCAATACGTCGAAAACAAAAATAATAGTTTTTAGAAAACGGGGAGGTCTGAAAACGGATGAGAAGTGGTGTTATAATGGCGAATTGGTTTCTAGGCTATACTGGGAATTTTACATTGAATAATGAACATATAATAGGAAAAGCTTTAAAAGCAATGCACACCCTATTGGCTAATTGTAAGTTATATCCACTCAAGCCAAAGATTTTGTGCCAACTATTTGATTCCTTCACAGGGACAATATTGAGTTACTCTTCTGAAATTTGGGGTTTCACAAAATCTAAAGATATTGAAAGAATCCATTTGAAATTTTGTAAACGTGTGTTAAGAATTCCACTAAACTCGAGTACAACAGGCGTGTATGGAGAACTAGCGCGATATCCGTTATATATTGCACGGTACAGCAAGATAGTTAAATACTGGTGTAAGATTCAGTTTTCTGATAATATTATATAGAAATTGTACCAGTTAGCTCTTAACGACTATTCTATGGGTCACAGGAATTGGATTTCCCGTGTTAAAACACTATTTGATGTCTATGGATTTTCAGATATGTTTATAAATTTTGACATTAATCTAGTCAAATCGTTCCACTTGATTTTTAAGCAGCGAGTTGTCGATTGTTTTATACAAGAATGGTACGGTGCTTTAGAAAGAAATGCAATTTTGGAAGAATATAAGATGTTTAAAACACATTTTGAATATGAGCCATATCTTGATCATGTACCTGCACACTTACGATTTTTTATCACTAAATTAAGATTATCAGCACATTCTCTTAGGATACATACTGGCCGTTTTGGTGCAGATCGAATCCCGAGAGATGAAAGATGTTGTCTATTTTGTAACCTGCATGATATAGAGGACGTTTACCACTTTATTTGTGTATGTCCTTGCTATAAAGATATAAGGAAAAATATCTAGATATGAAATATTATATTAATCCCTCGGTTTACAAACTGAATTTATTGTTAAGTAATCATGAGAAAGGTTTAATGAAAAATGTGGCAATTTTTATCAAAGAGGCACTTATCAAAAGAAATAGTAATATAAATATATCTGTTTAACCTACACTTAGCTATGTATAGTAAGTAGATTGAAGAACACATTCACTGCAGTGCAGTGACTTACAAGTGTAATTTGTTTTAATGGGTAATGTTTGAGAGAGTAAAATACAGAAAGGTTTTTTTTTGCACTGCAGTGGGGGTTTCTATCAATTGATGTGATCGATTGAGTGATCGAAGTGGTTTTATGATGGATTGTGTTGTTTGTGTTTTATTATTTCATGTGTGTATATATAGGTGATACAAGTCGTGTGCACCATGATATGTGAGTTTTATTTAAGAACTTATACTTACATTGACAGTCAAACATGTTTGATCCAGGTTGGGAGACTTGTTAAGAGTCCCCTAGTCTGAAGAAGCACCGGTTGCATGTTTTGCCTATGACGTTGTTCACAACACTTGTCGTCACAATATCGTGGTGTATACATGTATCACAATACGTGTAACTGAGTTGATGATTACCGTTCGAATAGCGTTGCAAACAGTGTAGATCCAAACCGTGGGTCTTATGAACCCACTGATTTGAGTATATATCTGCACTGTGTGACTGCCTTGCGCATGCCGTGTACATGGTTTATAAATCTTAATATCAAATGTTTGTCTTCTGCTCTCCGATAATTTCAAGCATGTTATAAGAAGTATTTAAAATAGCCATAACCTATAACACTTGTCAATCTGCATGTTTTGAATCGAAACGAAAGGTGTTACTGACCAAAATATCACGTGAACAGTTGTAATGGTTGTATATATGTATGTAAAGACGATGTATTATGTACAAGTCTAAATAAAATATTGTTCTGTTCTGTTCTGTTCTTAATGCAGAAAGCACCCTTAGGAGCTTTCTGCATTATTTTTTACCTGAATTAATCTACCACATGCCTTACAGACCTATAATTAGATCTCTGTTTGATGTCCGCTTAACCATTTCCCTGTTCTATGTTTGTTTCAAATTTCAATACCTACTGAATATTCATGGACAAAATAGTTATAATGAATATACAAGGTTGGATATTGTAGCCATTTTAGAAACTAAAGAACCAGATCCACCAACTTCTATTAGCAAACAGAGTAGACCCTGATCAGACGGCTCCTCTAGGAGCCGTCTGATCTGGGTCTACTCTGTTTGCAAATGCATGAAAACACGTTTGTATGAGGGAAATGGTTAAGACATATCTGTACTACTGCATTGTAGATTAAAGTAGGAATGTCATGAGGAATGTCACTGCAGTTGCTGTATATAGTTTTTCGCGAATCTTTGTATGTATCCATGAGCGACTTTCTGACAAACTTTGCAAAGAGGTTTTTTAATCCATTTGAGATGTTATGAAATTCTGTGTCACCTCAATACCTGTTTTATACGTTGATGTCGGTTTTAGGAGAAGGAAAATTAAAGAAAACAATTACTGTAAAAAGTAAGTAGAAGAATAGTTCAACATGTTTAAATTTGGTTATAAAATGTATCCCGTTACCAGAGCAATACATAAAAGAATTAAAGTACAAAAACTGATATTTGTCCACCAAACCCTATGCTGTGACCACTCTTTAGAATAGTCTCTTAGAGATGATACTAAGAGTAGCCACAACATACTGGTTAGTGGAAAATTAAGAAAGGACTTCGTAAAACCGTTTAATTTTATTGAACAAATGAGTCGTCTGATACGGACCTACTCTGTTTGAAATTACACCAAACGACATATCCACCCAGTAAATGCATGGACGGCAATGGATTATTTAACTTATTTGCAAGCATTTGGCTGCAAATCAGAAAATTTCCGATAGCTTTCTAAAAATCATTGTGCAATAAACGTCTACCTGTCTTAAACGCCAAGAATAGACTTCTGTTAACCATATACCCCATGGATATTCATGGAAGAGATAATGACATGAATGTTAATTAGATTACATGTAACTGTTATAATATCACAATGACACTGGAATTTTTGGCTGTGAAACTGTAAAATCATATCTATATTATTTCATAGGCAAACATATCAGACAGGAGCTGTCTGATATGGGTTTTCTATGTTAGCAAGTGAATGGTTAATCTCTTTCCTGTTGAATACCCATACAGAGGCATCATGAATATGTATGTGTATATGTATTTTTATTGTATTTTGTTGGAAATTTGCATTTTAAAATCACTTTGGAAATTTTATTTGAAGTAACGCCTCAGTGCATTTTGTTTTCACTAGCCATGAGTTACCAAGTTTCAAGGATTGCCCAGACGAAATGATGACCACGGTCGACCATGGTCAGCACGGTATTTGACGGTCGACCATTTTTTATCGTGGTCAACCATCAAAAACCATGTTCAGGACCACGGTCTACCGTGGTCTACCACAGTCAAATTTATTTCGACCATAGTCAACCACGGTCAGAAACTGTTGACCGTGGTCAACCATGGTAGAAACATTGAGTCAGGAGTTTGACCATGGTCTAACACGGTCAAAAAAGTTTGACCATGGTCAGAAACTTGTTTTCAAAATTTACACCATGAATGACCGTGGTGGAACAAGTTTAAAAAATTGAGACATGAATTAGATTATAGTCAACATATTAAATCATTACACCATGGTTATGACTATCATCAAATGTCATAAAGGCTGCAGTTAAATGGGTTACTTAGATTTAGTTTTCTTCATTGATCAACAAAAACAAGGTACATTAAAATATTACAAACATCATTTAATTTTACATAAAGTCTGTCTTGGTCAATTTATTCAACTACAGTTAAAACCTTAAAACAGTTAAGGAATATACAGGGCTCTTAAAAACACCGGTTTTGTAAGAGCGTTATGTGAAAGTTCTACCATATTAAAATAACTACAGTTGAAACCATAACTCGTGTGTTTCTTTAAACTCAATTCAACATTTTAAAAAAATCCAACATTCTGCTTAATCCTCTTCTGAAATTTGAAAATGCAAAATAAGATCTAACTTTATCATTTTGCATAAATTCCAATCTGAGTAGCAAACCATTTATTCCCGGATGAGATGCAACATCTGATTTGGAATTAAACTGTTTGCACAGGTGCTCAGTCACAGCCATATTTAGCTTTGGTATATAAATTAGTTTGAGCTTATAAAAGAGTTAGACATAACCATTTTAAAATGTATATTAAATTTAATTATCCTTTTTATTGATTTTTGTGCAGAGTTAGGTGTCACCAATGTTATTTTTAATATGTATTCTTCATAATTTGTACTACATATCTTTGAACCTTTTTGCGATCAGTACAGACCTAGATCAGACGCTCATTAAAGGGACAATATAATATGTCTTGTGAAGTTTATCATGTCTCGCATGGAAAACAAAAGCCTTAGATACAGGAAATATAAAATTCAGTTGATTAATAGTGTAAAAATTTAAGGGGAATGAGTGAAACAAATATATAAATGAAGTAAAGGGGTTAAATCACTGCACCATGGAAGACCAAAAACTGTGTTGTTAGAAATGTTAATCCTTATCCTGCCTTACATGACCATAATAGCCAATGCAAACAGTTTGGGTCCAGATCAGATGCAAAGTAGCTCATTGTCTGACCCATATTCCAAGCTGTAAGACACTGCCAATTGCTTTATCAAAAATCAAATGAATCTTGTGTATTATGACTTTTTTATTAAGAAATGAAGCAAACGAGAGATTTTGCAGACTACATTTTTATAGGTAGGATATTCATAAAACCCTTTTACTTCATGTTCATGTAATTAATTATCAGTTATTTTTAAAAAGCATATATTTAAAAAACAAGATGTGTTTGTGAAACACTATGCCCCCTCATATATTTGACCTTTGACCTTGAAGGATGACCTTGACCTTGACATGTCACCCCTCAAAATGTGCAGCCTCATGAGATACACAAGCATGCCAAATATCAAGTCTCTATCTCTACTGGTCCAAAAGTTATGGCCAATGTTAAAGTCGGCGATTTGACCCATATATTTGACCTCTGACCTTGAAGGATGACCTTGACCTTGACACGTCACCCCTCAAAATGTGCGGCTTTATGAGATACATATGTATGCCAAATATCAAGTCTCTATCTATACTGGCTCAAAAGTTATGACCAATGTTAAAGTTGCTGACAAACAAACAGACAAACAGACAAACGGACAAACAGACAAACAGACAGGGCAAAAACAATATGCCCCCGACTATCGTCAATGGGGGCATAAAAAGTTATGCCAAAGTAGACAGTGCTGGATCACCCTATAAGCTATAACTTTATATAAAGCAAACATATTAGACACTGATCAGACAACTCCTACATGAACTACTGATCTGGGTCTATTCTGATAGCACAGGTACTTGTTTAGAGCTCAGATTGGTCAAGCCTGTATTGTCCATATCTTTATCGATGATGGATACTACATACAGATGAGGCTTGACAGCTCAACTCACTTAACTCGAACTTACCCACATTTGATAGTTAAAATTGAGATGATAACTCCAATTATCCAACTCACAACAATCCAGCTTTATATCCTTATTTCCAAATTTAAATTTAGTTATGCTCTGTTTTAGATAATGTTTTAATTCTTAAATATTGGTAAATTACTACTAAATTTATCTTAACCCTTATCCTTATGTGCCTTTAAGCACATTTAGTTTATTCCTTCACTGAAGAAAATAGTTAAAATTTATACAGTCATGAACAGATACCATAAGAAATATTTTCTATATCCTAGCAGGGAGTAGCTTAAAGCAGGCTGTAAGTAAAGCAGAATGTGCCTTTAGGCGCATTCTGCTTTACTTTCAACCTGCTTTAAGTGGCCACCTCCCCTGTGAAAAAATATTCATAATATTATGAATTTTTTAAACTTTAAAGAATTATTCATGAAATACTCTCCATCAATGATGTAATCTACTTCATGAAGAAAACTTCATGAAGTATGATTAGATCCTCTTCATGAAGATATTATGAAGTAATGATAGATTTGCAAAATCCTTAAAAACCTCATGATATATGCAAAAGATATATGAAGAATTTTTAATGAAGACCTTCTTTGAGAAAAATGCATAAAAAAATCATTAAATGTTTTATGAATAATTCACTGAATTTTTATTATAACTAACTTCATAAAAAAATCTTTACTGGTGACATTATGAAACAATCAAGATTTTTTCATGAATCCCCTATCCATACCCTGCGTTTATGACCACTGCCATATGATGCATTAACACTTTCCCTCATGAACATTTAGAAAGAGATAATTAATGAAATCATGAATATTTATTAGCTGGATTTTCATAAAGAAATATGAACACATGAAATTTAGGCCATGGCAGAAACTAGGAACTACATTACCATATAAATTTCAAAAGCAAACAGAGTAGACTGGACCCCAATTAGACGGTACCTACTAGAGTTGTCTAACCTGGGTCTACTCTGTTTTCAAAGGCAAAATAAAGCTTTAAGGTGTTTATAGGATAGAGTAAGCATATACAGTCAAACACAGAAAGTTTGAACACAAAATCAAGTATCATTATTGGCCTCTAAATCAGGTGGCAGCTAAATGCAGGATGAAAGTCATGCAACAAGCATTTTCAAGCTTTCTGTCTGACTTTCATCCTGCATTAAGCAGATAGCTAAATGCTCAATTCTTCCTTACTAACACATAAAACTATTCATTGTTTACTGTGCATTGTATGGATTCTGATGACGGTTTCCAATGATTTGTTTGATCAGTATATAATTTTACTATTCCTATAATAATTTCAGAGCTACAAACAATAAAACAATGTTTCACTTCCCTTTTTTCTCAGTGTATATTTTTTATCAATGTAGCCAAACAGATTGCGGGTCGTCAATACTTAACATATTGGTCTAATTAACTTTCACAAGAAAAACTTTCTGCAACATTATTTCCACAGACATTTATAAGAGAAATGGTTTTGTTTCTTTTGTTAGAAAAAAAACCATGATGTCCACCATTCTCCTCCATATTTAAAACTATTTCTCTTTTAGCTTTTTACAAACTATTAAAAAGAATTGTCATCAAGCATATTGTACACAAAATAAGTTGTATGGCAACTATGTCACCAGCTGCTGCTCATGAAGAAACACTGAACTATCTTCGCTTCATCTTTGGACTTCCACATGTACATCTTCTTGTCAGCACTTCACATGTTTCATGACAATGTTCTTTGGGAATGGTCCTATCCTGAAAGAAACAATTATTTTTATTGATTTAATATTCCAATTATCTTGTTTAAATATATAAAATTATAACCAATTAGGACAGGTGATTCTTATTTATTACTGTGACTTAATTGACACATTAAATTTCCTTTTAAACAGTTCTTACTTCTTATACAGCCATCTATATCTGTCACAGGTAAATCCAATGAAAGTAATTGTATACACGTAGGCTTCTTTTTTTATTTTTACTATATTATGATCTACTTATATAGGTATAGCCAATCATCATTTCTGTGAAAAACAGTTAAAATCAGTCTAAACAAATTCAAAGTACAGTCAAGTGAACAGTTAGTATGGTGTGAAATGAGGGGAAATATTTGGGTATGAAACCTTCACAGAACTGCTATTCATTATGTGTGAATTTTCAGCAGTTTCACTGTACTTAATCAATGCCTTTGACATTTGCAGTGTATGAAATTAACTTGACCATCACTGGCCATTTTAAACAGTAACTTTTCAAACATCACTGGACAAAACAAAAATGGCCAAAAAAGGCACTGTAAATAGTGACATTTTACACATTGGCTCAAACTTCCACAGATTGTATAGAGGATTTTTTGGAAATAAAAATTAATTGGTTGCAATGCAAATTTCCTCATCATTTTCTTAATATTTTATAATAAATGATAAGTCAAATAATTGCAATAATGTACAGATCGATTTGCTAAATTTTCAAGTCTTATACTGTCCAAAATCGTAGCATGTATACAGTCTAAGTGTGAATATTGATTTCTGATTCTATCGAAAATGATCATTTTGTGCCGGTGATACTAAACAGAGTCTGGTACAGTCCGGTAGAGTCTGGTAGAGTCTGGGGGCTTTTAAAGACGATTAGGTGCATTGTCACGATTATAATGCTGATAAATAACATTATTTAGTATGTTTGCAGCTGTAACAGGTAATATCCTTAACAAAATAGCCTATAATAGCTTGAAAACACCCGGCAAATATTACCCCGGTGACACGGTAATGGCCGACGTAAGTCGGATAGTGTCTGGTCAAGTATTGGAAGCCCTATTAGTATTAGAATACCCTTAATTTTATCAGAAAACATTCTGCTTATATTAATAAGTGATTTTAACATAAATATAAAAGCAGTATGCACTTGATATGTATTGTATAACAGATTATTATTTCGCTTTTTCCAGACTGCAGTCTGGCGAAATTTCGGAGGGTAGTGTACGTAGAGTCTGGAGATGAAAACGGAAATTTAGGCCAACATACTGCTTTTGAATTTATGATGAAATCACTTATTAATGTATGTAGAATGTTTACTGATACAATTCAAGGTATTCTTAAACTAATAGGGCTTCTAGATAATACTTGACCAGACTCTATCCGACGTAGGTCGGCCATTACCGGGTAACATTTACCGGATGTTTTCAAGCTATTATACGCTCATTTTTAAATGGATATTAATTACTATAGCTGCAAACATACTAAATAATGTTATATAACAGCAGTATAATCTTGAAAATGCACTTAATCTTCTTAAAAAGCCTCCAGACTCTACCGGACTCTACCAGACTCTACCGGACTCTACCAGACTCTGTTTAGTAGCACCCTTTTGTGCAACTAATGTTTACCACTGAACTTTACAGCATATACAAACCAAATCACTTTTGGATATAACATGTCTGTGTATGTCTATTTTAAAACACAAATAAAATGCAGAACATTACTTCGTTGTTACAAACAGCAATCACGGACGTGCTTGTTATCTACAGTGTTATGTGTTTTCGCGACTTTCTTGAGAGATCGACTTTGGCTGCAAAGTTCTTGTTATAGCGCATATATCAGACTATAATTTTAACACTCGAGAGTGAATATGATTTACATACATATATAAATGTTACTTTTCAAAAAAAAACTTACTCGTCAGTCGATCCAGGGCGAGCGTGCGGTCTGTAATTTCACAGACTGAACGTGGATTTTTCGGCCTCTCGAAACACGTCTTATCTTTCAGCTGCTTTACACTGAACTTTCTTCTTCGAGTAAACAATACTCCTTCATGACTGAAGATTACGTTTATCTACTGTTATCTATATGTTTGTCCTAAGGTTGAACGTCTCTCATTGTTATCGATGATTCTCCACTTTTGAAACTTTCTACCAACATCCAAACAGAGTTCGCCATTTCTGGTTGCAGTGTACACATATGCACACTCGGTCTGCATTCGTAACTACTCGTCTTATTCCGTCTTGGTTCGGGGTCGCATATGCCTTATGAACACAGTACTTATGACGTAAACACGGAAACTATCGCCCATTCGTCGTATTTGGAAAGTCCAATTTTAGCGTAATTTTATGTCAGAAGAATTGTGCCAACAGAAAAATTATGCAGGAAATGAAATGTAACGCTTTTCTTTGAACGTTTTTCTGTCACTCGCAATCCCTTATTCTAAATATATGTATTCATTCCGGCAGATAACGAATCGTATCGGACATTTTCGTCGATCTATGCTTGGCCACATGTTTTCCGCGCATGCGTACCAAAAGTTCAAAATGGTGGACATTTCTGAAAACCTCGTTTACGGGAGGAAACGAAATTTGTGTACGTATTAACTATTTAGGAATTAGGTTTTGGACAGCAACTTAGTTGACAACAAACCATAGTGGAATTCGCTGGAAGCAAGTACTCGCCAATTATAATTGCTAGTAAGTCATATTACTCTATAAATTTTGACCCCAGGACCCAGGGCAAATGCGACATATTGTTCCCGTTTAAAATACTAGTAGAATCAAAATCCCTCTGAATCATTTAAAAACAAGAAACATCCACTTATAAGCGTTTAGTATCTAATAGAATTATATTTCATGATTACAAACTCATCAGTTTTAGCAAGTTTTCGGTGGTTGCGTTAGAAATATTTTCTTAGATCATGAAAAATTTGTTGTGACTGGCTTTGTACTTTGTACTGGCTTTATACATTTATGATTACTGTTATCTATCAACGTTCTCATTGAAATGTGTAGTGAGCAGCATGAATAACCCATATCCAATTTTTGTCAGTTTCTAATAAATTTGTCTCGATTTCAATTGGAATTTACTTAAAGATATTTTCCAAATTCCGATTAATAAAAAAATTAAAAGGCTTGTGTGTGAAGAGAAATATACATACATTGTGTATGTATATGTCTCTGGTGTGTGTGTGTGTGTGTGTGTGTACAAAATAATTGATTATCCCTGAATATTGGTATGTAAGTAGGAGATATAGCTCAACTGAGCACAGCATACTCATTGTTTGATTTGCAAATAAATATGAAATGCCTGCTTTTATGTGTTCAAGGTTGCCAGTTAGTGCATTTTGTGTTACATTGTAATGTTCTTTTCTTCTTTTAGTCATTCAAAGGAGCCCAGTGAATGTAAAGGATAGTTTGATGGACACAGAGGGTGAAACTGAGTGTGTAAACGAACATCTCCTGACTGGCAGAGGAGTTCACAGAACACGAGTCACATGCCGCCAACAAAAGGGGAATAAATTATTGCACACATTGAAAGGAAGACATGTGAAATTTAAAATCTCTATGAAGATAACCACCAAAATGACAGCTAAAAAGAGTGTGATGGATAGACAGACAATGGAAAATTGATGCCTAAGTGACATACTGCCTCTCGGTTTAATCATTAACAGTCACATATTTGTTTTAATGAGTGATTGTTAATGAATTCTTCATGAAGATATAACAGCTTAAAAGTCACATATGTTATGAAGTTTTAATGAGCGATCGTTAATGAATTCTTCATGAAAAAAAAGTGAAGTTTTACTCTTTAATTCTTCCTAAAAAAGAAGTGAAGTTTTACTCTTGAAGTCCTCATGAAAAAGAAGTGAAGATAAAATGGCACAATAGTTTTTATAGCAAAAAATCCGTGATTTATTCAGTAGAAGTGAAATGATTTTTTCTTCTTGAACTCTTCATGAAGTTGAAGTTTAATGATTATTATATGAATTTTAATTCATGAAGTGTTCATGAATTCTTCTTGAATAACAATCTGGTTGATTTGAAGAATTTTTTATGCTTTTTCTATCTTCATAAAAAATGCATTTGCTAATTATTTAGAATATTTTTAGAACTGTGCCATTTTATCCTCACTACTTCTTCATGAAGAATTCATGAATTTCCTTCATGAAAACTTCATATTTGTTTCATGAATTCTTCATGAAGAATGACTGAACATTTAGCAGGGGCTGTCTTGATAACTAGAAACAGGCTATTGGGTAAAGGGTTAACCAATGTAGTACTGTAACAGAATATAACAGTATACATCCTTTGCACACAATGTAGACCCAGATCAGAAGGCTCCTGAAGGAGCCCTCTGATCAGGGTCTGCACTGTTTGTCTTACAAATACTGTGTAAACAAACACCCCCAGGACACGTCCAGACACAATGTAGACATTTATCAGAAGACTGAAAGGTTGATTTGAAAATTTAGTATTGTAAGGGTTAACTAAGTTGAGTACCAACTGTTCAATCTGAATGAGTTGTTGATAAAGATAAAACTTTTGCACGCTAACAACGAAACAAAAAACAAAATTACAAGAGTATTTGAAAAAACACATGATAACTTTATATACAGTAGTAAAGAAAAGTAAAAAACTGATGAAAAAAATGATCGATAAGCAGTATATGTTACATATTTATTTTATAACGTATAAAATCTAAAAGTATAATTATTTAAATTACGGAACCCATTTTGAATTTTTTCCAACGTATCTATATATAGCCAGTCTTTATTTACATTCTAAGCGGGCAACAACGGCACGTGAATTGCCTTATTACGGCCCGTTATAATTCTTGTTAATGCACCCCCTGAGACTGCCATTTTATGCAAGAATCTTGTTTATAGGGTTTGGTTGAGAAATCGAGTCATACCTTGACTGAGTGAGCGTAAATAGTGATTCTGGTCAACTGTTGATTTATTTTAGTTTTGGTTATAAATAATAATAAAATTACGACGCTGAAATTTATTTTTATTATATATTTATCTGAGCATGTCTGGGCACTGATGCTTTCTGATTTCCTTGCACCATTTAAAACACAAAGAACCACATCCTTTGGTTGATGACCATGGTTGATCACATTTGGTTAATCACATTTTCTTAAATTCTTTGCGGTTGACCGTGGTCTTTCATGGTAATTTACAGTAGACCGTGGTTTTTGATGACGGTCGACCACGTTCCTTCATGGTTAAAACACGATTGACCGTGGTCTTCATGAGAAAAAGACCACGGTCGACCGTGTTTTTTTATGGTTAAAACGCGGTCGAACGTGGTCTTTCATGGTTATAAGACCACGGTTGACCGTGGTTTTTGATGATTAAACCGCGGTCGACCGTGGTCTTTCATGGTTAGAAGACCACGGTCGACCGTGGTCCTTCATGGTTTTTAGACCACGGTTAACCGTGGTCTAGTTGACCACCAAAAACTGTGGTGCCATTTAACAAAACGTGGTCGACCACGTTATACCATGGTTGTACGACCATGAACTACCGTGGAATACCACGGTAGTTCATGGTAGACCATGGTCATATGACCGTCATTTTCGACTGGGTACCTACGACAGGTGTGATCTTTACACAATAGGCAAATCAACAGCGGACAAGCCTGATCCGTTCTTATTGTCAACGCTTAAAAAGCTAGGCATACTACAATACAGACATACGAGACTACAGAGGTAGTCGGTGCGGGCATGCTTGAGAGCGACGCATTTGGGACACCAATCAAGGAATTAATGTTAACAACTTGCGAAACTTGCCTGAAGCTAATGACTACGTCGACCATAACAACTACAACAACACTTCAGAATTCCACACCGACATTAGAAATTTTAGTAATCTTTTATATCCGAAGACCTGCAACAAATTGAACAGGGTAAACGAAAAAGTCACTTGTCTAACTCTAAATTGCCGATCAGTAGTCAAAAGAGATACAATTATAGGCCAGTTATTAAGGGAAGAACAAAATCACTTTGCACTTCTTACGGAAACATGGTTCTCTGACGACAAGCAACAGTATGAAACGTCCGACCTAAATCAAAATGGTTACAGTGTCAGTGTCACCAATAGGAAAAATAGAATAGGCGGTGGCATTGCTTTGACATATAAAACAAACATTAAGTAACGTACATAAACTTTCCATCGGAACGAACAAAAGCTTCGAGTTTGGACTGTGGCGACTTATTCTTAAAAACATAACTTTACATGCAGTAGGAATCTACAGACCTCCTTCACTTAGTACATATTCTCAATTTGTAACGGACTTTTTGCAATATATGGAAGGCATTATACCTACATGTTCAAACTTAATGATTATGGGAGATTTTAACCTACATCTCAAAGAGGACAACAATGCAATATTGGATTTCAAAAATTCGATCCAGGCAATGGGTCTTGTGCAGCATGTAAATTTTAGTACTCACATTGGTGGAAATAGCCTTGACCTAGTTATTACTGAGGAAGTAAATGGTGTCGATGTAGTCTCCTGTCAGCCTGGTCCCTTCTTATCAGATCATTGTGTAGTCAAAGTCGTCATGAATATTAAGAAAGAGAACATTACAAGTAAAGCAGTTACCTTTAGAGATTTCAAAAACATGGACAAGTCTGCGTTTACGAACAGTTTATCTGAAATTTCAATTGATTCTGAAAATGTTGACATTTGCGTAGAAAAGTTTGAAACAGAGATTAAAGACGTTTTAGACACACATGCTCCCTTCAAAGAGAAAACCAAAATTTGCCGTGCACCTAAACCATGGTTTACTAATGAAATACTCCAGCTAAAGCGAAAGTTGCGCAAATCTGGGCGTCTTTGGAAAAAACACAAGGAACCCGAACAGTTTGAAACCTTTAAAGCAGCAAGGAATGAATACAGGTGTCTATTAAAAAAGGAAAAAAGAAAATCTTTGAGTGAAAAAGTCATTGATTGTAAGGGTGACTCTAAAAAGTTGTATCAATTTGTATCTGATTTGACAGGAACTAAATCCGAAAATCCACTGCCTCCTAGCGAAAGTGAAATTACCCTCAGTAAAGACTTTGCCGACTATTTCATGAACAAGATACGGAACATTCGAGATTCTTTGAATTTTTTTAAAACTTTGAGCCCATTCAGAAAGATGTTGTACAGTTTACTGAATTTGAAGAACTGAGTCAAGAAGAAATTAGAAAATTGATAAACGAAATCAAGACAAAAGTCATGTGAATTAGACGTTCTGCCTACAAAGATTTTGAAATTGTTTTTAGATGAACTATTACCTGTTATCACAAAGTTAGTTAACACTTCATTGAAACATGGTGTTTTCCCATCGAAATGGAAGCAAGCCATAATAAGGCCGTTGCTGAAGAAAGTAGGATTGGAACTAGAACTGTCAAATTACAGACCCGTAAGCAATCTTTCCTTTCTGTCAAAACTTATTGAGAAAGCTGCATTGTTTAGACTTAACATCCACGTAAATGACCATGACCTTCTGCCCAAAAATCAGTCGGCTTACAGACGATTTCACACTTGCGAATCTGCCTTATTGAGACTTGTTCATGACCTACTTGAGGCTATGGAGAACCAGGAAGTAACTGCCCTTATTGCCATTGATCTTAGTGCTGCCTTTGATACTGTTGACCATGATATTCTTCTCGATGTTCTGAAGAGTCAATATGGAGTTTGTAATATTGCTCTGAAATGGTTGGACTCCTACTTACGACCAAGAAGCTGTCGCGTGAATGTAAATTCGTCACAATCACAACCTCGTTTGTTGGAGTGCAGTGTTCCACAGGGCAGTTGCCTTGGTCCTTGGCTCTACCTTGCATACGCAGGAACCTTGTTCGATGTTATTCCTCAATCTATCTCAGTATACGGTTTCGCTGATGACCATATTGCAAGTAAACGCTTTAAACCTACCCCCAATAGTGAAAGACAAACTGTTCAAAACCTTGAAGAATGTGCCATAAGGATCAATAACTGGATGAACGAAAACAAACTTAAAATGAACACAGCAAAAACTGAATTCATCATTTTTGGAAATAAGCAACAGCTAAACAAATGTACTACACATTCAATTGATATCGCAGGAGATGTTGTTGAATCGGAAACGTGTATTAGATATCTAGGTGCTTTCCTCGATGAATCATTAACCTTCAAAGAACACGTGAAAAGAAAGTGTCGCGTTGCAATGTTGAACTACTATAGAATAAAATGTATTAGGAAATACTTGACAAAAGAGTCTACCGAAATTTTAGTTCTTTCACTAGTGATCTCTCATTTAGATTGTTGTAATGTCATTCTATACGGAATTGCACAGTGTGATATAGATAAACTACAACGAATCCAAAATATGTGCGCTAAACTCGTTTTGAATAGGAAATGGTCAGACGGCTCCAAACAATTTCTTAAAGACTTACATTGGTTACCTATCAAAGCTAGGATCACTTTTAAGATATTGACATACATGTACAATTGCTCTCTCAACCACGCTCCCGTTTATCTGACAGAACTTCTCGTAAAGCCAGCACCAACACGCTGTCTGAGATCGGCAGACAAAGCCCAAGAGATGTATGCTGTGCCTTTCAACAAGAGAAAGACCTTTAGTGATAGAAGTTTTGGGACAGCAGGTCCCAGACTTTGGAACGGTCTTCCTAGCGAGATTAAAAGAGCAGAAAATGTTGAATCTTTTAAAAGAAAGTTAAAAACACATTATTTCAGACACTTTAACTCACTTTTTAATATTTCGTAGAAACTGTCCGTGTGTTTTAGATGTATAAAGTACTTTATATAAAGTCTGGGTTTCAGTATATTATAACAGTTTTTTAACCATCGTTTTATTGATATTAGTTTTTTATGCTTTCTTAAATGTATATTCATGTATTGTATATCCTCTATAGATTTTTATTTGTCTCTGATTTTATTTATGTCAATGTACAACGCCATTGAATGCATTATTTGCAAAAATAGGCGTTTAACCAAGTGATTCAGTTTCAGTATGTATTAGGTGATTGTTTATATAATGACGTGTACACAGGGTGTTTCAGTGTTGGTAGAAACTTCAGGGTCAGATCTATTAAGATTTCTTAAGCAAACAGAACAGACCCAGATCAAATAACTAATAGAGGGGTCGTCTGATTCGGGTCTACTCTATTTGCAAATTCGTGAAAATGCGTATATACGAGGGGGAAAGGTTAACTCTTAATTTAGACATTCTTTGCTTCTTCTTCTTTCTGTCATGGCTTAAATGCATGTGTTCATATATAATTGTAAATATGAATCTACAGTATAGTTCCGCTAATGCGACCACCTAAAAGAGGTATAATTCTGGGTGATAGATGCAGGTGGTAGCTTAATGCAGGACACAAGTAATGCAGAAAGCTCCTAGAGGAGCTTTCTGTATTACTTTTGTCCTGCATTAAGCAACCACCTGCTTATAAAGGCACCCATGTTTATTCATTAAGTGGTCGCATTAGAGGGGTTTTACTGTATTGATCTTCACAATATCGTTATTTCTTAACCCTTTACTTCGTGAATATGCAGTTTACGCCTTTGCAACCAGTTTTGAAACCATTGTGATAAATAGAGCATTTGCTCCTATGGAGCAAATGCTCTATTTATCACAATAGTTTCAGAAGTCAGATCAGAGGCTCCAGTGGGAATCGTGTGATCAAATACGTTTTTGCTTGCTGCTTTGGTTATAATATAGATTTGTTTCTATAGTTTTAACCGTATCCTACTTCATGTTCATTCTACATTATAAAACTATGTACATGTAATTAATATTCATGATGCCATTCTTTTCTAAATGAATATTGAGGGAGTAAAGGTTTTTATGAATAGAGGTTACGTAAACACTACAGAAAGCATTGCTGTTCTTTTATAACCATAGCATGGTTAAGTTAATAAAAACATCTCATATCCGATATAAAGGTCACCCTACGAGTAGCAAGTTGAAAACGGGTTCTGTTTTCATAGGCATATTTTAACAAGCCAATCAGACATTTCTTGAAATTCTAATATTAACAATCTATCGAGTTTATATCTTGCTATCAGACTTTTTTATTAATCGGCTTGCACAATCCTGCATACCGTTTACAATACAAAATGGGTCATGGTCATATGTTCCCATGTCCCGTCTCAGTCAATGTTGCTCCTGGACTAAGAGTAAAATACTAAAACACCCATACAAACCTCCTGCGATAGCAACTCCTCCACCAATAAAACCAAGGATCTTCTTGTCCTTCATGACAAAGAGCAGCAAGACAACGCAGACCATGGCACCGGTGATGCAGAAGAATCCCAGTAGTACCATTGCTCTAGTTCCTCGTAGAGCGGCCTTGTCACTGTCAGAATCGACTTAAATATACAGTAAAACATCGCTATAACTACAACTACATTGTGTTAATTAGTTGGTACTTTGGGCAGGTGGTTGCTTAAAGCAAAGTGAAAGTAAAACAGAACGTTCCTATTTTGTGTTTAAAGCAGTTTGATGCTTAAAGCAAGGTGAAAGTAAAACAGAATACTTGATGTAATTTAGTGATCGTTATAGAGAGGTTTTGCTGTATAGAATAATAGTGTTACACATAAAAATAACAGAGTGTTACACATATAGATTAATAGAGTATTACACATATAGAATAATAAAGTGTAACACTTATAAAATAATAGAGTGTTACATATATAGAATAATAGTGTGACACATATAGAATAA